>OY856413.1:863297755-863305255 GCA_963693085.1 Alisma plantago-aquatica
AGCCGGGGCTTTAGTAGGCTCTCCGCGCGCATGGGTCGGAAATGGAGAGAGCATAGTGGAACTTTAGGTGACATTGAAGGACCAACCATTCATGCAACTTCCCCCCCCCCCAAACTCCACCGGTTGGTAGTAGTGGCATTTGCATGTTAGAAGACATCACGCCGATAGGTGGTAGGCATGTGCCCGCTTTCTTTTCGGCCTTTGGCCCAAACCCAAGTATGCATAGCAGCTATGCGCAGTCTGCACTGGTAGTGCTCGTAAGTGGTATATTTACGTGAAGTGCCACCGTGCCTTCAAATGACGGGTAACTTAATTTGCTACCCGCGCGGGCATTCAATAAATAGCCTATATATATATATATATATATATATATATATATATATATATATATATATATATATATATATATATATATATATATATATTTGTGTGTTTGTGTGGATATACATATATTACATGTGTATGTTTGTGTGTGAGTGTGGGTGGGTGGGTGGGTATATATATATGTATATGTATACATATGTGAGTGTGTGTGTGTGTAACTCCGCCTATGTTTTCATATTTTGTGCAAACGTAGCCGGTCCCAAGCCTGGGAAAAGGAGGAGGGTTGGTGGTAGGTTGACAGCCAGCCATAAAACTTTGTCACTCTTTCTATGACATGGATCCTTATAAAAATTTCTTTGGAGCGTCCCTACCTAGCGACGTGCTGCATTGGCACCCGGGTGCAGTGATAAATATGCAAGGGGTTCCGACACAGCGATGCCCGATTGTGTTGAAGGACAAGCAAGGGTTTCCACATCTTGGACAAGTGTGGGTAAAGAAGCTAGTCTTGTTGCATCATCGCTTGAATGTAGTGAAAAATGTGCAAGGATTTCCACATCTTGGACGAGTGTGGGTAAAGAATCTAGTCCCACCGCATCGTTACCCGGATGTAGTGAAAAATGTGCAAGGGCAACATTTTCGACGAAGGCAGGTAAAAAAGCAAGTCCAAGAAAAAAGGTTTAGAGTTGGATCTTGGAATATTGGTTCTTTGAAAGGAAAATCTTTGGAGATAGTAGATACCATGATGAGAAGAAAAGTCAATATAGCTTACTTACAGGAAACTAAGTGGACAGGGGAACGTTGTAGAGAGATTGGAGACACATGATACAAAATCTGGTATATTGGCATTGATAAACATACAAATGGTGTAGGTATTATTGTTGATAAGATGTTGAAGGATGATGTTGTCAAGATCACTAGGATGGGTGATAGAATCATAGCTATCAAGGTCATTCGTGGGGGAAGATTTTTAACATTATTAGCACTTATTCCCCTCAAGTTGGCCTTCGCGAGGAGGCTAAGAAGGATTTTTGGGATAACATGGATGAATTAATGCAAGAAATATCGACATAGGAGGTTATTGGGAGTGATTTAAATGGCCATGTGGGGAGTAGCAATGATGTATATGATCGAGTTCATGGTGGTTTTGGATATGGCAATAGAAACGGAGAAGGAGAGAGGATATTGGATTTTGCAGTTGCATATGATATGATTTTGGCAAACACCCATTTCAATAAAAGAGAATCTCATAAGATTACTTTCAAGAGTGGGTACAATTGTATCCAAATTGATTGCCTCCTTATAAGGTGGGAGGATCTTAAAGTATGCAAGGACTGCAAAGTGATTCCTGGTGAATAACTCAAGACCCAACATAGGTTGGTGATTTTGGATATTAACATGAAGATTAATAAAGGCAAGCATAACAAAAATCAAGATAGCAGGATCAAGTGGTGGAATCTTAAAGGAAAAAAGAAATTGACCTTTCATGATAAACTCGTCAAGGAGGGAACTTGGAACTTAGAGTGTGATGTTAACACTATGTGGCATAACATGAGCTCATGCATAATAAAAATTGTCGGAGAGGTTTTGGGGGAGTCCAAAGGTTGTGGGCATCCACAAAAAGAGACTTGGTGGTGGAATGATGAAGTACAGAAGGCTATTAAACTGAAAAGGGAGATCTATAGGAGCTTACCCAAATCTCGAGATGATGCAACGTTCCAGAGATACAAGCAAGAAAAGAAAGAAGAAAAAATGGTTGTTCAGGAGGCAAGGTCTAGATACTTTGATGATATTTATAAGAAGATGGATACTAGAGAAGGGGAGAAAGATATATATAAAATGGCTCGTATGAAAGAAAGGAAAGGAAGAGACTTGAGTCAAGTAAAATGCATCAAGAATGAAGATGGTAGAGTGTTGATAAAGGACGATGATATCAAGAACCAATGGAGAAACTACTTCCACAAGCTTTTCAATGGAGATATTGTAAATATTGTTAGAGACTCGTGTGACAGGGATACAAGAGATATCATTTACACATGAGAAGTTTCACATTTTGAGGTCAAGAATGCCTTGAAAAAGATGAAAATGAGAAAGGCATGTGGACCATATGGTATTGCCATTGATGTTTGGAAGAGTATGGTGGATGAAGGAGTTATGTGGTTAACAAATTTATTTAACAAAATCATGAAGACAAAGAAGATGTTATATGAATGGAGAAATAGTACTATAGTCCCCATCTACAAGAACAAAGGTGATGTTTAGAGTTGTAAAAACTACAGAGGTATCAAGCTGATGAGTCACACAATGAAGCTTTGGGAGAGGATTATTAAGCAGAGGCTAAGATCTATAATGCAGATATCAAACAACCAATTTGGTTTCATGCCTAGTAGATCAACAAAAGATGATATTTTTATGATAAGGAGGCTTATGGAGAAGTATAGGGAAAGAAAAAGAGATCTTCACATGGTTTTTATCGATTTGGAAAAGGCTTATGATCGAGTACCTAGAGAAGTGTTGTGGATGGTTTTTAGGAAAAAGGGTGTGTCAATCCAATACATTGACTTGATTAAAGACATGTATGGTAGCTCTATTGCAAGTGTGAAGACTCCTGGAGGTGAGACACCAACATTTCCCATCATAGTTGGGGTACACCAAGGATCCACACTCAGCCCATATCTACTAATTCTTGTTATGGATGAGTTAATAAAGAATGTTCAGGATGATATTCCTTAGTGTGTGTTATTTGCTGATGATATTGTATTGATGGACGAAACTAAAGATGGTTTGAATGATAAAGTTGAACTTTGGATAAAGGCACTGGAATCAAATGGATTGATGATTAGTAGGAGAAAAATTGAGTATATGCATTGCAATTTTAGCCAATCTCGCAGTGTGAATGGTGGAGCCAAGTTGGATGGAGTAGATATACCAAAATGTGATAAATTTCGTTACTTGGGATCTATCATTCAAACATATGGCAATGTCAAAAATGATGTTTGTCATAGGATCACTGTAGGATGGTTGAAATGGAGGAGTGCAACTGGAGTATTATGTGATCAGAAGATCCCTCTCAGACTTAAAAGTAAGTTTTATAAAACTATTGTATGGCCAGCCATGCTCTATGGGAGTGAATGTTGGGTGGTGAAGAAACAAAGACTCAACAAGATGAACTTGGCTGAAATGAATATGTTGAGATGGATGTGTGGGAAGACAAAAAAAGATCGCTTAAGAAATGACTATATCAGGAATAAAGTGGGGGTGCGAGCATTGGGGATAAGTTGCACAAGGGCCGACTCAGATGGTATGGACATGTGCAATGTAGACTGACTAATGCACCTATATGAAGCAATACTATTGAGGCAAACACAATTGATAGAATAAGAGGAAGGCCTAAATTAACATGGGAAGAGCTTATTAAGAGTGATTTTGAATCTCTACATCTGAACCAGAATATGACCCATTATAGTGCTAAATGGAAAAGAAGGATCCATGTAGCCGACCCCAACATAGTTGGGATTGAGTCTTAGTTGATGAATATATATAAATATATATATGTATATATACACACATATATATACAGCTTAATTGTGCTTACTCTAATTAGCTAGAATAAGAGAAAGCAGTAGTCATGGAAATAAGCAAATGTTAAGATGGTCAAGTCAAACTAAGCAGAAGTTAAAGGCAGAATGCTTTTGAACTCGAAACCTTCTTTGTCAAATAGTCAACGGAACACCCTCCAAAAGGTTTCCCCTCTTTGAGATCCCCTACTATTACAGTACAGGAGGGATGTTCATTCAATACTGATTCCTAATCTAAGGAGTGGGACCCAGAGGGGATCCACTCCCTACTATAATCTTAGGAATAAAACATCCATTTCAAACACACTCAAAAAGTGTGCTGGAATAGGTGTAAAATTTTCAAATCTTACATGATGGCGTACAAAAGACCAAAGTAAAGCAGCGCAATAAAAGTTCACTATAACTAATTTTTACAAAAGTACATCATCATCTCCCATATAGGGTTTTCACGGATATTACATTATAAGGATCTAGTAGAGGAAAATCTACATAAAAATTTGTCTCCCAGCATCAACTCCTTAAGCTAGGTCCATGTTGAATGGCATGTTCTCCTTCACCTAAATTTAGGGTGGTAAGCATACCCCAGCAAGAAGAGAAATATTAGATGACATCAGCAAAAAGTTGGTATGTGCATACTAAAATAGAATTAAGCAGTATATGGAATAAAAGGACATCAAGTAAAGAATGTTTCCCATATAAAAGGTAAGGACTACCCAAAGTGGGCATAAAAGAGGAGAATTAAAATTGATGGATTAAAAAAGAGAATACTTGTCATAAAACAATAATCAAAGTGGTGCCACAAAAGCACATATAATCTTTGGGCACAAAACTCATCACTACAATAACAACCTGCATGCATATGAGATAAACATAGCACCAGAATAATATAAAGGAAAAGGCGGCCAAGCCCCAAAAACTTGAAACCTGATAGAGAATGGCACATAACCAAACTCACAATATATAAAATGTGTGGGCCAAGCCTGATAGACTTGAAACTCGGGAATGGGGCACATAACCTCCATCCCAAAAATATAATAAGAGCACATAACTCAAAAACCAATGTAATTATACTACTCTAGGGCTATTGAATCACATAACATGCTTAATGTAGAGCTAAGCAAAAAGTATGGTCTGATTAAACAAGATTACCATCATATAAATGGACAATGTAAGCAACCACCACAAAAGTGGGCAAAAATATCACACATTACCAAATAGGGTTCCATCATGACCAAATTATAAGACAAAGTCAAAAGAGTGTCCAATTAGATTATAATGTTCACAACATTAGAGGCAACTAAAGTAATCCACTTGCAATATGTTTTCAAAAGAGAAAGGAATATTGTGTAGGTTGATTGTCCATAGGACTAGGAGAAAAATAAAAGCAGGTTAATTGCTCAATGTGAATAATAGGAGATGTAAACATACCTTAAACCAGAGTCCTAGAAACACTCTTCACCAATCTAGTTGTTTCCAATATCACTTTTTCCTAATTATAAATTATTCACATGTATTAAGGTTTATAGTGTGTAAAAAAACCCTAAATCTAGACCTATTTGGAAAACCTCATATTTTGACTCTAAAAATATCACCAATTGACTTATTGGGTTCTATTGATAATGAAAACATATTATTATATTAATTTTGGAGTATATATGACAAAGTTATAATTTTTATGAATTTTATGCATATATTTCATTTCCCAAACATCATCCTTCAAAAAACATGAAAATAAGACGTTGAAACCATTTTTATTAGATAGTGCTCATTTTTTGGTTCCAAATCATATTTATTTATAATTTTTGGAGCTTCCAATAAAAAGATTTGATTTTTACGAGATTTACTTTATTTACTAATTTATGTGTGAAATTAAATTGCTCAAAAATCAAAATTTTACGCTATGAAACAGTAGAAATGTACGATTTGTGCTGACATGAGAAGAGACAAAAATTGAACTAAAACGTGGTGATTTATAAGAATACACATAATGAGAAAAAAAAAAGAGAATCGAGGGGCAAAAAGGAGAAAACACAAGGGATCATCTCCTTTCTCGCTACACACGCCATGGTTGGCTAGGCAAGGAGAAGCTTGTCCAAGAGTTTGGGGAAAACTTCATTTATCGATCGTTCGTGAAACTAACTAGCCGATCATGATGAACAAGTACCAAAGTTGATTACCTGAGGTCCAATTATGCTCCGAAGAAGCAAGACAGTGAGGAGAGGTTCTGCAAACTAAAACCAAGAACCACGTTTGGCGGTGGATGAAATGATGATGCAAGGCAAAATTGAATATAGAGGAGAGTCTTTAGATGTGTGTTTCATATGAGGGTAGGGTCCTATGTATATGAATTTGAGTCTCAAGGGGTATGCGAGAAGTTTCTTCAAAAGAATTGAGGAACAAATTTATGTGTTTCTAGAATTCTCCACAATAGGTCTCGAGTAAGGGATGGTGCAATATTAAATTTTCAATCCAATACAACTCATTTCGTAAAGTTTCATTGAGAAATGAGGGAATTATGCCCAAGATACTAGATCTTGGTCTGTGGCTATTGTTCATGCGGACTGCGATGAATGTCATTTAATACAACTTTCCAACTTTGTTCTTTTAATGCATTTAATGTATAAAACTTTCTATAACTATTTGAGGGTGCAAACGTAGTCCAAATAAATGCTAATTTGGTAGGTTACCTAACCTATTTTGGCATTATTCTATTTTTTTGAAGACTTATGATATTTTATTCAATATTTTTAAATATAATCACTTATTTTATCCCTTTAATGAGTTAGTGGCATCTAGAAGCTTTTTAAAAGAATGAAACTTGTCATATAAGCAATACTAAATGTGAAGAACACAATTTTGTATTAATTAATTTTTTTAATATACTATTTAATATTTTTGTTCTTTAAAATATATTCTCTCTCCTACATTAACTAAAATATTTAATATTGTCCAAATTAGTTGAAAATTTATCTATAGGCTAATTTTGGCATGTAGATTTCGAATTTGTGATTTATTTTCTCTTTTGGATTCATTTAGTAATTTATTTAATATATTTGACTCTTATTCTTATTTTCTTTCCTAGTTAAAATAAAAATAGTTATTATTATGCAAATAATGTTAAACTTCTCCCTCAAGCAAGTTAAAACATATGAAACATGAATTGGCCATTAATTTTATCTCTTGGTGTTATTTGATACATTATTTAATATTTTTTACTTTTAAATACTCTCTCTCTCTCCACTAATCTACACATGTATATTAAAGATTATCCAAAATACAAAAAATCACCAAATGCTATTTTTAATGTGTAGATTATGAATCTAAGATTATTTTTTACTTTTTGAGTCATTAAATAATTTATCTCATATTTTGAAGGAAAAACACTTTTTTTCTAAATAAAATTGATATAATTATTATTATCCCAAATTTGTGAAGGTCTCCAAGCCATATCATATCCAAAGACAACGAATCTGAAGTTATTCTTATCCAATTAGTCTTCCTTTTATCAATTTTATCCCATTATTCATTATTACCACTATGTCTCATATTAAATAATTCAATATCACATTATCTTTTGTTTAGGGAGTTATTATTTATTTCT
>OY856413.1:863907755-864235255 GCA_963693085.1 Alisma plantago-aquatica
ACTGTGATCCTACATGATTATTTAATCATTTTATTATTATGCCCTAAATATATGCAGTGTACTCTGCATATAAGGATCCGCAGCAAATTCATGCTACGGTCCCACCGTACAAGACTTAGCGACACACCCGGGAAGTGCTAAGTCTGACTACTCGTCCTGGTCTGCACATGACACAGGCTCTACGGCCTCATCGCACATCCACGTGTGCTGCACAACCACGTGTGCTCTCGACTCCTCCTTAAACCTGGGTACACCGGCGGAGAGTCACAGGGTTACCTTCACGACACAAGCACGAATGGTGTTAGATAACCGTGTTTTCTTTTGTTATCGCAGTGCCATCGTGACACAAGCATGATTGTTGTTAGACACTGCCTCTCTCTTTCCTCATTTGTCCGCGACACAAGCACGGATGATGTTGCAACACGAGTTTCACCCCAAAGTTGCAGACCCGTCTAAGGGGTTCTACGGTGTTAGGGCATCTAAGTCTATTAACTGATTAACAAATAAACATTTAAACAGGAAAATCACATTCCATACTTATTGCACAATCTGAACATCACAAGAAGCACATATATATTCTTTATCGTAATCAAACATGATTCAGTATCATTTATCCAGTTTCAATGCTAAACGTCTATTTTGAAATCAGTAAATACATTGCAACTATAAATACATGAAATTTCATCATTTTCATTAAGCATATCACGTAGTTCAATTCTAATGAATCTAACATACTTTATTGCATGAACTACATTGTTTAGAAGTTATATCAATTGATACAGAAGCAATTAAACATTTAAATTGAGTTAAATAATGATTACTGAATGAACTACTACTCACTCTTCTGGAACTCGGCCGACCAAACTGGGAACTCGGCCGATCGGCTGACAACTCGGCCGATCCACCCGCAACTCGGCCGATCCAAGCCCTGATCGATTTCCTATAAAAGAAACTCGGCCGAATCTCACCCAATTCGGCCGATCAAAACGCTGATCGTCAATCCTAATAAAGAAACTCGGCCGAATCATTGTATAACTCGGCCGATTAAAAACTGATCTAGCTGTAAATCTAATTAAGCTTCAATTGATTTCTAAATCGAACTAATGGCTGCGGATTTGGATCCTAACCTCGTAGTCAAGCTTGGAGCTGGCCTTAGCTCACCGTTTCATGCGCCCCAAGAGCCTCTAGCCACCACTGCAGCAGCAGCTTGCTGGTTGGCTGGCCGTCCAGGCTACTAGGGCCGCGATTAGGGCAGGTATGAGGGGAGGATGGAGGGGAAGTACAAGGAGGTGTCGCTCATCCAAAATCAAGCAAAAAGGGAGCCCAAAATCGGCCGCCACTGCTGGTCTGCTGGTCAGCCTGCTGCTGGCCGGCGCTGCTGGTCGTAGCTGCAAAAAGGGGCGTCGCCCCTGCTGCTTCATGGTGCAGGTGGCGCAAAAAGGAGGTGGGGTGCTGCGGATTTGTGTCGTGGCCTCTTGGGCGAAGTCGCTACTTGCTGTGATGCCCTAAACGGACGCCTTTCTACTATTGATCGGGTAGCAATTGTTGCTGTGGTGGTCGGCCATAGCTTCTCCTTGCTAGGGCAGCTAGGCGGGTAAAGGAGGAAGATGGAGTAAGGAAGGAGGAGCAAGGGCTGCTGGTCGGAGCTCTCTCTCTCTCTCTCAAGCCCTAGGTCGCGCCCCTTTTTCCTCCTTGGCTGGCCGTTCGAGCTAGCAGCTGAACGCCGCTCCGTCGGCTCTGTTCTATTGGGTAGCCGATGGAGAAAGAAGGAGATAAGGAGAAACAGAATAGCCGACTTACTCAAATCAAAATCAATTAATGGTAAAATTGCATCCAAGTCCAAGAAAACCGAAAAGGCTATAACTTTTTCCTCGAGGGTCCGATTCAAATGATTCTTCTTGCAAACTCTCAAGCACGAGATTCTCTATCATCCCAAGGCATAAAATTATGTTAACTAGTTTGTCACAACAGGTCAAATCACTAATTGCAATAGTGAGTACTCAACTCAACTTAATTAACCTAACGATCATCATAGCCATTAACATTAATTACCTCAGATGCTTCAAACTCAACTATTAATTCACATTTTAACTTATTTTGATTAACCATGATATTTAATTTGATATTCAACACTAATTGAGATGTTTCACGTAATTTGAGGTATTTATTAGCTAATCATGGAGTGGGTCATAACAACATTGATGACTGTATCAAAGTAACACTTTCAAACATTAAAAAAATTGAGGTTTTAGTAGAACACAACTACATTCTCATCTTCTTGAAGTTGAAAAGTAGATGATTGCATCACCTACAACTGAACTTTGGTAAAATCATAAGAAATTTCATATCTACATAAATAAAAACATCTTCAAACATTACTAAAAAGATCATATATGGTCTTCCCCCTTTAGCTTTTGCATTTCTTCATTGCTCCCATTTGACTCTTGTACTTATTCAATGCTCTCCTTTGACTCTTGCATTTTTTCAATGCTCTTCAATTTCCTGAATGTCGTCATTTTCTAATATATATCACCTTGTATCTTCAAAATGTCTTCATTTGTAAAGATCATACTCTACCCATTAACCAAACATTCCAAGTATTCCACAACAAACACGTCACAACCCACCTCATTTTATGCTTGTTGTGGGAAATACAAATTCAACTTCCTAATGAGACATATGGCACTCTATTAGACAATCCTCTTAAGCATTCCATTAGCTATCCAACTTAAAAAAACAAATTTTAATATAAAATGTATTCACTTTATAATTGTGTGGATAATTTTCTTCAAATATACTTGATACTTACCCATCTTTGCACCTCTCCTCTTGTAAGCTGAGTTTCTAGAAATAGAGTTGCTTGCCTTAAAATTCTATTCCATGAAATTACCTTCCAATAGATACCAATGCTTTCATTCTTCCGAACAATGAATAATGAATCAATCTTTTCAAAAACACTTTGTCTAATATTGAACAAACTTGGCAATTCACTTATTATCTCCACGGATATACTCTATACACTCATGTGTATTTTTTGATACAAGAATCAAACATTATTACTAAAAATGATTCATGTTGACTCAAGGTCAATTAGGTCAATGTTGACTCACGTCTAAATTGACTAAACCCATGTTTTGATGATGACTAACCATTCCACATATTGGTGTCTAATGTCTCTACTTGAGTGATTTTAGATTAGGCATAGACACACTCCAAATGCCCTAACTTGTACATCTCAAATTGGAGAAAAGACAAGTCAAAGTCAATACAAGTGCATGTTTTTGTAATATGATGTATATCCATTAGAATCATGTTGTAAATCACTTGTAATGATTTTATGACTTGTAATTAAGATTAGAAAAATATCAGGAGCACTTAGATCGAATATTAGATCACTTTAGATGCAACTTTGAAAATTGATTACAGGCACTTTGTCGGTCGAGTTTCCCATCTTGAAAACTCGACCGATCATCCTTGATCAATTTTCTGGAGATTGCATCGGTCGAGTTGTGTTTACACAGAACTTGACCGATCAAGTAACTGACCATTTTGATTCCTAATGGTCGGTCGAGTTTTTTGAGGACAAACTCGACCGATCATTTAAGTATCGGCCTTGTCGTTTACTTGATCGGTCGAGTTACCCTTATAAAAATTTGACCGATTACACTGTACGGAAAAGTGCAGAAAAGTACTTCTAGCCGTTGTGGAGTTGCAACAAGTGAAAATAGATCCGTTGCAAGCCATAAAACGGCTAGTTTTCATTCACAAGTGTTCCCAAAGGCTAAGAGGAATCCCCAGCTATAAATAGGACCCCTTGGGCTTCATTCCAAGGTTGAGCATTCATTGCAAAACTCTATGTAAGGTTCCTATTCTATAGTTGAGTGCTTCCTACAGCCTCCTCTCTCTCTCTAAGCTTAATCACTTGCTACATCCATTAGAGTGAGTAGGAAATCTGTAAGAGAGCTAGTCCTACATGTATATCTTGTGAGGCTCTCACTTCCATCGCCTCCCTTTCTCTCATTTCAATCATGAAGATGAAGGTTCTCTCTCTTATCCTAGAGAGGTGAAGAAGAACAAGGGAAGGAGTCCCTTAGTGAAGGTCAAGGCTGAAGACTTGAAGCTAGAGTGGGTAAGCCCTTAGAGAAGGCAGAAGACTCCTTGCTCAAGTGGGTAAGTGACCAGCCTAAATCGCGCGTCCTAAAATTGGAGGCGTATTTGAGGTAGTCGAGCCTTCACATTTATAACCCGAATCCTTCTAGGCCCCCGCAACTTTGTTTACGGGGTCGAAGTAGTCATACGGGGTTGAACACAGGGATAAGGTGGGTCATGTTGACGACTCTGAATCGACACTCTACACTCCGGTGGGTATAAAGAGATATTAAAGTTCCCCGAAGGGGAACAACAAGCTGTCACGATTAAATCAAAGAAAACTATCTCCAACTGGAGTTACAAGAAAGATTAAGATTTTGTCATTTAGCATTTTTTAGGAATTTTCATGCAACAGAAAATAGAAAGATAAACTGCAGTTTAAGGCGTGATGCAAGGGATAAGACTTCAGTAAGACAAGAGGTAGCAGTAACACCCTGCACCCCTCCTCTCAGAGCGGGTGCCTCTAACCAAGCTTCAACACCCCTCTCGAGGTTGCTGGGCTCAAGTTAGAGTGGAATGATACTAAAACAACTCCGTTCCGGGAACTCTCGTACTCCAGAACCGGACCAAACACTAGAGCCGCAACCCAACTCTCGAAGTAGTTGCGACGGGAAAGACGATTCGGTAGCTAAGCGAAACGCGATCCAAAACATGTAAGCTAGAGTTCAGATATCCAACACAGCAGTTACTCAATTATAAGGCACCAAGCATTAAACAAATAACAATTAAGCATTTCTATTTCCATAAGCAATAAGGGTCTTAATACAATGCATAAGCTAAGAATTTAAATAACAGAATTAAATATAGATGTCGCCTTCTTGATGTAGAAGAACGACAGACTACTGTAGCTCTCCTGCTCGATACCGGTCAGGAGCCGAGCCCGATACGGCAGTGTCGGGCGGCACCCCCTCTCGGGCAGCGCAGACTGACGACTGACTGTATCGCTCAAGGACCCTGGCCGATACGCTCATGTCGGGCGGCGCACCCTCTCGGGCGGCACGCATGACGGGAGGAGCGTATCGGGTTCGATATCGTGTCGGGCAAAGAGCTACGAGTCTACTGTCGGGCACTCGTGTCGCTCATCTTCGCTGGCCGATATCGGCCTGCAGTGTCGCCCGGGACAACACTAAGTGAACCATCCCTTCCCTCTCAGGATGAGGGAAAGCTCACCTAGTGTCGCCCGGCACAAGCACTGGGGCGCGATACTTTTGCTCTCACAGCTTCCTTCGAAGGTGGCTCCCAAACTTCTGAACTGTCTTGTCCGAACTATCCAACCTTTCCGACCCGTGACCCTCCGACCCGACTTTTCGGCTTCCTGTAGCTTCTATTTATAGGCGGCGGTTGGAGGAGTTATGGTGCTGGAAATGCCACGTAGCTCCCTTATACGCCGGTCGATGGATGTGGACGGCCGATATAGGTATGTCTCGGCGCGAGGCGCTGGCTATCGGTCACGTGGCTGGCGGCATGCCTACCGGTGGGTGGCTGTGTCGCCCGACGAGTTGGTCGTCGATGCGGCTTTGGCTCCCTGTCGGGTAGACGGTATGTCGGCCGACACGTCCTTCTTGCGCAGCGCCCTTCTCCGCCGATCATTCTCGTATCGCCCAGCCCTGTCGGGCTGGGTTGTATCGGGCGTCAGGAAGGTCGAGACGGGCTTAGACTTATTGTGGGTCGGAATCGGCCTTATTGCACAAAAACGAGGAAAACTCTGTAGAAGATAAGAAAAATTGGAATAAGAGCGTTGCTTGGCCAATTATTGCGAAAATGCTAATAAAATAGAGGAAAATAGCAGAAAAGGGTAGTTTTGATAACAGAATAAAGGGCAAAAACGTCACAAAATTTGGTGTTATCAACTCCCCCAAACTTAGCTTTTTGATTGTCCTCAATCAATATTTAAACTAAACTTTGTGTTGCTTCTTCTTGCACAACAAAACTTTAAGGCTAAAGGGTAGCACAAGATTTGCGATGTCTTGGAGGTAATGTTGTCTTAATGCGAACAAAAGACCTTGCCCTACTTGCCTTATTATTTAAGTAAAATTTTTCTTCTCCACAGCTTCAGCGAGACTTTGGTGTATGATACCGAAGTTAGCTTCCACACCAAACTGCTTTATTTTAGGGGCAGAAAGTTGTGTATAGGGTAGGCTAAGGCTTTTTGGGTTTTTCTTCTTGTTTCCCATTAGTCCATCCAGGTAAGGGTCCGTTAACGGGCAAGTGGTCCCTGCAGTCCAAGCCAGTTGGCTTTAGAGCAGTGATTTCACATCCTACGTACCACTGCCCCGGATCTACCATGCCTAAAGATGGGTACTTTTGGAAAACAAGTGTGTATATATATGTATATATTTTTCTTTTATTGGGCACAACTCTCATGCTTTTATTCACGCTCATAAGGCTTCTTTCTCTTTTTGGGATTTTTGCTGGGTAAGGGAAAACAAAAGAGATATCTGCTGTTTGGGCAGATTTTTCCTTCTCCATACTCGTCTCTTAGCTGTTTGCGAGATTATTATTTTTTGAAAATTTTTTGAATGGCAAGGCACAATCTTTTGTTTGTTTGAGACAACATTATCAGAAAGATATGACAGAACTTGTAACTCGTTAAATATACAGAAAGTAAACTTTGCAAGAAGTCACAACAGGTTTTTATTATTATTATAGCAACTTTATACATATATAAGTATAGGGAATTATAAGCAAAAATTTTCAAAGTTTTCAAGACTTTTAGCAAGAAGTTATATGTACACTAAAAAGGTTATATGTACACTAATTGAATTGGATAGGACGAGGGGGATCAAAGGAGAAAAGTTTTGTACCTCCCTCACTGGTACATGGTACCCCCCCCCCAAACTTACTCCACACTCTGTCCCAGAGTTGTGAAGTAGATGAGGTAAGGAAATGTTAATCAGTGAGGGTTTGATGATCAGCGCGCCTGGGTTAGATAAGAGCTCCCACACATATTCTCCTCTTTTTCTGTGATAGTCGATGTGGAGGAGCTGATCAGGCGTTGCCTCGTTTGCCATCCATTCCAGGACGAAGATGCCGCAGTCGTTGGATAGTTGAATTTGCTGCGGGCTGCGGTGGCAGAACTGGAGTTCATGCCAGCTTCTTGCTTGCATTCCCAGGAATGGTTGTATCAGCGCTGCTATATCGATATAGTACTTTCGTACTAATCGTTCGAGAGATGTCAGCGCTGTCGATGTACAAGGCACTGGATGGTCTTTGTTGCTGTCCGAGCTGTTGTAGAAAATCCCTGCTCGTTGTTGAGTGTACACCGTTAAGAGCGTCCAGTGGTTGTTGTGCAGGATGGGAAGGAGAATGGTATCTGGGACTCTGCATTCCAACTCTGCTAGGAAAGCTTCCTTCGCCCCTTGCTCATCGGCTAGGAAAATGTCGTTGAACAGCATTGGATCTACTATGCATGCGTGTTCATACTTGTTTCGTAGTATCTGGATGTAGGCGACCGCCACAGATAACGCCATACATCCTCCCTCTTTTATCATGTCCCTTAAATCGTCAATCGGGACTATGACATCGCCTGCCGAGTAGGCTACGTCTGCAGGGTTGGAGTCATCCAACTTCATGTGGATTTTGTTGACTTGTTCCTGCGTGAGGGTAGCGCATGAGAAATGGTCGAAGTTGTGGATCGACTCCTCCTGGTTCTAGGGTGAGGCTTGTTCGTCGTGTCCGAAAACTTGTCGCAAGATGTTTATCTGTTTGCCTGCCCCACAGACGTTCGTCTCTGCTTCTGCTTCTTTTTCAGGAGGGCTGCTGTGTTGAGATGACTCTTCTTCTTGTTCACTATCCAGCAGCTCTTCTGGTATCCCTGCGTCTCGAAAGTAGCGCTTGTCCTTTATCAGCAGCAATGCATATTTGCTTCTGAGACTGTAGAAGTTATTATTCTGGAGTTGCTTGAAGTATCCGAAGATATGTATCATCTCCATGGCTCTGAGGACTATGAATGCACTATTTCCACTTCCCTCCTCTTCTTGGACTGGGAAGTCCCTTAGTGAGTAGAAATTCCAGACGCCGCTGTGGCGCTGGACTCAGTACTTGATGACCCGGTGGAGACGTAGCGGCAGCAGTCTTAGCCTTACGTCCTTTGGGTGTAGGAACATACTTCCTGTGTGCAGGACCTCTTTGCTGCAGCAACAATGCAGTTGGACATCATGATTTCGGAGGTCGGCAATGCACAGGAACCAGTTGTTTCTGTGTTTGTAAGGGGCCAGCACCAGTTTCAGATTGTGCACTTCAATGCAATCCAACATACTTTCTACCTGCGTAGAATTGTACAACCCCATCATTAGTCTTCTTGCTAGGGTCGGGGTGGCAGCATAAACTGTATGTTGGCCTTTCTTCTTGTCGGCGCTTTCTATAATGGCCCCTTATAGTACTCTGAACAGCCTCTTCCCCACGACGGCCTTGGCGCGGAAGATGTTTCTCAGAGTTCCCCGTTGCACCGAAAAATAACTGTCGCTCCAGAGTATCTCTTCCTCGTCGGCTTGCGATCTCAGGACCATGTTGAGTAGTTTCTGGTCTCTGATCGTTAGATATCCTATGACCCTTCTGTCAAAGTCAGTCATTTCGAAGGAAGGTATCTCTGTCAGTGCGGAGAAATCGGTGAAGTCAGCCTTTGAACTCCTTCCTCTGGGGAGGTGTCTTTCATTTGCAGTGCAGATGTCCCCCCCTTCTCCCTCAGATTCATCAGAAGAGCCCTCCCCGACACTGATATCTTCGTCGTTATCCTCAGCTTCGTCAAAGGGGGCTGAGGGAACGACCTCATTCAGGTCAAAAGGGCTTCCTTGTCTGGATGGAGCTTCATAGCCTTGCCCTTGTGATGAATTTCCTCCGGTTGCTGATGAAGATCTGCCAGAGGAGGAGGTGGATGATGACGATCCTGACGACGCTCTTGACGACGAGGATTGAGAGCCCGGACCAGGAGGCGACGGCGATCTTCTCGGCTGCCTTGGGCGTGGATGGTCGTCCTCCCTGTTCGGCCTCCCCTCGATCTCACTAAGGCGCTGTAGAACTTGTTGTAGCGTGGCATTCACTGCCTCTAGCCGGCCAGGTAGACTGGCCAAAGCCAGCAGCTCTCGTTCCTGGCTATCCAGCCTTTGTTCGAAAAACGACAACTTGCGGGTTAGGGAAAGAAATGTAGTAGAATGGTATTCTGTTACCTCCCGCAAGAAATTGAGTTCTTGTCCCAGCATCATTCCGAGTGAAGGAGGGTTTTCCGCTTGTCTCCCCTTCGACCTCGAAATGCTCCTCCCACGCGATGGTCTGCCTGACGAGGCAGAACCTACTTCTATCGTCTGCACGGCTGATGCTTCTGGGTGAGGTGTCAGTGCTGCCCCGTCCTCTTGTTGTATCGGAGGAGACTGTGTTGTGGGGGACGGATGCTGCCCCATATCGACGTTGTCGACGATCTCTTCAACAACTGCTACAGGTGACTTTGGTGGTGGTGTCGGAGTCACCTATGCTCGTTCGAGCTCCATTTGTAGGATGTCGGCGAATAACTCATCGCTGACATCCGGTTGTACTTCATCAATTGCCCCTAAGGGCGCAGCAGAAACTACGGGGGCTGCAGCCGTCTCTCTCGCTGCAGTTCAAGTTCTTGTCTTGGCGACCTCCACGATCGCCGGTTCTTCTCTTTCCACCACTGGCCTTGTTGTTGTGGCTGCCGTTGGTGGCTCCGAGGCAGTGAGCCGCTCGGCAGGAGCTGTTGAAGATACGTCCTGCCGAGTACCCAGCGGGATGGGCCCTCTGGTGATTCCCCGTTCTTGGCTTCTTGGGGGTGGAGCGCAGCTTGCGCCTGCTGCCACAGCCTCGATCTCGGTTGTGGTGAAGACTAGATTTTCTGCGTCGTAGGCGGCGCAACGAGGAAGCGGGAGAAGGATCTTCGTCCTTGCAAACTTGTAGAAGTAACTCCGCCCCTCCTTCTTTATTATACCTGACCTCATGAGGTACTTGAGGTTGATCAACTCGTCCCCTCTTGTTCTTGAGAGGCTACGCGGCTCGCGCGGGTATCCCAACCCCACCGCGATTAGGTTCACGATGCCACCCATGCAATATTCCTTGGTGGCATCCTTTATTGGGTGCAGTCTGTTCAGCAAGAAGTGCCCCAGGTTGATAGTCCGGCCCTCCATCATGTGCCACATGACGTGGAGTTCCTCAGAGTAAATGTTGCTGGACTCGTTCTTGCTGAAGAGGAGGCACACCACCAGCTTGTGCATTATCCTCCAGAAGCATGAGTGCACTGCCGCCACCTTGCTCCTGGGTTTGAAAGATGACTCCCCGGTTAGCTTTTCCCAGATATCTACGGGGTTGAACCGGTCTCCTTCGGTGATCCTTGCACCGTTATCTAGTCTCTCTCTCTCCTCTTTGCTGGAGGAGAAAATCTGGTTGAGCAGCTTCTCTGAAATGACGTGCTCTGCATTGTAAAGCCGCCCCTGGAGTCTGTCTGCTCCGCCATACTTTCTGGCTTCACCAGGTGTATTCTTTACTCGGTGAAGGGACGCCATGAACTCCTTCGTGAGCTCGGTGTAGGAGGCGGATAGGCTGAAGTAGATTTGCCTCAGACCTGCTATAGTAAGTACGTCCTCCAGTCTCCCGAAGATGCCCAACTGCATGAAGGACGACTGGTGGCCGAACCTACTCGGCCTGTAGAGCTTGGCTCCTAGTTCAGCATATCTGCGGCCGTGCTCCTCATCTCTTGACACGAACCTTCCCGGCGTGTGATCCAGGGGTTCTGCTGTTGGAGCAGGTGCTGTAGATGGAGTGGCTGCTTCTTCTGTCCTCACCCTCTTTCCAGATGTTGAGGGTCCAGCTGCTTCAGGGTTCGAGCGCTTCTGCCCAACCGCTGCCACCTCTGCCTCTGGCTCGGTGACAACCCTCCTGCCTTGCTCGTCAACGAGCCTAACAGTTATCTTTGTGCGTGCCATCTCTATCATCAATCAAACAAATGCTATTTTGTTATCAACAGGAAAATTAATAAGGGGAAAGACACCCCGACACGACTGTATCGGGCCTTGAGACCAGATCAGGTAAAGCTTGCCCGATACAACTGTGTCGGGCGGTACGACCGACAGAAACAGACTTCCCGGCAGGGTCTTGAAAGAGCGCTGCCCGATACAAGAATAAACGGGCGATACGGTCACTGCCCGACATAGCTGTATCGGGCAGGCGTGAAAGAAGTGTGTCGTGCGATAACAGTATCGGGCGACAAGAAAATCAACGTAAAATCCTTTCCCGATACATCGTACGCGATAAAGGTCCATATCACGTATGCTCAGGCGATAGGGTTGTCGCGCGATACCTTTGTTTTCCTTAAGGTTTTGCACGTCACGGGATCGGGAGAGGTCTCTACGCGACACGGGAGCGGAGAGCAAGAAAAGTACTGCATGATACGGTAGCTGAAAAAGGTAAAGTCCGGAAGCGCGACACGGTAAAGTTTTTGCCTTATATATAGCGGCCGGACGTCGCGGTAAAACCATTCCCTCCCGAGACGGGCGCAATCTGTATGTCAGTTGGTGTGCCGCCCGATCCGGTCTGGGAAAAAGGGGTACTAGACCAGACTTCGCCCGACCGATACAAGATTTTTCGGGACAAAACTCCGAGGTAAAACCCACTTAAAGAAAGAGGCGACAGGCGGGTAAAACATCATTGGCCTAAGGCTAAACCCTGCCTCAGATGGTATTACCCATCCTGGCAAATAAAACTAAAGCGGTGGCCCTTAAAACAAAAGAGTCAGCACACGTGCGCATGCACTGACTCGGGCCTTATTACAATCCATAATGTTTGTAATGTCTGTTTTGCCGAAAAGTAAATAACGTCCTATACTAGGGAAATAAAAGCACGGGCTGCCTCCCGAGGAGCGCTGCATTTTCCGTCTTCAGCTAGACGTCTTTGGCTCCTTTGTCATACTTTATCACTTTGCTGGTTCAGTGTTGGACGGGATCTTCCCCGAAGGATTCTTCACAATCTCGGCGAGCTGTGCGAGCTGCTGATCGATTTGTCGCTGATGTATTTGCATATCTGCCAATTGGACTTGCAGTGAGTTCAAGACTCACGAATTTGACAGCGGGCTCTGTGCTAGCTGGTTATTGACGCTATCTTGCTTCTTGACAAAGTCAAACAACTGGTCGATCACCTCAGATTGGCTTGCCCCCTTCTCCTGTTCACGGGATGGGCCTTGGTATTTTCCTGCTACTTGGAAATTGCCTTTTACTGGTTGGAACTGGCTATTCTTGTTATACTGCCTGGATCCCCCTCTCTTCTCGAAAGGTTGCACTGGCCTGGCCGAGGTGTGCAGCTGATGCGAGTTTTCGGCTGCGTCCTTGTTGCCATAATTAAAACCAGGGTGGTCTGGTCTCTTGAAGTTCATGTAGGATACATTCTCGGTCCTTTCTTCTTCCGAGTCTGAGTCGCTGTCGGTGCCGGGTTTGGTGTAGATGCAGTTGTCTACCCCATGTCCTCCTTCACCGCAGGTAACACATTTCATGACTTTCTCAACTTGCTTCTTCCCCTTTCCGCCATGATCCTTCAGCTGTTTCACATCTGTTGCTATCCTTTGAATCTGAGAAGTAATGTTTTCCAGAGCCTTGGACCCAAGAGAGGTTCCTTCCCCTGCCTTCTTCGCCTTCCCTCTATCGGATCTATCATAGTCAACATTGGCCTTCAACTCAGCCATGTTCCTAATGATCTTTTCGGACTTGCTTGGCTTTTTCCCTAAGAAGTCACTTCCTGCTGCCGCATTCAGTGATACCCTTTCATCGGGAGTTAGCCCATTGTAGAAGGTGGAGACCAGGAAACCCTTCTTGAAATTGTGGTGAGGGCAGTCCCTCTGATATTCTAGATATCGTTCCCAAGCGTCGTGGAGGTTTTCATTTGGCTTTTGCGTGAAAGACGTGATTTTTAACTTGTTCCTCATTGTCTTCTCAGTGGGGTAAAACGTGTTTACAAATGCGTCAACCAGTTCTCCCCATCCATTCAGCGCTTGGTGGGGTAGCCCAAGGTACCATGATAGAGCCTTATCCTCCAAAGAGAAGATGAAACCCTTGCAGTAAATGACCTCTTAGGGAACCCCTCGCATCTTTATGGTGTCGCAGATATTCTTGAAAGCATCAAGGTGATGGTAAGGGTTGTCACTCTTAGAACTCCCCCTGAAGCTTTTATTTTGAATCATGGAGATCACAGATGGCTTGAGCTCAAAGTTTGTAGCATTGAACCTTGGGATGATAATGGGGCACCTCGATCTATTGGCCTTTGTAGAAGCCAATTCTCTCAGAGTTTTCTCTTCTTCCTCCGAGTCGTCACTGTTGCTGGCGTCTCGCCGTCGCTCCCGGTTATCATGATTCCTCCTGTGTCTCCGACGACGTCTATGCTGATGATGTTGATCCTCATGCCCTGGTGATTCTGGATCTTCTTGCCGCTCATTATCACTATACCGGTCGTTGTCTTCCGGTGGAGGCGAAACTGGCCTCCCTCCTCGGCTTTCGTTTCCAGAAGGTGGCTCTACGCGAGGAGGCATGGTTGACAGTCTCGGTGTTCAGTAGATCAGAGTACCTGAAAACCGCATAAAAATCATGTTTAGAAAATTATAATTGGGGTAAAGAATAATGCTTAAAGTAAAAGAAAAAAGAAAAAGAAAAAGAAAAAGAGGTGTTGTCAAGCCTATTTCTAAGCTTGAGGCACGGGAGTGTAGTTAGTGGCTTCAGATTCGTCAACAGTGCCATTTTCCTTGTCCCCGGAAACGGCGCCAGAAAGTTGACCGGCCTAAATCGCGCGTCCTAAAATTGGAGGCGTATTTGAGGTAGTCGAGCCTTCACATTTATAACCCGAATCCTTCTAGGCCCCCGCAACTTTGTTTACGGGGTCGAAGTAGTCATACGGGGTCGAACACAGGGACAAGGTGGGTCGTGTTGACAACTCTGAATCGACACTCTACACTCCGGTGGGTATAAAGAGATATTAAAGTTCCCCGAAGGGGAACAACAAGCTGTCACGATTAAATCAAAGAAAACTATCTCCAACTGGAGTTACAAGAAAGATTAAGATTTTGTCATTTAGCAGTTTTTAGGAATTTTCATGCAACAGAAAATAGAAAGATAAACTGCAGTTTAAGGCGTGATGCAAGGGATAAGACTTCAGTAAGACAAGCGGTAGCAGTAACACCCTGCACCCCTCCTCTCAGAGCGGGTGCCTCTAACCAAGCTTCAACACCCCTCTCGAGGTTGCTGGGCTCAAGTTAGAGTGGAATGATACTAAAACAACTCCGTTCCGGGCACTCTCGTACTCCAGAACCGGACCAAACACTAGAGCCGCAACCCAACTCTCAAAGTAGTTGTGACGGGAAAGATGATTCGGTAGCTAAGCGAAACGCGATCCAAAACATGCAAGCTAGAGTTCAGATATCCAACACAGCAGTTACCCAATTATAAGGCACCAAGCATTAAACAAATAGCAATTAAGCATTTCTATTTCCATAAGCAATAAGGGTCTTAATACAATGCATAAGCTAAGAATTTAAATAACATAATTAAAGATAGATGTCACCTTCTTGATGTAGAAGAACGACAGACTACTGTAGCTCTCCTTCTCGATACCGGTCAGGAGCCGAGCCCGATACGGCAGTGTCGGGCGGCACCCCCTCTCGGGCAGCGCAGACTGACGACTGACTGTATCGCTCAAGGACCCTGGCCGATACGCTCATGTCGAGCGGCGCACCCTCTCGGGCGGCACGCATGACGGGAGGAGCGTATCGGGTTCGATATCGTGTCGGGCAAAGAGCTACGAGTCTACTGTCGGGCACTCGTGTCACTCATCTTCGCTGGCCAATATCGGCCCGCAGTGTCGCCCGGGACAACACTAAGTGAACCATCCCTTCCCTCTCGGGATGAGGGAAATCTCACCTAGTGTCGCTCGGCACAAGCACTGGGGCGCGATACTCTTGCTCTCACAACTTCCTTATAAGGTGGCTCCCAAACTTCTGAACTGTCTTGTCCGAACTATCCAACCTTTCCGACCCGTGACCCTCCGACCCGACTTTTCGGCTTCCTGTAGCTGTTATTTATAGGCGGCGGTTGGAGGAGTTATGGTGCTGGAAACGCCATGTAGCTCCCTTATACGCCGGTCGATGGATGTGGACGGCCGATACAGGTATGTCTCGGCGCGAGGCACTGGCTATCGGTCACGTGGCTGGCGGCACGCCTGCCGGTGGGTGGTTGTGTCGCCCGACGAGTTGGTTGTCGATGCGGCTTTGGCTCCCTGTCGGGTAGACGGTATGTCGGCCGACACGTCCTTCTTGCGCAGCGCCCTTCTCCGTCGATCATTCTCGTGTCGCCCAGCCCCTGTCGGGCTGGGTTGTATCGGGCGTCAGGAAGGTCGAGACGGGCTTAGACTTATTGTGGGCCGCAATCGGCCTTATTGCACAAAAATGAGGAAAACTCTGTAGAAGATAGGAAAAATTGGAATAAGAGCGTTGCTTGGCCAATTATTGTGAAAATGCTAATAAAATAGAGGAAAATAGCAGAAAAGGGTAGTTTTGATAACAGAATAAAGGGCAAAAACGTCACAAAATTTGGTGTTATCAGTAAGTCCTTGGTGGAAGCTTCTGCAAGTGAAGGTGAAGTCAAAAGCTGAAGATCCAAGAAGAGTGGGTGATCCCTGCAAGGATGAAGACTTGTGCAAGAGTGGGTAAGTCCTTGGAGAAGGCCGAAGACTCTTACAAAGTGGCTCTATTCACCCCTCTCTAGAGCATCTAATCACCCATCTAGGATCCAACAATTGGTATCAGAGCGGGTCTTCTCCAAGCACACTTCAACAAGTAGGAGAAGATGGGTGACTACCAAGGAGGGAGATACTCGACCAACCTTCCAATCTTTGATGGGAGCAATTTCCTCTATTGGAGAAGAAGGCTTCAATTCTACATCCAAGGATCAAGTCTTGAGATGTGGCAAATGGTGAACAACCCATACATGCTACTAAAGATAAAGATTGAAGAATGGGATGAAACTACCTTGAAGAAAAGCAACCTTGAATGCTAGAGCCATACACATTCTCTATGCCTCCATGACCCCCATGGAGTTCAACCAGATTTCTTGATTTGAAACAACCTATGAGGTATGGAGAAAGCTTTGCATCACTTATGAAGGGACAGATCAAGTGAAGGAAAGCAAATACTACATGCTCAAAGGGCTGTTTGAGAACTTCAAGATGGGAAAGGAGGAGAGGATAGCCAACATGTACTCAAGGCTCAACACCATTTTGAATGGTCTTGCTATTCTTGGACATCCTATGTCTAGTGGAGAGATCAACTCAAAGATCCTTAGAACTCTCCCCAAGAGATGGGAACCCAAGGTGACTTCCATTGAAGAAGCAAGGTCTCTTAGGGATATTCCTATTGAAGAGCTCATTAGAAATCTACAAGCACATGAATCCACACTTGACAAGAAGGAGGAAGTAGAAAGATAAGAGGAGAAAGAACTCAAGAGAATGAAGAAGGCTGAAATGAAGGCTCAAATCAAGGCTATTTTTGATCAAGCCTCTCCATCCTCTAAAGTTGAAGAAGATGTCATGTACTCCAAGGGTAGATTCTACAAAGACAAGTCCTCCCCCATCCAGTGCTTCACATGTGGAAAGAAGGGTCACTACAAGGAAGATTGCCCACAAGGCAAAAATACCCATCTTCACAAGAAGAAGGAGAAATGACACTCAAGCTCAAGTGGCTCCTCCAACTCAAGCTCAAGTGAAGATTCAAGTGAAGGATCAAGATCAAGCTCTAGTAATGAAGAAGAATGCCATTTTTCTCTTATAGAATCAACAAGTGCAGACTCAAGTGAGGTAAATCTAAACTCTTTAGATAAAGAATCTTTGATTGCTATTATTCATGATATTTGTGCCTCTCTTAAGTCTTCTAAAAGGAAAAAAGAAAAAGTTTGTTAAAATCATTGATAATTTGCATGTAGAACTAGATGATGTTGAACATGCTAATTCTTGCTTGCTTGATGATAAAAATGATTGTCTTAGCCAAGTAGATTCTCATAAACTTGAAAATGTTAGTTTGCTTGATAAGATTAGATTTCTAGAAGCTCAACCTCTCATGCCTTGTTCTAGTGAAGAGCATACTTTAATTATTTATTCTCTCATGCATGATATTGATGTTCTTAAATCTGAAAACAAGGACAAAGATTATGCTTTGCAAAAATTAGAAACAGAAAATGCCTCCTTGCTTGCTAAAATCAATGTGCATGAATCTTATTCTAGTTCTACTAATAGAGAGAATGATGTTGATGCACTTCATATTGATAGAGACTCTTATTTAACTAAAGCTCTTTGCTTAGAAAATGATCTTTTGCATGCTAGAGATAATATTAATCAATTGTCTTCTACTATTGCTTCTCTTAAGCATGATAATGATAGTTTGAGATCTTCTTTGCAAAGATTCTTAGTTGGTAAGAAGAGCCTTAATGATATCCTGCACCATACTACTAAACAAATTGGTAGACATGGTTTAGGATATGATAGTAGTCAAGGGAACAACAAAGATAAAGGACCTCCAATATTCCATGGAGAATCCTCTAGTTCCAAGAATATGGGCACATGCAACTATTGCAATGAAATTGGTCATTATTCTACTTGTTGTCCTTTTAGGAAAGCACCAAAAAGCAATCGGATTTGGGTTGCTAAACTAACCCCTCCGAACCCAAAAATATCATTGGGGACCATTTCATCTTTCTTCTTATAGGTACTTGCAAATGGATTGACTTGAGCAATTGAATTGCAAATTGACTTCTCAATACACATGAAAAAAGAAAGGTGAGATGTGTAGAGGGTGACAACCAGTGGAAAAAGGAATGGTAAGAATAAAGGTAATGTTCTCTTGCTTATAACCATTTCTAACTTGTTTTTGTCAAGTTAGTGTGCACTATACATATGGGTTTTGAGTCAAAAGTGGTATTTTGTGTTTCTCTTCACACTCTTGTTGAAAAACTATTTGTAATGCTTCTATAGTGCATTACTAATTTTATTAGACATGTTTGGATATGGTTTGTATATTTAGCATGCCGTTAAATATATTTTTATGAAATATATGTGTTCTTTGACAGCTGCTCTTTCGGTCGAGTTTGTCCTGATAGAAACTCGACCGATAGGCACCAATGGGTGTTGCCAGCAGTTGTCATCGGTCGAGTTGTCAATGCACAGAACTCGACCGATAACACTATGCACAGAATACACAGTTGGCTTATTGAATGAGAATTTCCCTCTCAACTAGAATTTCTCAACCAATAGCCTTATTCTTTGGCACTCTCATTTGATACCTTTATATATGCATATTGCCAAGTTCTAAATTGCCTATCTTGCTTACAACTCTATCTTTCAAATTGCTCTAAATTGGTATATCTATATGTTACAATTACTTGCTTTGAGTTGTTTTGCAGGTTTTGATGATGATCTCTTTGGACCTCTTGGTTGTGTCTAAAAATTGCTTCTGTTGTACTCTAACTTGCTGACCGGCTTAAATCGCACATCCAAAAGGAGCGGATTTGAAGTAGTCGGACTTTTAAATTACCCGACTTTTAGGCCCTCACAACGATGACGGGGTCCGAAGTAGTGATCGAGTTTGAACCATAGGGACAAGGGTGGTAGTGTTAAGAACTCTAAATCAACACATTACACTCCGGTAAAGGCAAGGTGAGGATAAAGTTCCCAAAGGAAACAACATGCTAAGTTCGATAAAAGAAAACTATCTCCAACTAGAGTTACAAGGAAAATTAAGATTTTTAAGCGTTTATCGGTTTTTAGGGGTTTTTCGCAACAGAACTAGAGGATATAAGACTATTGCTTTGGTAAGGAACGAAGGAGGAAAATTTGATAAAACAAGCGGCAACAGGAACATCCAGTACCCCTTCTCTCAAAGAGGGTACCTCTAACTAAGCATCAACACCTCTCTCAAGGTTGCTGGACTTGGGTTAGAGTGGAGAGATAACTGAAGCAACTTCGATCCTGGGTACTCTCGTACTCCCTGATCGGACCAAACACTAGAGCCACAACACCTCTCTTGAGGGAGTTGCAGCGGGAAACACGATTCGATATCTAGTCAAAACATGATCCAAGCATACAAGCTAGAGTTCGGATGCTAAACAAAGTAATCATCCATAAAAAAGGAACCAAAAATAAAGCAACAAATATTTAAAACTTCTCTAATTCCATTAGCATAATCATTATATAAAAGGGTTTGGTTACATTGCGTAAGTAAAGAAGGTAAATGACTGAAAAAGAAAGATAAGTATCGCCTCCTTGATGTAGAAGAGCGACATGCAGCAGCAGATCCCTAAGGGCCCTCTAGCCTGATACTGGTTTAGGGCTCTGCCCGATACGCCTATGTCAGGCGGCACTCCCTGTCGGGCGATAGGCCATGACGGGCAAACGTACTGACCAAAGCACCCTTGCCCGATACGGTCATGACGGGACGCCACCCTCTCGGGCGACACACCGTGACGGGTGATTCGTATCGGGCTCGGTATCATGTCAGGCTAGAGACCGCTTAGGGTGTCGGGTTACTCATATCGGGTGCCCTTGTTGTCGATATCGGGCGGATGCGGTGACCGAGATGGATTCTAAGTGAACCATTCCCTCCCTCTTGGGTCGGGGAAGTGCTCACCTAGTATCGCCCGGTGCACCTTTGGGACACGACACGCTAGCTCCAGGTTTTTTCCCAAGTTAGCTTTCGCAAGATTCTGACCGTCCCATCGGAGTCCTGTAGCTGCTATTTATAGGCAGCGGTTGGGAGAAGTTGTGGTTCTCCGGGTGCCACGTGTCCTCCATCAGCTCTATCATTGCGGCTTCAGGGATGCCCGATATTCGTGTCGCCCGGCACAGAGGGTGTCAGGCTGTAAGCGTGTCGGGTGTCGTAACGAGTGGGCGCCTGCCGGTGGGTGGCTTGTATCGCGTGACACGCTTTAGTAGTCGCGGTGAGTACAGCTCACTATCGGGTAAGTGGCGTATCGCCCGTTAGATCCTCCTTGCGTGGCACGCCCGTGTCACGCGGTAGCTTTATCGTGCTGTTGTATGTCGGGCAGTGAGTGTGTCGGCCGAATGGTAGGAGGGCTGATGCTGGTAGAACACGTTCATGGGTCGGGACAAGCCTTTTTGCTGATAAATGAGTCAAAAAGCGAGGAAACTCTACAAAAGATGATAAAATTGAGTTAAGAGCGTAGTGCGGCCTGTTTATTCAAAAATATGACAAAAAGGAGCGGAAAACAATTTAAAAAGGGTATATTTGACAATGAAATAAGGGCCAAAAACATCACAAAATTTAGTGTTATCAACTCCCCCAAACTTAGCATTTTGATTGTCCTCAATCAATCTTTAAACTTTGTTTTGTGATGCTTCTTCTTAACCGGTATGGTTTTCAGACCATGAGTTTGAACGGGCATTGAGATGTCTTGCAGAGAACACTACCCAACCATGAAAAATGAACTTTATTTTTCCCGCCTTATTTAAGCAAAAAATTTCTCCACAGCTTCAGCGAGACTTGGGTGCATGATTTTGAAGTTAGCTTTCACACCAAATAGCTTTTGGGAACAGAAAGTTGTGTATTTGGGTAGGTTTAATGTTTTTTGGGTTTTTCTTAATTTCCATCAGTCCATCCAGGTATGGGTCTGTTAGCGGGTAAGTGGTCCCTACAGTCCAAGCCAGTTAGCTTTAGAGCAGTGATTTCACATCCTACGTACCACTGCCCCGGATCTACCATGCCTAAAGATGGGTACTTTTGGAAAACAAATGTGTATTTTTTTTTCATTTGGCACAACTCTCATGCTTTTATTCACTCTCATAAGGCTATTCTCTCTTTTTGGGATTTTGTTGGGTTAAGGGAAAACAAGAGAAATTTTTGCTGTTTGGGCAGCTTTTTTCTTCTGCATACACGTATCTTAGCTGTCGTGAGATTATTTTTCGAAATTTTTGGCGTGGAAAGTCGTAGTCTTTTATTGTTTGAGGCTGCATTTTCAAAAAGACATAACAAAACCTGTACCTTTTTGGACACATTGAAAACAAACTGGCAAGAAGTCGTATCATGTTTTTACTATACAGTGTCTTTCTACATATGTATGGAGACAAAATAAGCAAAAATTTTGTGATTTTGTATGAGGTATGTATATGTATATGTACACATGTTATAGAAAAAGAACCAAAAGAACAAAAGGGGTGAAGTTTGAAGTGCTTTTAGTACCTCCCTCACTGGTACATAGAATCCCCCCCAAACTTACTCCACAATCTGTCCCAGAGTTGTGAAGTACATAAGGTAGGGTAATGTTAGCTCAGTGAGGGTTAGCTGGTGAGCGCACCTTTTCCCGATAGAAGCTCACACACATATTCTCCTCGTTTTCTATGGTAGTCGATGTGGTAGAGCTGGTTAGGCATCTCTTCATTTGACATCCATTCCAGCACGAAGATGCCGCAGTCGTTGGATAAAGGAATTTGTTGTGGGCTGCGGTGGCAGAATTGGAGCTCGTGCCATTTGCTCACTGCCGTCTCTAGGAATGGTTGTATCAGCATCTCCACCTCCTCGTAGTATTTTCGTACTAAGTGCTCGAGGGATGTCAATGTCGTCGATGTACACTGCACTGGATGATCTTTGTTGATGTCCGAGCTATTGTAGAAGATTCCTGCTCATTGGTGAGTGTACATCGTCAGGAGCGTCCAGTGGTTGTAGTGCAGGATGGGTAACAAGATTGTGCGTGGAACCCTATGCTGCAACTCTTCCAGAAAGGATTGCTTCGCTCCTGTGTCGTCGACAAGGCAGATGTCATTGAACAACATTGGATGAGCTATGTATACGTGTTCAAACTTATTTTGTAGTGTTTGGATGTAGGCGGCCGCCACAGATATTGCCAAACATCCTCATTCTTTTACCATGTCCCTCAAGTCGTCAACGGGGACTATGACACTGCCTGCCTCGTAGATGACATCTGCCGGGGTAGAGTCAGCTAACTTCAAAAGAACTTCATTGACCTGCTCCTACGTGAGTGTAGAGCACGAGAAGCGGTCAAAGTTGTTGATCATTTCTTCTGATGTTTTATTAGAAAGCAGGGTCTTCGATTCTGTGTACTTCCCACATGATTTCTAACCGCTTTCCTGTCCCGTAGATGTCTGCTTCTATCTCAGCTTCTTTTTCTAGAGTGTTGCTGGGTTGCGAAGATTCGTCTGCTTGACCACTGTCCAGCAGCCTCTCTGGTACCCCTGCGTCTTGGAAGCAGCGCATGTCTTTGATCAGTAGCAAGGAGTAGGTGCTCCTGATATGGAAGAAGTTTTGGTCCTAGATATGCCTTATGTATCCGAATATGTTGAGCAGCTCCATGGCGCACAAGATGATAAAGGCACTGTTTCCACTTCCCTCTTCTGCTTGGACGGGGAAGTCTCTGATAGAGAAGAAGTTCCAAATGCCACTATGTCGTTGGACTCCTTGATTGATGGCTCGGAGAAGATGCAGCGGTAGGAGCCTGAGATGTTTGTCCTCCGGGCGATTAAAAATGAGTCCTGAGCGTGGCACCTCCTTGTTGCAGCAGCTGAGGAGTTGGACGTCATGGTTTCGGAGGTCTGCCACACACAGGAACCACATGTTGCGGTGCTTGTACGGGGCCAACACGATGTTCGTGTTGTGCTCTTCGATGTGTCGCAGCATGTTGGCCACCGCGATGGAGTTTACTCCCATCATCAATCTTCTTTCCAAGGTCGGGGTGGCGTTGTATATTGTTTTCCGACCTGTCCAGGTGTTGATATTCTCTATTATTGCACCCTCTAGGACCCTGAACAACTTCTTTCCGATGACGGCTGGCGAGCGGAATATGCTTCTGAGTGCTCCCCGTCGTACGGAGAAGTAGCCATCGCTCCAGATGACGTCTTCTTCATTAGCTTGTGACCTCAGGACCTTGTTTAGCAGTTTCTGGTCCCTGATCGATAGGTATCCGATGACCCTTCTGTCGAAGTCGGCCATCTCAAAGGAAGGTATCTCCGACGGCGTAGAGAATTCATCTTCCGTCGAGCTTCTTCCTCTGGGGGGTGAGTCTTTCATTGACGACATAGATGCCCCCCCTCTCCCTCAAATTCGTCAGAAGAGTCCTCCCCGACGCTGATTGCTTCATTGTCATCCTCAGCTTTATCTAGGGCGACTGAGGGAGCTGCTTCTTCCAAACCGCGGGAGCTCGCCTGTCCTACTGGAGCTCCGTTGGCTGACCTTTGCGGCGTCCCTTCCTCGGGCATTGGGGATGGCCCGCTGGAGGAGAAAGTGGACGACGATCCTGGTAAGGATGCTGATGAGGAGGGTTGAGAGCCTGAGTCGGAAGGTGATGGAGATCTCCTTGATTGGCTTCAGCGCGGGTGATCATCCCTCCTGTTCATCCTCTCCTCGATCACGTCGAGGCGTTAGAGGGCCTGCTGCAGCGTGGCGTTGAGTTTCTCTAGTTGGTCGGGGAGACCAACTCGAGTTAGCAGTTGCCGCTCCTGGCTGTTCAACCTCTGCTGGAAAATGGAAAACTTGCGGGTGAGTAAAGAAGAAGTAGCATAGTGGTTTTCTATTACCTCCCGGAAGTTATCGAGTTCGTTTCCCAGCATCTGTCCGAGCGACGGAGGGGCTCCTATAGATCTCCCTCGTGTCCTCGCAACACTCCTCCCGCGTGAAGATCTACCCGACGAGTGTGCCGCCTCACTCGAGGTAGTGTCGATCTGCACTGTTCGCGAGGTGGATGCTTCGGGGTGAGGCGTCAGCACTTTTGCGGTTGTCTCGACCTCACCCTCTTGTTGTGGTGGAGAAGGCCGTGGTGTGGGTGGATTCTGCTCCACCTCTCTGTTGTCGGTGACCTCCTCTGCAGCTGCCATAGGAGACACCGGTGCTGGCGTAAGGTGTGTAGCTCTGAGCTCCATCTCGAGGATCTCGGCGAACGTCCCATTACTGGCGTCTGGCTGTGCTTCTTCTTCTACCTCTAAGGGCACCATAGAAGTTTCTGGAGCTGCAGCTGTCTCTTCCGCGGCAGCTCCCGTCGGGGTTAGGGTGGTTGTCTCTGCCCTGGTTGCCTCGACGACCTCTATGATCGCCGATACTTCTTCAGCCACGACAGATATTGTCGTGATCATGGCTGGGATGGTAGGAGCAACGACAACTCTACCAATTGATGTCGTCGGTGGCTCTAGAGCAGTGGGCGGCTCGGCAGGAGTTGTGGAAGATTTGTCCTACTGTGCGTCGAGAGGAATTGGTTCTCCTCTCGTAGCCGCCCTCTCTTGTATATTGGTGGTGGCGGCGTAAGCGGCTTTGAATGCCACCGCTTCGATCTCTGCACTGGTGAAGACCAACTTTTCTACGTCGTAGTTTCTGCAGCTAGGAAAAGGAAGGAGGGTGCTTGTTCTTGTGAATTTGTAGAAGTAGCTTCGCCCCTCCTTCTTGATGATGCTGGCTCTCATGAGGAACTTGAGGTCAATATTCTCGTCGCCCCTTGTTCTTGAGAGACTGCGCAGCTCCCGCAGGTACCCTAACCCGACCACAATCAGATTTACGATGCCACCCATGCAGTACTCCTTGGTGGCATCCTTTATTGGGTGCAACCTATTCAGAAAGAAATGTCCCAGGTTGATCACATTGCCCTCCATCACATGCCACATGAGATGGAGTTCTTTGGTGTATATATTGCTTGATTCATTTTTGCTGAAGAGCAGGCATGCCACCAGCTTGTGCACTATTCTCCAGAAGAAGGAGTGTACCGCCGCCACCTTGCTTCCCGGCTTGAATGATGACTCACCGGTCCGTTTCCTCCAGAGCTCCACGAGGTTAAACCCATCTCCTTAGGTGATCCTTGCACCGTTGTTAAGCTATTCCTTATCCTCCTCGCTGGAAGAGAAGATCTCGTTGAGTAGCTTCTCGGAGATGGCATGCTAGACATTGTATAGCCGCCCCTGCAGTCTATCTGCTTTGCCATATTCTTCTATTTCCTCGGGTTTATTCTGCACCCGGCGGAGAGACGACATGAACTCCCTGGTGAGTTCAGTGTAGGAGGCGGAGTGGCTGAAGCAGATCTTCCTCAGCCTTGCTGCAGCTAGGACATTTTCTAGTCTGTGCAAAATGCCTAGCTGAAGGAAGGACGACTAGTGGCAGAATCTGCTCGGCCTATAGAGTTTTGTTGCCAATTCTGGGTACCGGCGCCCCTGCTCGTTATCTCTGGGCACGAACCTGCCTGGTGTGTGATCCAGAGGTTCTGCCACCGTGGTTGAAACTATTTTGGGGCCGTTACTTCTTCCGTCCTTGCTCTCTTCTCAGCCATGGATGGCCCAGCTGCCTCGGGGTTTGGGCATTTCTGCCCAACTGTCGTAGCTGCAGCTGCGGCCTCGGTGTTGATCCTACGACCGTGTTCGTCAACTTGAACAACGGTTTGCTTGGTGCGGGCCATTTCTATTATCATAAGACAATTTTATTAAAATGTTTCATCCTACCTGATATCCAGTAGGTAAAACTTAAAGTTGATATCGGCGTCTAAAGAAAACTGATTGCACGATAAGCTAAGTTTGGCTCAATACAAAAACTACCCGACACCACCATATCTGGCTTCAAAACTGGGTGATATGATGCTTGCTCGATACTCTCGTGTCGGGCGATACAGAGTTCGGCTGAAAATCACATAAGTTCATCGTGAGATATCGGGCGTCATCGCGAATGGATTTCATGCCCGATTCGATTGCCCTTAAGAAAGGTGTCGCCTGTCGGAAAGAACATGCTAGGTGATACAAAACTGGGTGACACGGGAAAAATCCGAACGACATAGCCATTGCCCGATACACTGCAAATTCAAAGAGTGTCGGACGATATAGCCACGTGATGAAAAGTGCCCGATAGGGTCGTCCCGACAGAAAACGTGGCGCCCGACAACAGAACAAGTGAAGCGATACAAGGCTGGGTGATACGGGCATTGCCCGATATAAGGTATCGGGCATGCATGCGTTAAAGATGTGTCACGCGACACAGTCAAAAGTAATGCAGCCGACACAAATGTGTGTCAGGTGATACAAGGAAATCAACTAAAATCGTGAGTACGATACGAAGTGCGCGACATGGGGTTCGTGTCGGGCAAGCCAAATGATACGGCTGTCGGGTTATACCTTTGTGATATGAAGTTATTTTGTGTGACACGAGAGCAGAAGCTAGGTTGCACGACACGAGAGCAATGAGAGAAGTTACATCACGATACGGGAGTAGGTGCGGAGTAAATGTAGTAGCCCGACATAGTTAAATCTCCGTACTATATATAGCAATCCAGATCGGGGGTAAAATGGGTAAAACAGGGGCACATGTAAGGAAAGGAGACAAATCATTCCCGAGACGAGTAGTCCCATCCGTCAAATCAAGGGTAATCACTCCTGCCGCCCGACATGGTTGCATGCCGCTCGGTGTATTGTCTGACATGGTTTGTTGCAAAGGTGTGTCTCCCGATACTCCAGGCCGATAAGGGCGTGTCTTACGTGCCACCTGAGTCTTTTTCCCGATATGGTCAGGGAACAATGTATCCTTGCCCGATACAAAGCTCCAAAACAAGATATTTGATGAAAAACCAAAATCAAAGCGAAGGAAAAGGCAATTGATGGGTAAAACATCATTGGCCTAAGGTGAAATTCCCAGCCTCAGATAGTATTACTCATCAATGCTCATAAAACATAGCGGTGGCCCATAAAGCAGAAGAGTCAGAGCATGGGACGCATGCATTGGCTCGGGCCTTATTACAACAATAATGTTCATAATGTTTTTCTTGCAGGAAAGGAAATAACGTCCTATTCTAAGAAAAGTAAAACTCCGGCTGCCTCCCGAGGAGCACTGTAGTTAGCATCATCATCTCGATAGCTTCACTTTGCTCCTTCAGCTGTTTCCACATCCTGCAAACTTATTTCTGTTCTTCTCACGAACACTTCATCTTCATAGAACCTTTTTACCTTGTGCCCGTTCACTAGAAAAACTTTGGATGGATCATCTTTATCATATATCTCCATCACCCCTGATGGATATATCTTTGCTACGGTGAAGGGTCCGGACCACCTTGTTTGCAGCTTACCTAGAAAAAGACGAATAGATGATTTAAACAATAAAACCTTGTCACCTTCACTCACATCCTTCTTCCTCAGGTGGGAATCATGCCGCACCTTGGTCCTCTGCTTATAGATCCTTGCAGTCTCGTAGGCATGTATTCTCAGCTCTTCGAGTTCCTGTAGCTGCAGATATCTCTTCTCTCCTGCCTTCTCCAGGTCCATATTCAGAAACTTATTCGCCCAAAGAGCCTTGTGTTCAAGCTCTAAGGGTAGATGATAGGATTTCCCATAAATCAACTTGTAAGGGGTGGTTCCAATGGGTGCTTTATACGCAGTTCTGTAGGCCCAAAGGGCATCATCAAGCTTCATCGACCAATCTTTCCTCGTGCAGCTGACAGTCTTTTCTAAAATCTGCTTAATCTATCTATTAGAAACCTCCACCTGCCCTAAAGTTTGAGGGTGGTAGGGTGTAGCGACCTTGTGTTTAACCCCATACTTTCGCAGGAGAACTTCAAACTGTTTTTCCCCGAAATGCGATCCACCGTCACTTATTATAGTACGAGGTACTCCGAAACGAGGGAAGATAGTCTTCTCAAACAACTTGATCACTGATTTGGAGTCACACGTTTGGGTGGCAACAACTTCCACCCATTTAGACACATATAGAATGTATTGATATCCTTTTGATGGGGGAAATGGGCCCATGTAGTCAATTCCCCATACATCAAAGATCTCGACTTCGACCCAATTGGCCATAGACATCTCATTTCTTCTTCCAATGTTTCCTGTCGATTGGCAGTCTTTACAAACCTTTACATACTTTGCAGTGTCCTTGAACAAGGAGGGCCAGTAAAAACCCGATTGTAGTACCTTGGCGGCGGTCCTTTTGCTCCCGAGGTGTCCTCCATATGGAGAGGCATGGCATTCTTTCAGGATGTTTGGGACCTCTTCTTCGGGGATACATCTTCTGTACATGTTATCTGTGCATCTTCTAAAGAGGAGAGGATCGTCCCAATAGTAGTTCTTTACATCCGAAAAGAGCTTCTTCTTTTGATTATAGGTTATATCAGGAGGAAACTCTCCACAGGCAAGATAATTACAAATATCAGCAAACCAAGGTAAATTCTCATCTTTGGTTTCAACCATCAGCAAGGCTTCGTCAACATAGTTGTCGTTAATAGGTGGTTCCTTCTGCCCTTCCACCATGATCCTTGATAAGTGGTCGGCGACCACATTTTCCGCACCCTTCTTATCAACGATCTCGTGGTTGAACTATTGTAGTAACAAAGTCCACCTTAACAGCCTGGGCTTGGTATCCTTCTTCTGCATGAGATATCTTATTGCCCCATGGTCTGTGTAGACCTTCACCTTCGTACCGATAAGATAGGATATGAACTTGTTGAAAGCAAAGACAATCGCGAGCATCTCCTTCTATGTAGTCGTGTAATTCACCTGAGCTTCATCCAGAGTATGACTGGTGTAGCAAATGACGTGGTGCTTTTTGTCCTTTTTTTGTCCCAGGACTGCTCCTACAGCATAGTCACTGGCGTCACACATAAGCTCGAAAGGTAGCTCCCAGTCCGGAGCTTGAAGGATAGGCGGTGAGACAAGGGCATCCTTTAAGGCATGAAAAGAAATTAGACAATCGTCAGAGAAATTGAATTCAACATCCTTTACTAGAAGGTTAGACAATGGTTTCGAGATCTTTGAGAAGTCTTTTATAAATCTTTGATAATAGCTAGTGTGCCCGAGGAAACTCCTCACTCCCGTTACAGACTTCAGTGGAGGAAGTTTAGATATGGCTTCAACCTTGCTAATGTCTACCTCGATGCCACTCCTCAAGACTTTATGCCCTAGCACGATGCCTTCTCGTACCATAAAGTGGCACTTCTCCCAGTTCAAAACCAAACTCTTTTCCTTGCAGCATTGCAAGACCAGAGATAGGTTTTTCAGGTAGGCATCGAAGTCCTTCCCATAGACAGAAAAGTCATCCATGAAAACTTCCACGATGTCTTCCAGAAAATTTGAAAACATCGATATCATGCAACGCTGAAACGTTGTGGGAGCATTGCACAGGCCGAAAGGCATTCTTCGGAAGGCTTAAGTCCCATAGAGATAGGTAAAAGTAGTTTTCTCCTGGTCGTATGGTAATATCGGTACTTGATAAAACCCTGAAAATTGTCCAAGAAACAGAAATAGTCATGATGTGCTAATCTTTCCAGAACTTGATCAACGAAAAGAAGCGGATAATGATCTTTTTCGCGGCTTGGTTCAGCTCTGTAGTCAATACACATCCTCCATCCGGTGACGGTACAGACCGCCACTCCATCGCCTTTGTCTCCTTTTACTATTGTTATGCCTCCTTTCTTCGGCACCACATGGATCAGACTCACCCAGTTACTGTCACTGATTGGGTAGATAATCCCAGCATCCCTCAGTTTGATTACTTCTTTCTTCACAACTTCTTTCAACATCTGGTTCAATTTTCTTTGAGTTTGAGCCAGAGGTTTAGCAGATTCTTCCAAATTAATGCGATGCATGCATAGTGCAAGGCTAAGGCCTTTGATATCCTCTACCTAGTATCCTATAGCCTGCATGTGGAGTCTCAACTCCCCATGAAGTTTGTCCAATTGATCCTTCGTAAGATAGGCATTAACGATGACAAGATTTCTCTCCTCTTGATCTAGAAATTTATACCTTAACCCTTCAGGTAGCTGCTTCAACTCAGGTTTAGCCTTGGGTGCCTTTTCTTCTGGTGCCTCCTCTAGAGAGGCAAATTTAACTATTTCTATTACCTCCTCCTCGTCGCTGAGATCTTCATCAGACTGATTAAGATAGTTGAGAAACTTGACAACTTCTGGATTTTCAAAATCTTCAACATCAGAATCTTGATTGCTTAATGCTCTCACAAGTGGGTCTACCATTACGATATCTTCTTCCATCTCTTCATAAAACTAGTTGTAGCTTTCAATAAAGTAAGCAGATTCTAGTAGGGAGGGTCCCTTCATAGCATCCTTTACTTTGAAATCTAAGTGGTCGTTTCTGACCCTTAGAGTAATTATCCCCTCAGTAACATCAATCAACCCTCTTCCTGTAGCCGAGAAGGGGCGTCCAAAGATGATAGGACAGCTAGGGTCCTCCGCAGTGTCAATGACCACAATGTCGCAAGGAATGAAGAAACTTCCCACTCGGATCGGTACATCCTCAACAACACCTATAGGTCCTTTGAAGGTATGGTCCGCCAATTCAATCCTCATGTTGGTCTTGACCATATCAGTCAAACCCAAATGCTGCACGAGGCTTAGGGGCATAAGGCTGATGCTAGCCCCTAAATCAACAAGACCTTTTCGCTCGACATTATCTCCAACGGAAAAAGGAATGGTGAAAGCCCATGGATCCTTCTTTTTGTTAGGTAAATCCGTTTTGACAAAAGCAGAAGACATACTAGCTAGATGCACGGTCTCAATCCTTCTGCCTCTTTTCTTCTCGGTGATCAGATCTTTGAAAAACTTTGTGTAGGTCGGCATCTCCTCCAAAGCATCTAGAAAGGGTACTTCGAGGTGAAGCTTCTTTACCGACTCCATAAACCTCTCGTAACGCTTCTTAAGATGTGCCTTTATCAGTTTGTAAGGGAAAGGCAACTTAGGAGAGTAAGGACTTCTTTTACCAAATAGTTCATTCATAGATCTTGGTTCCGGCTCCCTGACATGAGCTTGTTGATTGTCTTCTTATGCGGGACTATCTGTCGTAGTCCTCAATTCAGGTTCCTCGGGTCTGGCTGCTTCAGGTCATTCTACTGACTTCCCTGATCTTAGCACCGCCATTTTTGCAGATTCAGTGTTGGAGGGTATCTTACCTGAGGGGTTCTTTATCAATTCGGCCATCTGGGCCAACTGCTGATCGATTTGGCATTGGTGAGTCTGCATGTCCGCCATTTGAACCTGCATCGTGTTCAGAAGTCCTGAATTTGACAGCGTGCTTTGCGCCAGCTGGTTGTTGATAGTATCTTGTCTTTTTTCAAAATTGAACAATTGGCACATCAAATCTGGTTGGTTCGAGCTCTTGTATTGACTTTGCTCCTTAGCTTGACCATGGTTGTGACTAGGGTTAGCCGATTGCCGACTTTGGTACTTTCCTTGTCCTTGGAAGTTTGCCTTGTTTGATTGGAAAGTGGTAGTTCTGGTGAACTGACCTTGCCCCCCTCCTTTCTCAAAACCTTGGGGTTGCTTGGTGGGGTTATTCAGCTGATGCGAGTTTTCAGCCGTGTCCTTGTTGCCATAGTTAAAACCAGGGTGATCCGGTCTCTTGAAGTTGATAAAAGAGACGTTCTCGGCTTCCTCTGCTTCGGATTCACTTTCATATGACTCGTCTGGTTGGGTGTAAACACAATTATCAACCCCGTGTCCACCTTCTCTACAGGTAACACATTTCATGACTTTCTCAACCTGTTTCTTCCCTTTTCCACCTGACTCTTTCAACTGTCTGACGTCAGTGGCTATTTTCTGGATCTGAGAGGTGATAGACTCCAGAGCTTTGGATTCGACAGAGGGCCCTTCTCTAGCGGTCTTCTTAGCATATTCTCTATCAGATCTGTCATAGTCGGTGCCGACCTGCAACTCGGCCATATTTTTGATCATCTTTTTGGATCGACTGGGCTTCTTCCCCAGAAAGTCACTTCCTACTGCAGCATTCAGCGACACCCTTTCTTCAGGGGTCAGACCATTATAAAAGGTGGTTATCAGAAAACCTTTCTTGTAGTTGTGATGAGGGCAGTCCCTCTGATATTCTTGATATCTTTCCCAGGCTTCGTGTAGATTCTCATTTAGCTTCTGCATGAAAGACGTGATCCTCTGTCTATTCCTGACGGTTTTCTCCGTAGGGTAAAACTTGTTCACAAAAGCATCTACCAGCACATTCCATCCATTTAGAGCTTGATGTGGAAGCCCGAGGTACCAAGATAGGGCCTTGTCCTCTAAAGAAAAGATGAAACCCTTGTAATAAATGACCTCTTGGGGAACTCCCAGCATTTTAATGGTATCACAGATATTCTTGAAGGCATCAAGATGATGGTAAGGGTTATCATTCTTTGAATTCCCATGGAAGCTCTTGTTCTGGATCATAGAGATGACAGACGGTTTTAGCTCAAAGTTGGTTGCGTTGAACTTTGGAATAACAACCGGACATCTTGAGTTATTGGAATTTGTGGTAGCCAGCTCCCTGAGGGTCTTTTCTTCTTCGTTAGAATCTTCACTGTCACTGTCTCCCTGGTTCTGCTCCTAATTATGTTGGTTTCTTCGGTGTCTACGGTGATGACGATGCCTCTCACGATGGTGATCATCCTCGAATTGTTCTGTTTCAGGATCTTCATGTTGCTGATCGCCATTATAATAGTCATTATTCCCATGCGGAGGTGAGTGATAGTTTGAGATCTTCTTTGCAAAGATTCTTAGTTGGTAAGATGAGCCTTAATGATATCCTACAACATACTACTAAAAAAATTGGTAGACATCGTTTAGGATATGATAGTAATCAAGGGAACAACAAAGATAAATGACCTCCAATATTCCATGGAGAATCCTCTAGTTCCAAGACTATGGGCACATGCAACTATTGCAATGAAATTGGTCATTATTCTACTTGTTGTCCTTTTAGGAAAGCACCCAAAAGCAATCAGATTTGGGTTGCTAAACTAACCCCTCCGGACCCAAAAATATGATTGGGGACCATTTCATCTTTCTTCTTGTAGGTACTTGCAAATGGATTGACTTGAGCAATTGAATTGCAAATTGACTTCTCAATCCACATGAAGAAGAAAGGTGAGATGTGTAGAGGGTGACAACTAGTGGAAAAAGGAATGGTAAGAAAAAAGGTAATGTTCTCTTGCTTATAACCATTTCTAACTTGTTTTTGTCAAGTTAGTGTGCACTATACATATGGTTTTTGAGTCAAAAGTAGTATTTTGTGTTTCTCTTCACACTCTTGTTCAAAAACTATTTCTAATGATTCTATAGTGCATTACTAACTTGCTTAGACATGTTTGGATATGGTTTGTATATTTAGCATGTCTTTAAATACGTTTTTATGAAATATATGTGCTCTTTCACAGCTGCTCTGTCGTTCGAGTTTGTCCTGATAGAAACTCGACCGATAGGCACCAATGGGTGTTGCCAGCAGTTGTCATCGGTCAAGTCTTCAATGCACCGAACTTGAATGATAACATTGTGCACAAAATACACAATTGGCTTATTGAATGAGAATTTCCCTCTCAACTAGATTTACTCAACCAATAGCCTTATTCTTTGGCACTCTCATTTGGAACCTTTATATATGCATATTACCATGTTCTAAATTGCCTATCTTGCTTACAACTCTATCTTTCAAATTGCTCTAAATTGGTATATCTATATGTTGCAATTACTTGCTTTGAGTTGTTTTGTAGGTTTTGATGATGATCTCTTTGGATCTCTTGGTTGTGTCTAAAAATTGCTTCCTTTGTACTCTAACTTAATACATCTATCTAGCTGTATATCTTGTTTTGATACAACCTTGAGGTTCTTAGGGGTAATCATCTTATGGTAAGGATGCATATCTAGTGAGTTATATCCTTTCATGCTTCTAAAATTTCTTATCTCTATGCTTGGATATATCTCTACATCTACTGATAGCTTGCTTTATCTTGTGTATCTTTTGGTATCTCTTGCTATGATCTAGATCCTACTAGTAGTCCTAACTTGTGATAACATCTACTAGTAGTTCATATACATGTAGTTCTAACCATGTTTATAATTGGCATCTTTGCTCATCTATATGCTATGCTTGTATCTTGTCTCATACATGCTCAAGCTTGTACCTTGAATTGCATATCTACTATCTTGAGTTGCTTGCATAACATTGTGATGCAGGGTACATAGATCTACATTATATGTAGAAATTGGAGTATTTTTGGATTTTATGCAGATTTTACTCCAATTCTGGTTTTGGTGAAAGACTAGTGTTTTTCATTCAGAAACAACCTTACGAGAAAGACTCATTGCTTTGCAATGAGCTCTGATGGTTTTTGGTCAAATTCCGTCATCTTGAGGGTCAAAATTATGTTTTATTATTTTTTCTACAACACCTTATCTTGCTTTTTTGGTTGTTCAAGTATATGGTTTAACTTGGTTTTCTTTCTATGCTTGGACAAGCCCCTGTCTGTGCTCTTCTACTCTCCTTATATATATTTGTGTTATCTCCTTTCTCTTTAACAAGTGATGTTTCTTATTTCTTTATAACCCCACTTTTTGAAATGACAAAGGGGGAGAAAGGTATGTCTTCTTTTAAAAGAGGAAGAAGCCATGTCTTACATGAAGATAAGAAGTATGTCCATGTAAAGAGGAGAAGGAGAAATTGCATCAATTGAGGGGGAGTATGAAAACTCCATGCGCATCAATTGAGGGGGAGCATATGAACTCAATTCTATTGAAACCCCTAGGTTTCTCCAAAGGTATGACTTTACTTAAAAGCTTTCAATACATTTATGGAATGGTTTCTCATCTTAAAAAGGGGGAGATTGTTGACTCAAGGTCAATTAGGTCAATGTTGACTCACGTCTAAATTGACTAAACCCATGTTTTGATGATGACTAACCATTCCACATATTGGTGTCTAATGTCTTTACTTGAGTGATTTCATATTATGTATAGACACACTACAAATGCCCTAACTTGCGCATCTCAAATTGGAGAAAAGACAAGTCAAAGTCAATACAAGTGCACATTTTTTTAATATGATGTATATCCATTAGAATCATGTTGTAAATCCCTTGTAATGATTGTATGACTTGTAATTAATCTTAGAAAAATATCAGGAGCACTTAGATCGAATATTAGAGCACTTTAGATGCAACTTTGAAAATTGATTACAGGCACTTTGTCGGTCGAGTTTCCCAGCCTGAAAACTCAACCGATCATCCTTGATGAATTTTCTGGAGATTGCACTGGTCGAGTTGTGTTTACACAGAAATCGACCGATCAAGTAACTGACCATTTCGATTCCTAATGGTTGGTCAAGTTTTGTCAGGAAAAAGTCGACCGATCATTTGAGTATCGGCCTTGTCATTTACTTGATCAGTCGAGTTACCCTTATAGAAACTCGACCGATTGCACTGTACGGAAAAGTGTAGAAAAGTGCTTCTAGCCATTGTGGAGTTGCAACAAGTGAAAATAGATCTTTTGCAAGCCACAAAATGGCTAGTTTTCATTCACAAGTGTTCCCAAAGGCTAAGAGGCATCCCCATCTCTAAATAGGACCCCTTGGGCTTCATTCCAAGGTTGAGCATTCATTACAAAACTCTATGTGAGGTTCCTATTCTATAGTTGAGTGCTTCCTATAGCCTCCTCTCTCTCTCTATGCTTAATCACTTGCTACATCCATTAGAATGAGTAGGAAATCTATAAGAGAGCTAGTCTGACATGTATATCTTGTGAGACTCTCACTTCCACCACCTCCCTTTCTCTCATTTCAATCATGAAGATGAAGGTTCTCTCTTGTCCTAGAGAGGTGAAGAAGAACAAGGGAAGGAGTCCCTTGGTGAAGATCAAGGCTGAAGACTTGGAGCTAGAGTGGGTAAGCCCTTGGAGAAGGAAGAAGACTCCTTGCTCAAGTGGGCAAGTCCTTGGTGGAAGCTTCTCCAAGTGAAGGTGAAGTCAAAAGCTAAAGATCCAAGAAGAGTGGGTGATCCCTACAAAGATGAGGACTTGTGCAAGAGTGGGTAAGTCCTTGGAGAAGGCCGAAAACTCTTGCAAAGTAGCTCTATTCACCCCCCTCTAGAGCATATAATCACCCATCCAGGATCCAACAATTGGTATCAAAGAGGGTCTTCTCCAAGCACACTTCAACAAGTAGGAAAACATGGGTGACTACCAAGGAGGAGATACTCGACCAGCCTTCCAATCTTTGATGGGAGCAATTTCCTCTATTGGAGAAGAAGGCTTCAATTCTACATCCAAGGATCAAGTCTTGAGATGTGGCAAATGGTGAACAACCCATACATGCTACCAAAGACAAAGATTTAAGAATGGGATGAAGCTACCTTGAAGAAAGCAACCTTGAATGGTAGAGCCATGAAAATTCTCTATGACTCCATGACCCCCACCGAGTTCAACCGTATTTCTTCATGTGAAACAGCCTATGAGGTATGGAGAAAGCTTTGCATCACTTATGAAGGGACAAATCAAGTGAAGGAAAGCAAAGTCTACATGCTCAAAGGGCTGCTTGAGAACTTCAAGATGGGAAAGGAGGAGAGGATAGCCAACATGTACTCAAGGCTCAATACCATTTTGAATGGTCTTGCTATTCTAGGACATCCTATGTCTAGTGGAGAGATCAACTCAAATATCCTTAGAACTCTCCCCAAGAGATGGGAACCCAAGGTGACTTCCATTGATGAAGCAATGTCTCTTAGGGATATTCCTATTGAAGAGCTCTTTGGAAATCTACAAACACATGAAGCCACACTTGACAAGAGGGAGGAAGTAGAAAGACAAGAGGAGAAAGAACTCAAGAGAATGAAGAAGGCTCAAATCAAGTCTATTGTTGATCAAGCCTCTCCATCCTCTAGAGTTGAAGAAGATGCCAAGTACTCCAAGGGTAGATTCTACAAAGGCAAGTCCTTCCCCATCCGGTGCTTCACAGGTGGAAAGAAGGGTCACTACAAGGAAGATTGCCCACAAGGCAAAAAGACCCATCTTCACAAGAAGAAGGAGAAATGACACTCAAGCTCAAGTGGCTCCTCCAACTCAAGCTCAAGTGAAGATTCAAGTGAACGATCAAGATCAAGCTCTAGTAATGAAGGAGAATGCCATTTTGATCTTATAGCATCAAGAAGTGAAGACTCAAGTGAGGTAAATCTAAACTCTTTAGATAAAGAATCTTTGATTGCTATTATTCATGATATTTGTGCCTCTCTTAAGTCTTCTAAAAGGAAAAAGAAAAAGTTTGCTAAAATCATTGATAATTTGAATGTAGAACTAGATGATCTTGAACATGCTAATTCTTCCTTGCTTGATGATAAAAATGATTGTCTTAGTCAAGTAGATTCTCTTAAACTTGAAAATGTTAGTTTTTTTTTATAAGATTAGATTTCTATAAGCTCAACCTCTCATCCCTAGTTCTAATGAAGAGCATACTTTAATTATTGATTCTCTCATGCATGATATTGATGTTCTTAAATCTGAAAATAAGGACAAAGATTATGCTTTGCAAGAATTAGAAACAGAAAATGCCTCCTTGCTTGCTAAAATCAATGTGCGTGAATCTTGTTCTAGTTCTACTAATAGAGGGAATGATGTTGCTTCTCTTCATATTGATAGAGATTCTTATTTAACTAAAGCTCTTTTCTTAGAAAATGATCTTTTGCATGCTAGAGATAATATTAATCAATTGTCTTCTACTATTGCTTCTCTTAAGCATGATAATGATAGTTTGAGATCTTCTTTGCAAAGATTCTTAGTTGGTAAGATGAGTCTTAATGATATCCTACACCATAATACTAAACAGATTGGTAGACATGGTTTAGGATATGATAGTAGTCAAGGGAACAACAAAGATAAAGGACCTCCAATGTTCCATAGAGAATCCTATAGTTCCAAGACTATGGGCACATGCAACTATTGCAATGAAATTGGTCATTATTCTACTTGTTGTCCTTTTAGGAAAGCACCCAAAAGCAATAAGATTTGGGTTGCTAAACTAACCCCTCCGGACCCAAAAATATGATTGGGGACCATTTCAACTCTCTTCTTGTAGGTACTTGCAAATGGATTGACTTGAGCAATTGAATTGCAAATTGACTTCTCAATCCACATGAAAGAAGAAAGGTGAGATGTGTAGAGGGTGACAACTAGTGGAAAAAGGAATGGTAAGAACAAAGGTAATGTTCTCTTGCTTATAACCATTTCTAACTTGTTTTTGTCAAATTAGTGTGCACTATACATATGGTTTTTGAGTTAAAAGTGGTATTTTTTGTTTCTCTTCACACTCTTGTTCAAAAATTGTTTCTAATGCTTCTATAGTGCATTACTAACTTGCTTTGACATGTTTGGATATGGTTTGTATATTTAGCATGACTTTAAATATGTTGTTATGAAATATATGTGCTCTTTGACAGCTGCTCTGTCGGTCGAGTTTGTCCTGATAGAAACTCGACCGATAGGCACCAATGGGTGTTGCCAGCAGTTGTCATCAGTCGAGTTGTCAATGCACAAAACTCAACCGAAAACACTGTGCACATAATACACAGTTGGCTTATTGAATGAGAATTTCCCTCTCAACTAGATTTTCTCAACCAATAGCCTTATTCTTTGGCACTCTCATTTGGTACCTTTATATATGCATATTTCCATGTTCTAAATTGCCTATCTTGCTTACAACTCTATCTTTCAAATTGCTCTAAATTGGTATATCTATATGTTGCAATTACTTGCTTTGAGTTGTTTTGCAGGTTTTGATGATGATCTCTTTGGGTCTCTTGGTTGTGTCTAAAAATTGCTTCTGTTGTACTCTAACTTGCTACATCTATCTAGGTGTTTATCTTATTTTGATACAACCTTGAGATTCTTAGGGGTAATCATCTTATGGTAAGGATGCATATCTAGTGAGTTATATCCTTTCATGCTTCTAAAATTGTTTATCTCTATGTTTGGATATATCTACATCTACTCATAGCTTTCTTTATCTTGTGTATCTTTTGGTATCTCTTGCTATGATCTAGATCCTACTAGTAGTCCTAACTTGTGATAACATCTACTAGTAGTTCATATACATGTAGTTCTAACCTTGTTTATAATTAGCATCTTTGCTCATCTTGTTGGGTTTTAGGGGAGACAGAGAAAGCAGCTGAAACAAAAATTTTCCTCCCCAAACTCAGAATAAGGAAACGCGTCAACATATATAAAATAGGAAAGGACAGTTTGTGAATCATACCTTGTCCCGAGGCTTGCTCAGCGAGAATACCTTGTGGCTTGCACGGTCTTCACCTCCGGTCTTGGACAATGTCTGTGCAGCTCCTGGTCGCACTAGGACTGACGACTCCTGGTCTCACCAGGACTGTCGGGATTGACAGCTGTCCTTCAAGCGGCAGAAATCTCCTGTCTCTAAAGTAGTCCACACGGACCACCTAGAACTCCAATCTCCTTGTCCTACAAGGAATTAGAAGGAGTCGCACCCTCCTATCAGCGTACTAGTCACTGACACACCCTCCTACCACCAGTCGCTTTCTGTAGTTGTCTTTCCCTTGTTGTGCCTCCCTTATCGGGTAGCACTTGCTTGGGCTCTCTCGGTTACCAAAACCAGAGAGAACGCCAACTTTACAGAGCAACTGTTTGCATTGAGTTGTTATTTTAGAAGCCCTCAATACCCCTATATATAGGAGGGTCATGGGATGGGTTTCTCTATCCCGGGCAATGTGGGACTAAAGTAGGAGTAGAAGGGTTCGAGATTTTCCACAAAAACAACCAACTGCGCAACCTGAACCGATCGTTTCATTTCTGAAATGGTCGGTTGGGGACCTGAGTCGGTCGGTTGACACCTCAACCGATCGGTTGGGACCCATGAAACGGTCGATTCACTCCTGAACCATTCGGTTCGTGGTCCTGGTCAGTTCCCGATTGGCTTTTCTTCTTTTGTTTTGAATTGGTACCAAATACCAATCCTTGTTCCAATCAAATTGGGCAAGTGAAATGAAAAGAAATTTCTCACCAATCCTACTTTCCCAACTTGCTCGGTTGGACCAGTTGAAATGATCGTTTCAACACTTGAAGCGATTGTTTCACCCTATCCATCAGTCGATCGACTCACCATCTGAGCCGATCAGTTCAGCAAGCTCAGCCGATCGGTTCATCACATGAGCCGATCGGTTGGGAGTGCAGATTGTGCAGAAATAGTCAATTGCAGTTTCAATCAATCTGATACTCTAATCAATCAGTCCAACACCTTAAACATTATGATACTAAGCTATCAATTGATTGAGTGTTTAATTGAACTACTAAACTCTTTTAGTAATCAATCTAAACATTGTTTGTGGACAAAAATCCTCTTCCAGGTTAAATCCTGTGTGTGACCCTGCAGTTCCATTTCACGTTTGCAGTGAAAGTCTATAACACTTATGACTTCACAAGCAAAGAGCGGTGCCGAGTCACACATCAGTGCTACCCAAGTGAAATAGAAAGTTGGAGAACAACTTTCAATCCTACAATCCGTGAATGGTGGTACAGTGAATGTATAATTCCTTTATCACTGATATCCTGAATGAACTCGAGGCATGGAACAGTCATCTTGTCAACGTTCATTCACTTTCTTGATCTCAGAGTAGATTGGAAGAGATATGTATGACATAAATATCACATACTTATTCACACATGCATGCACGCCTTTCTCAATCCTACTCATCAAGTGGCCATGGATATCAAACTCCCTCAGGAGAGACAAATCCCATATCTATCACTCTCCCCTCAAAAGCCCCAAGTGTCAAAGCCACCCAATCATCACCTTTATAACAACCCATGTTTCAGGACTGCGTTTGATGATGTCAAAGTGCGCCCAACGACATGTCTTGAGTGTAGTGATTTCAAGTCAAAGAATCACACTCACCACCATCACTGTGAGTACTGACTGTGACTACCATGTCATGGTTCCATGTGTCAAACTCACGGTGGGTCTGTCCGGTACACTTGTTCTCTAACAAGTACCTATGTTTATGGTTTGATATCTCTATATCATGACTAATGAGATTCTGTCATCAACCAACACCACAATCCAGTCTTGTGTGTCATTGATGTCTATCTACCTTCCACAATGACATCTGACTAGGGACATAATGAGAATGTACAAACTCTTAGCATCCGTATGATCTCATCGTTCAGGTCTTGAACCTGAAGGCATACATCATTGAGTACTGTCATTCTCTAGACATTCAACCTATTCTATCACTATCTCATATGATTGAACCAGAAAGAATTGGAAGCTTTCCTTTGATGTTTATCAAATCAATCTTAATGTATCCCACCAATCATCCTGTGATTGGATCTCAGGGCATACATTCCAACACATCTATATGCTATGCTTGTATCTTGTCTCATACATGCTCAAGCTTGTACCTTGAATTGCATATCTACTATCTTAAGTTGCTTGCATAACATTGTGATGCAGGGTACATAGATCTACATTATATGTAGAAATTGGAGTATTTTTGGATTTTATGCAGATTTTACTCCAGTTTCAATTTTTGGTGCAAGACTAGTGTTTTTCATGCAGAAACAACCATCTGAGCAAGACTCATGGCTTTGCGATGAGCTCTGATGGTTTTTGGTCAAATTCCGTCATCTTGAGGGTCAAAATTATGTTTTATTATTTTTTCTGCAGCACCTTATCTTGCTTTTTGGGTTGTTCAAGTATATGCTTTAACTTGCTTTTCTTTCTATGCTTGGACAAGCCCCTATCTGTGCTCTTCTACTCTCCTTATATATATTTGTGTTATCTCCTTTCTCTTTAACAAGTGATGTTTCTTACTTCTTTATAACCCCACTTTTTGAAATGACAAAGGGGAGAAAGGTATGTCTTCTTTTAAAAGAGGAAGAAGGCATGTCTTACATGAAGAGAAGAAGTATGTCCATGTAAAGGGGAGAAGGAGAAATAGCATCCATTGAGGGGGAGTATGAAAACTCCATGCGCATCAATTGAGGGGGAGCATATGAACTCAATTCTATTGAAACCCCTAGGTTTCTCCAAAGGTATGACTTTACTTAAAAGCTTTAAATATATTTATGGAATGGTTTGTCATCTTCAAAAAGGGGGAGATTGTTGACTCAAGGTCAATTAGGTCAATGTTGACTCATGTCTAAATTGACTAAATCCATGTTTTGATGATGACTAACCATTCCACATATTGGTGTCTAATGTCTCTACTTGAGTGATTTCAGATTAGGTATAGACACACTCCAAATGCCCTAACTTGTGCATCTCAAATTGGAGAAAAGACAAGTCAAAGTCAATACAAGTGCATGTTTTTGTAATATGATGTATATCCATTAGAATCATGTTGTAAATCGCTTGTAATGATTGTATGACTTGTAATTAAGCTTAGAAAAATATCAGGAGCACTTAGATCGAATATTAGAACACTTTAGATGCAACTTTGAAAATTGATTACAGGCACTTTGTCAGTCGAGTTTCCCAGCCTGAAAACTCAACCAATCATCCTTGATCAATTTTATGGAGATTGCATCGGTCGAGTTGTGTTTACACAGAACTCGACCGATCAAGTAACTGACCATTTCGATTCCTAATGGTCGGTCGAGTTTTTTCAGGACAAACTCGACTGATCATTTGAGTATCGACCTTGTCGTTTACTTGATCGGTCGAGTTACCCTTATAGAAACTCGACCGATTGCACTGTACAGAAAAGTGCAGAAAAGTGCTTCTAGCCGTTGTGGAGTTGCAACAAGTGAAAATAGATCCGTTACAAGCCACAAAATAGCTAGTTTTCGTTCACAAGTGTTCCCAAAGTCTAAGAGGCATCCCAAATATAAATAGGATCCCTTGGGCTTCATTCCAAGGTCGAGCATTCATTGCAAAAGTCTATGTGAGGTTCCTATTCTATAGTTGAGTGCTTCCTACAGCCTCCTCACTCTCTCTAAGCTTAATCACTTGCTACATCCATTAGAGTGAGTAGGAAATCTGTAAGAGAGCTAGTCCTACATGTATATCTTGTGAGGCTCTCACTTCCACCATCTCCCTTTCTCTCATTTCAATCATGAAGATGAAGGTTCTCTCTCTTATCCTAGAGAGGTGAAGAAGAACAAGGAAAGGAGTCCCTTGGTGAAGATCAAGGCTGAAGACTTGGAGCTAGAGTGGGTAAGCCCTTGGAGAAGGCAAAAGACTCCTTGCTCAAGTGGGTAAGTCCTTGGTGGAAGCTTCTCCAAGTGAAGGTGAAGTCAAAAGCTGAAGATCCAAGAAGAGTGGGTGATCCCTGCAAGGCTGAAGACTTGTGCAGCAGTGGGTAAGTCCTTGGAGAAGGCCAAAGACTCTTGCAAAGTGGCTCTATTCACCCCCCTCTAGAACATCTAATCACCCATCTAGGATCCAATAATTGGTATCAGAGCAGGTCTTTTCCAAGCATACTTCAACAAGTAGGAGAATATGGGTGACTACCAAGGAGGGAGATACTCGACCAGCCTTCCAATCTTTCATGGGAGCAATTTCCTCTATTGGAGAAGAAGGCTTCAATTCTACATCCAAGGATCAAGTCTTGAGATGTGGCAAATGGTGAACAACCCATACATGCTACCAAAGATAAAGATTGAAGAATGGGATGAAGCTACCTTGAAGAAAGCAACCTTGAATGCTAGAGCCATGAACATTCTCTATGCCTCCATGACCCCCACCGAGTTCAACCAGATTTCTTCATGTGAAATAGCTTATGAGGTATGGAGAAAGCTTTGCATCACTTATGAAGGGACAGATCAAGTGAAGGAAAGCAAAATCTACATGCTCAAAGGGCTACTTGAGAACTTCAAGATGGGAAAGGAGGAGAGGATAGCCAATATGTACTCAAGGCTCAACACTATTTTGAATTGTCTTGCTGTTCTAGGACATCCTATGTCTAGTGGAGAGATCAACTCAAAGATCCTTAGAACTCTCCCCAAGAGATGGGAACCCAAGGTGACTTCCATTGAAGAAGCAAGGTCTCTTAGGGATATTCATATTGAAGAGCTCATTGGAAATCTACAAGCACATGAAGCCACACTTGACAAGAGGGAGGAAGTAGAAAGACAAGAGGAGAAAGAACTCAAGAGAATGAAGAAGGCTGAAATGAAGGCTATTGTTGATCAAGCCTCTCCATCCTCTAAAGTTGAAGAAGATGCCATGTACTCCAAGTGTAGATTCTACAAAGGCAAGTCCTCCCCCATCCGGTGCTTCACATGTGGAAAGAAGGGTCACTACAACGAAGATTGCCCACAAGGAAAAAAGACCCATCTTCACAAGAAGAAGGAGAAATGGCACTCAAGCTCAAGTGGCTCCTCCAACTCAACCTCAAGTGAAGATTCAAGTGAAGGATCAAGATCAAGCTCTAGTGATGAAGGAGAATGCCATTTTGCTCTTATAACATCAACAAGTGAAGACTCAAGTGAGATAAATCTAAACTCTTTAGATAAAGAATCTTTGATTGCTATTATTCATGATATTTGTGCCTATTTTAAGTCTTCTAAAAGGAAAAAGAAAAAGCTGGCTAAAATTGTTGATAATTTGCATGTAGAAATAGATGATCTTGAACATGCTAATTCTTTCTTGCTTGATGATAAAAATGATTGTCTTAGCCAAGTAGATTCTCTTAAAATTGAAAATGTTAGTTTGATTGATAAGATTAGATTTATAGAAGCTCAACCTCTCATGCCTAGTTCTAATGAAGAGCATACTTTAATTATTGATTCTCTCATGCATGATATTGATGTTCTTAAATCTGAAAACAAGGACAAAGATTATGCTTTGCAAGAATTAGAAACAGAAAATGCCTCCTTGCTTGTTAAAATCAATATGCCTGAATCTTGTTCTAGTTCTACTAATAGAGAGAATGAGGTTGTTGCTCTTCATATTGATAGAGATTCTTATTTAACTAAAGCTCTTTGCTTAGAAAATGATCTTTTGCATGCTAGAGATAATATTAATCAATTGGCTTCTACTATTGCTTCTCTTAAGCATGATAATGATAGTTTGAGATCTTCTTTGCAAAGATTCTTAGTTGGTAAGAAGAGCCTTAATGATATCCTACACCATACTACTAAACAAATTGGTATACATGGTTTAGGATATGATAGTAGTCAAGGGAACAACAAAGATAAAGGACCTTCGATATTCCTTGGAGAATCCTCTAGTTCCAAGACTATGTGCACATGCAACTATTGCAATGAAATTGGTCATTATTCTACTTGTTGTCCTTTTAGGAGAGCACCCAAAAGCAATCGGATTTGGGTTTCTAAACTAACCCCTCTGGACCCAAAAATATGATTGGGGACCATTTTATCTTTCTTCTTGTAGGTACTTGTAAATGGATTGACTTGAGCAATTGAATTGCAAATTGACTTCTCAATCCACATGAAAGAAGAAAGGTGAGATGTGTAGAGGGTGACAACTAGTGGAAAAAGGAATGGTAAGAACAATGGTAATGTTCTCTTGCTTATAACCATTTCTAACTTGTTTTTGTCACGTTAGTGTGCACTATACATATGGTTTTTGAGTCAAAAGTGGTATTTTGTGTTTCTCATCACACTCTTATTCAAAAATTGTTTCTAATGCTTCTATAGTGCATTACTAACTTGCTTAAACAGGTTTGGATATGGTTTGTATATTTAGCATGACTTTAAATATGTTTTTATGAAATATATGTGCTTTTTGACAGCTACTATGTCGGTCGAGTTTGTCCTGATAGAAACTCGACCGATAGGCACCAATGGGTGTTGCCAGTAGTTGTCATTGGTCGAGTTGTCAATGGACAGAACTCGACCGATAACACTGTGCACAGAATACACAGTTGGCTTATTGAATGAGAATTTCCCTCTCAACTAGATTTTCTCAACCAATAGCCTTATTCTTTGGCACTCTCATTTGGTACCTTTATATATGCATATTGCCATGTTATAAATTGCCTATCTTGCTTACAACTCTATCTTTCAAATTTCTCTAAATTGGTATATCTATATGTTGCAATTACTTGCTTTGAGTTGTTTTGCAGGTTTTGATGATGATCTCTTTGGATCTCTTGGTTATGTCTAAAAATTGTTTCTGTTGTACTCTAACTTGCTACGTCTATCTAGGTGTATATCTTGTTTTGATACAACCTTGAGGTTCTTAGGGGTAATCATCTTACGGTAAGGATGCATATCTAGTGAGTTATATCCTTTCATGCTTCTAAAATTGCTTATCTCTATGTTTGGATATATCTCTACATCTACTCAAAGCTTGCTTTATCTTGTGTATCTTTTGGTATCTCTTGCTATGATCTAGATCCTGAAAAACACTAGAGGGGGGGTGAATAGAGTTTTAAAATAATTTTAACAATTATTTAACTCAAACAATCAACCACAAGAATATTGGACAAGGGGACAAGGATTTAGAGTGGTTCCAACTTTAGCAAATACTAAAGTTGTCAGTCCACTACCCGGTTGCTTACCCAACCGGGATTTGGAAAGAATTTAATTTTATTACCTCGCAAGGACTTTACATAAAATTACAATTCTCTCTCTAAACCCTTCAAGCAGCCTTCACCTAGAAGTAATCGCACCAACCTTGAAGCAGCCTTCACCTAGAAGTAATTGCACCAACCTTGAAGCAGCCTTCCTCCTGAAGTAGCTTCCCGTTGCAATAGCCTTCTTGAAGTAGCTTCCCGTTGCAATAGCCTTCTTGAAGTAGCTTGAAGTCCACCTTCTCCTCCGAGAAGAACCTTCTCCAATCTGCAGCCTCCAACCCTAGGAGTAGCAAGGAGAATACAAAGAATAAAAGGAACAAGAAGGAAAACAGAAATTACAACTTATCCTTTTAAGCACAAGGCTTGATTTGCCTATATCAAGCGTATTGATCTCCTAACCAATGAGTGTAGAAGTGTAAGTGATGTGGAAAGGAGATGCTAGCCTATAGGACACGAAATTAGAGCAATGAGAATGAATAGCCAATGTTGGAATTGATCTATTGCTCAAAACAGATTGCCAATGAGTATTCAAGCTCAAGTATAGCACAAGTGTAGCTTAGGTGTATTTTGGTGTCCTATGGCTTTTCCTATTTATAGGAATGGCCTATGAATGCTTAAGGACATTCTAGACACTTTCTAGGGGGTTCTAAGTTCTTAACTAGCCGTTATTTGTCCACTAATTGCATTTGCAACGGCTAGTTAATTGACCCTGAAAAGTGCAGACAGAACTTTTCTCGATCGAAGATTTGTCGACCGAGAGTCCTTCTCGGTCGAAGATTTGTCGACCGAGGGACCTCCTGGAGCAAGTGTTTTCAACATTCATTTCCAACTCCCAACCACTTTGTCTGCTGGGTCTAACGGCTAGTAGGGTCTATTCTCGATCGAAGATTTTGTCGACCGAGAGTTTCTCGGTCGAAGTTTTTGTCGACCGATATTTTCTCGATCGACGATTTGTCAATCGAGAATATTACTGACTCAATGTATTCATTTACTAAGTGTGTGTATCAATGTGCAATTGTGATACTATCTTGGGGAATGGCCTATCTAAGTGTTGTGAGTGGATAGGGAAGATCTAAATACTTAATTTACATGATATCTAATTACTTGTACATTATATACTTGTACAAGCTTTTACATTTGATTACAATCATGAAAATAAAGCAATTTTATCAAATTGTTCTTCCAAGTCTTTGTTATCCACCACCTGAAATACTCAAATAGCACGTTAAAGCCACAAGAATGAAATGTTTGTCATTATCAAAACAAAGGGATTAACATAATGTCCAATTTAGCCAACAATCTCCCCCTTTTTGAAGATGACAAACATTTCCTAAATATAAAATAAGGAAATATAAATCATATGAGTTTCATACCTGAAGTTTACCATTTGTATCCAATCCTGTGTTTGCAAGTGGGTGCTGGCTGAGATATTATGAAACTCATTTTATTTTATGTTTTTGATTTTATATTATTTCTCCCCCTTTGTCATTTCAAAAAGATATCCAAGTTTAATATTTTATATTTCTTCTCCCCCTTAATTTTATACTATGCTCCCCCTTAGATAGATATTCTATTAGGAACATGGATTTAATATCATTTTTGTCTAATTTAGCCACAATTTGTTTCTCAATCATTTGCAAAGGATGTTAAGCCTTGAAATGATATGAGATCATGTTAGGTTCATGGCATATGTATTGATTTCTCACCCATTTTACACTGGATGTTAAGCCCTGAAAATGAAATGAGAGTCCTTTAATCTCAGAGTTCATAAAAAAATGTCTCTAACCAAATGCAAGGGATGTTAATCCTGATTTGTTTAGAGAGTTCCTTTAAGATATATCATTTTTATGAAATTCATAGTTGTCTTCATAACCAAGAGTAAAAATACTAAGGTCGTAACAAGCTTCAAAATCTTTTTAATCAGATAATCAAATTTGTTTGTATGAGCTCCCCCTTAATCTTACCATTAAAGCAATTTAAAGCTTCTAAGGTCACAGATGATTTTAAATTTTGATTTTGACCTTTATCAAAAGTATACTAAGATTAAGTATAATAAAATGATGTCCAAATAAGCATTTTGTCCAAGCTTATTTTAGGTCGTCCTTGACTACGACCATAGCACCCCTTGGCTAAATTTTATTTCAACCAAGAGGCAAAATCTACAGATTTCACATGTGAAGTATAAATTTGGCAGGTAACTTAAAGAGATATCAATTAAATTACTTTGAATAAAACCTATTATGAATGATGTCCTTTTTACTATGAGTGCATAAATCAAGTCCTATTTCTGTTCATATTAATCATGTGATTTTTCAAGAAAAGACATATATCCTTGAAGGCATGAATGATATCTCAATTTCTTATAGATACCAATTGAGAAATTCTTTATTTTATGTTTTGCAAACCTTAAAGTTCTTTTTCTAAGCAACAAATCACCAATGAATCATTTTTCTTGCCTATGTATCATCAAGGATCCACGCATACAATAATCATTATCTATTTGTTCTATGTAACATAACATCATCTTTATGAGCTGAATGATAAAACAGTGAAAGCATATCCATGATGTAATGATAGAACAATAAAATGATAATTCCATGAAATACAGTGATTGTGATCATTTAAACTAAATGTCATAACACATGATTTCTATATAGATAGACCAGGAGATGCTTTAAAAAATCATGTAAAACATTATAAAATAGTGATTTCTAAACAAGATTTTCAGTTTTTTTTTAAATTTAGAGGATCAATCGAAATGATATCATTTATATTCAAAAATGATCTTCCACTTGTTTTGCATGTAAAACAGTCATTAACAGCAAATAGATAGTCACTTGATCAATCAAATTATTCAGCAATTTTACTGCAGACTGAAATCAGTGACCTGTCCGGTCGAAGATTTCTCGACTGACTGACTGCTCGGTCGAAGATTTCTCGACCGACAAGGTTTCTGTATTATCTTCAGAACTATTTATTGATTTCAAGTAAAATATAGACTATATTTAATTCAATTATGCAATTTAAAAATCAGTTTTAGTTGAGATAAAACATATGAAAATCAAAGTAACATTTAGATCAAATCTCAACTAGTCATATTCAAATCTTTAAGTTTTGAGGACCTTAATTGAGATAAATTTAGAAATTTTAGTTACTTGAATCATTTTGTATCTCGTTATGTTAAGTTGAGATAGACATAAAGATATGCAATTTAAAGTCTTCGGTCATATCTCAACTTAGTCTAATCAATTCAATTTGGGGGTTTTGGAACCCATACCAACTCATCATCCTTTTTCTTGTATGGGCATGAAAAAGAGTACTGTCCAAGACGTAAGCAATAATGGCAACATATAGAATCAACCTCAAGTCTTTTTCTATGGTTTTGTTCTAGGTTGTTCTTTGGTACAAATGTATTTGTTCCTTTAGGTACATATATAGATTGATGTTCTCGTGTCTTTCTCCAACTAGGTTGTTGATAAGATTTCCCCTTAGGCTTGTAACCTAGTCCTCTTCTCCCAATTTGATGATAGGAATCATCCAATATTTTATCAAGGATTCCATTGTTGCTTAAACTACTAACTTCTTGGTGCAACTTAGCAATCTCATCCATTCTTTTCTTAATATCTAGTTTTTCTTGATCTAGATTAGATGATAAAGAATTCCTTTCTTTCACTATATTATCATAATCTAGATGTGTACACAAGACAGGTTGTTTTTGAAGATCATTTAACTTTGCAAGTAATCCAACCTTTTCTTGAGATAGAAGATCATAATTTGTTTCTAGAGTAAAAATCTTCACATTACTACTACTTAGAGATGATTTCAAAGTATGATTTTCAGAAATAATGCTATCTTTTTCAAAACCAAGATCATTTAATTTAGCATATAAATCTTCATTTTCAGATGTAATAGCAAGAAGTCTAGTATTTAATTCATCATTTGTTTTATTAGATTTCTTTAATTTCTTCTTGCACTCAATATACTTGTTATGTGTTTCTTCAAGACTAGAAATTAGCTCTTCTTTTGATAAATCAAGAAGGCTTACCTCTTCTTCTTCTTCATCATTGGTTGTAGCAATGAGACAATTTTTGTGGACCTCTTTCTTCTTTTCTCTCCATGGACAACCGATTGTTGTGTGGTTTGTTCCTAAACACCAATTGCAACATGTTGTAGATTTGTTCAGGCAGCACCTTTTGTTGCGGTTGTAATCACCATCACCCTCCATTCTTCAAGACCTGGTTAGGGTTCCTTGAAGCCTGCTCTGATACCAATTGAAAAACACTAGAGGGGGGTGAATAGAGTTTTAAAATAATTTTAACAATTATTTAACTCAAACAATCAACCACAAGAATATTGGACAAGGGGACAAGGATTTAGAGTGGTTCCAACTTTAGCAAATACTAAAGTTGTCAGTCCACTACCCGGTTGCTTACCCAACCGGGATTTCGAAATAATTTAATTTTATTACCTCGCAAGGACTTTACATAAAATTACAATCCTCTCCCTAAACCCTTCAAGCAGCCTTCACCTAGAAGTAATCGCACCAACCTTGAAGCAGCCTTCACCTAGAAGTAATTGCACCAACCTTGAAGCAGCCTTCCTCCTGAAGTAGCTTCCCGTTGCAATAGCCTTCTTGAAGTAGCTTCCCGTTGCGATAGCCTTCTTGAAGTAGCTTGAAGTCCACCTTCTCCTCCGAGAAGAACCTTCTCCAATCTGCAGCCTCCAACCCTAGGAGTAGCAAGGAGAATACAAAGAATAAAAGGAACAAGAAGGAAAACAGAAATTACAACTTATCCTTTTAAGCACAAGGCTTGATTTGCCTATATCAAGCGTATTGATCTCCTAACCAATGAGTGTAGAAGTGTAAGTACTGTGGAAAGGAGATGCTAGCCTATAGGACACGAAATTAGAGCAATGGGAATGAATAGCCAATGTTGGAATTGATCTATTGCTCAAAACAGATTGCCAATGAGTATTCAAGCTCAAGTATAGCACAAGTGTAGCTTAGGTGTATTTTGGTGTCCTATGGCTTGTCCTATTTATAGGAATGGACTATGAATGCTTAAGGACATTCTAGACACTTTCTAGGGGGTTCTAAGTTCTTAACTAGCCGTTATTTGTCCACTAATTGCATTTGCAACGGCTAGTTAATTGACCCTGAAAAGTGCAGACAGAACTTTTCTCGATCGAAGATTTGTCGACCGAGAGTCCTTCTCGGTCGAAGATTTGTCGACCGAGGGACCTCCTGGAGCAAGTGTTTTCAATATTCATTTCCAACTCCCAACCACTTTGTCTGCTGGGTCTAACGGCTAGTAGGGTCTATTCTCGATCAAAGATTTTGTCGACCGAGAGTTTCTCGGTCGAAGTTTTTGTCGACCGATATTTTCTCGATCGACGATTTGTCGACCGAGAATATTACTGACTCAATGTATTCATTTACTAAGTGTGTGTATCAATGTGCAATTGTGATACTATCTTGGGGAATGGCCTATCTAAGTGTTGTGAGTGGATAGGGAAGATCTAAACTCTTGATTTACATGATATCTAATTACTTGTACATTATATACTTGTACAAGCTTTTACATTTGATTACAATCATGAAAATAAAGCGATTTTATCAAATTGTTCTTCCAAGTCTTTGTTATCCACCACCTGAAATACTCAAATAGCACGTTAAAACCACAAGAATGAAATGTTTGTCATTATCAAAACAAAGGGATTAACATAATGTCCAATTTAGCCAACATATCCTACTAGTAGTCCTAACTTGTGATAACATCTACTAGTAGTTCATATACATGTAGTTCTAACCTTGTTTATAATTGGCATCTTTGCTCATTTATATGCTATGCTTGTATCTTGTCTCATACATGCTCAAGCTTGTACCTTGAATTACATATCTACTATCTTGTGTTGCTTGCATAACATTGTGATGCAGGGTACATAGATCTACATTATATGTAGAAATTGGAGTATTTTTGGATTATATGCAGATTTTGCTCCAGTTTCAGTTTTTGGTGCAAGACTAGTATTTTTCATGCAGAAACAACCTTCTGAGCAAGACTCATTTCCTTGCGATGAGCTCTGATGGTTTTTGGTCAAATTCCGTCATCTTGACGGTCAAAATTATATTTTATTATTTTTTCTGCAACATCTTATCTTGCTTTTTGGGTTGTTCAAGTATATGCTTTAACTTGCTTTTCTTTCTATGCTTGGACAAGCCCCTATCTGTGCTCTTGTACTCTCCTTATATATATTTGTGTTATCTCCTTTCTCTTTAACAAGTGATGTTTATTATTTCTTTATAACCCCACTTTTTGAAATGACAAAGGGGGAGAAAGGTATGTCTTCTTTTAAAAGAGGAAGAAGGCATGTCTTACATGAAGAGAAGAAGTGTGTCCATGTAAAGGGGAGAAGGAGAAATTGCATCAATTGAGGGGGAGTATGAAAACTCCATGCGCATCAATTGAGGGGGAGCATATGAACTCAATTCTATTGAAACCCCTAGGTTTCTCCAAAGGTATGACTTTACTTAAAAGCTTTCAATGCATTTATGGAATGGTTTGTCATCTTCAAAAAGGGGGAGATTGTTGACTCAAGGTCAATTAGGTCAATGTTGACTCACGTCTAAATTGACTAAACCCATGTTTTGATGATGACTAACCATTCCACATATTGGTGTCTAATGTATCTACTTGAGTGATTTCAGATTAGGTATAGACACACTCCAAATGCCCTAACTTGCGCATCTCAAATTGGAGAAAAGACAAGTCAAAGTCAATACAAGTGCACATTTTTGTAATATGATGTATATCCATTAGAATCATGTTGTAAATCATGTGTAATGATTGTATGACTTGTAATTAAGCTTAGAAAAATATCAGGAACACATAGATCAAATATTAGAGCACTTTAGATGCAAATTTGAAAATTGATTACAGGCACTTTGTCGGTCGAGTTTCCCAGCCTAAAATCTCGGCTGATCATCCTTGATCAATTTTCTGGAGATTGCATCGGTCGAGTTGTGTTTACATAGAACTCGATCGATCAAGTAACTGACCATTTTCAATTCCTAATGGTCGGTCGAGTTTTGTCAGGACAAACTCGACCGATCATTTGAGTATCAGCCTTGTCATTTACTTGATCGATCGAGTTACCCTTATAGAAACTCGACCGATTGCACTGTACGGAAAAGTGCTTCTAGCCGTTATGGAGTTGCAACAAGTGAAAATAGATCTGTTGCAAGCCACAAAATGGCTATTTTTCATTCACAAGTGTTCCCAAAGGCTAAGAGGCATCCCCATCTATAAATAGGACCCCTTGGGCTTCATTCCAAGGTTGAGTATTCATTGCAAAACTCTATGTGAGGTTCCTTTTCTATAGTTGAGTGCTTCCTACAGCCTCTTTTCTCTCTCTAAGCTTAATCACTTGCTACATCCATTAGAGTGAGTAGGAAATCTGTAAGAGAGCTAGTCGTACATGTATATCTTGTGAGGCTCTCACTTCCACCATCTCCCTTTCTCTCATTTCAATCATGAAGATGAAGGTTCTCTCTATTGTCCTAGAGAGGTGAAGAGGAATAAGGGAAGGAGTCCCTTGGTGAAGATCAAGGCTGAAGACTTGGAGCTAGAGTGGGTAAGCCCTTGGATAAGGAAGAAGACTCCTTGCTCAAGTGGGTAAGTCCTTGGTGGAAGCTTCTCCAAGTGAAGGTGAAGTCAAAAGCTGAAGATCCAAGAAGAGTGGGTGATCCCTGCAAGGCTGAAGACTTGTGCAAGAGTGGGTAAGTCCTTGGAGAAGGCCAAAGACTCTTGCAAAGTGGCTCTATTCACCCCCCCCTCTAGAGCATCTAATCACCCATCTAGGATCCAACAATTCAAAATTTCTAAAATTTGAGTAATTCTAATTATTCATGTATTTCATTCTTACTGGGACACATTTTCAAGAAGTCCATTTGATTTGTTTCTTTCTTTTATTACCAAAGTTTCTTTGAGCATGTCCACAAAGATGCCAATCACATGTTCATTACACTTTGAACATTATTATATAATTTACATGAAAATTTTGTATCTATATTAGATCTTGAGGTGTTAATATTAGAGGAGATTCAATCATTTGATTCTTGAACAAAAGTCTTGTTAGTTATTTTCATATGCAACATGTGTCATCTTCAAATTGCCATTTTCTTCTTGACCTATAGAATAAGTGTTATCCCAATATATTAGATCATGTTTATTATATATATGTATCACATAATTCTTCTCTCGTGTTCTCTTACACTTCATTGATTCTCTCCTTGAAGTTCTTTATTTCTTATTTCTAGTTATCACCCTTGTAGTATTTATATCCAATGAAGTTTGTATACATTTCCTATAATTATTTTAGATTACAAAGAATATCAATATTTATTGTAATGCACTTCCTATAATAATCAAGAAAAGAGAAAAATACAAAAGATAGATATGTACTTACTACTAAATACCTTCTAATATTTATATTTTCTTCAAAGATTCCAACTTATGATTTTAGCTTCTTGGAAAACATCTTCATTTCATTCTTTTGTGGTGCAGGTGTTTCTTGTTCACCTACTGCTGGAACTCCAGTTTTGGTAGTTTCTTGTTTCCATGTTGTTGGAACTTCTTTTATTGTTGGTGTATGTTCTATAGTGTTGAAATATAGTGGAGTAAACTGTGGTGAGCCCTCATATGAGTTAAGATTTTGAACAATTACCTTTCTCTCATTTTGTTAACATGTTTTCATAAGCCTCACTGAATTGTCTTTTAAAAATTTTGTTCTCTTCCTCCAACTCATGCAACCTTACTTTTTGCTTCTTATTTTCCTCCAATACCTCTACAAAACTTTTGAATACATTCATTGTGTACATCTCCTTATGCTTTTTAGATCATCCTTAAGAGATTTGATTCTATCTACGAAGTAATCATTTCTTGTGTAACATTTTTCTTCTACATGTTTTTATTTTTCTTTTGCCTTCACATTCATTCCTTGTTGCACACACTTGGACTTGCTATGTCAGAACTTTTTTCCATGTTATGTAAAATGATATATCTTTTAAACCATTGATCATTTCCCATTCATCATTGTTGTCCACCTTCATCTTTTTTAGAACTAAAATGGACTATAGAAAGAAGAATTGAATATAATTACATAGATCTATTTTGTAATAAAAGCAACATTTTTATAATAGAAGTTTTCATTTTGTACAACAAATAACATTTTTTGTAATATAGACAAGCATTTTTTAATAAGAACTCAAATTTTGTATTAGAAATGATGAATTTGTAACACTAACATGCAAATTATAACAGAAACAATAGTTTAGTAATCTAGTTTGTAATGGAAACAAAGCCTATGCTATACAAAACAAGTTTTTTGTAGTAGAGACAACAATTTACTACTACAAATATATATTGTAATAGAGACAACAATTTGTAATATAAAAATGTATTCTGTAATACAAACACAAATTCAGTATTTAATAGAAACAAAATTCCAGTAATATAGTTTTTTACCTCATCTTTTCCTATTAACGATAATTTTTTTGTCCTGTTCACTGAAAATTTCCATTACTTAACCCTAGGCTTTGCATTCTTGTATTTGGATCCTGTAATGTTTGTCATCTCCAGTGCCCAAACCTACATTCATTTGTAAGCGTCTTTTTTAGTAGTACATTTCAATTTGTTGTCTTCTTTTAGAAAATGTTTTTGTAAGCACACATACAATGAGTGGCATAAAGGGTTTTCTTCATCGCTATTTCTCCCGATCTCCTTATCTTAATTTTTTCTTTCATGAGCGTCATCCGTTTAAATTTTTTCTTGTGTACTATCTTTGCTCAATTTAATCACGGAATTTGTTGTCACATCATTGAGCTAATGCAGGATATACAATTGTGCATTGTTCCCTATGTCTGGTACAAGGAATGTGACCATGAGGTGAAACATTCAACATCTACACCTGTATTGGCAACCAACCTTATTATCACCAGTCATAATTCATTGCCATGTCTTGGCAATGTTTTCCTTGCGCAACAACTCCAATTCCTTCATCCTTTTCTCTTGAAATGCATGCTTCCTCTCTATCTTATTTGTTATTTTGAAAAACATCTCCTCCCTAAACATCTCCTCCCCACCTTCCTAACTACCTCTGAGTTCTTGATTGGCACTATGTCAATGCCAATACATGGTATTCTTAGAATAACAACAACATCTTCTATTTTCATTCTCACTCTTAAACCCTTGCCCTTTCAAACTCATCATCACCAAAAAAGTTCTCAATAATGTCCTTTAAAACTCTAATCTCAGCTTTTATCTATGGCATATTGATTAGGTTGGGAAATATTGTACTTTTCATCATTTTAAGCTATTTTTCACTAAAAATAAGCCCATTCCTAATTTGAATATATACATTGATGTAACATCAATGATTCATAAGTTGTATATCTGCATTTGTAAAGAGTATTTTACTTAACTTCAATATTCTAAGAATATAACCACAGATGCTAGGAAACCTGAAATGGAAGTCATGAATATATAAACAAGATACATAAAATTGTTGGAATGTGTGCCTTTTAAACCATTACATTTTTCTCTGTTGGAGCACAAGTTACCACTTTGTATTACAAAGAGTTCAATTAGGGTACACTTATATACTCTACATTACATATACTTTTTTTTACTACAACATGCTAACTCTCTTTGCATATATGCCATACATGCATAAACACAACAGACAACATGAAAGAATGATGAGGTTTTTACAGGGCTATTCACATTGAAGCATTACTAAAGCTATTGAAAAGAAATCAGATAGAAATTAGATAACTAGAGGATGGAATTTACTTCTAGATTTACTAACCAACCCTTTTCCTTTCACATCAATTATCTTTCAACTACCTCCTATATTTTCTTTCACATATTCACTTGCAGTCATATATTCATTAACTTCTTCTTTATCATTTGAATCTTTGTTTCCTCTTCCTATATCTTTTTCCATTCTTCCCTCATTTGCCTTCTTCCACTTTATAAAAATTGTTAAAATCTTCTGGCTCTTTGTGAGCCTTATTCACAAAGCTAGCAATGACAAAATCATCACTACTATCCTATAAGTTACTAGTATCCCTTGTTTTGTCATCCCTTTCTTCATCTTGTATAGAAATTAGGGGCCATTCAATAACGACCCCTTCTCCCCTTTATATATTCCCTTTGATCTCCCATAACTGCAATTTTAACTAAGAAAAGGGAAAGAGGAAGGATGGATTGAGAACAAAGAAAGATGGAGGGGGAATTGAGTTGATGGAAACACATCATACCTTTCTGTCTTCCTACTTATTTCAAGAAGCAATGACATGTAAACCCTTCCCGCTAACTCCTCTTCTTTGGAAACTCCTCTAAAAATTATACATCTCCGCATATTCTAGTCTATGCCAATTACCTCTTCTTTATTCCTCTGCATCATCTTCTTCACAGCAGTTCAGTCTTCTTCATTCTCCTTAGTGTCTTCCCAGAATGTCTACTCTGCCCAGTAGTCAATTTCTAGTATGTAGTTAAGTAGGAGAGGGTGGAATCTAGTTAATTAGGAGGGCACATGTAACTAAAGTAGCACGGGTAACACAAACAAACACACACACACACACACACACACACACACACACACACACATATATATATATATATATATATATATATATATATATATATATATATATATATATAATATTAGGCTAGAATACACTCGAGTGTACAGACTGCACACTACACTCAAGTTGTGTTTGCATATCAAGATTATTTTGTTGTAAAATGTAAACCATTGATCTTCATCGTCATACTATAATTAGGCTACATATAAATTTTAAGCTCATTTAGATGAGTATAAGTCAATCATTCAACGACAACAAAATCGACACACAAACTAATTTGATATGCATAATTTTTTGGTCTTCATAACATGACCTAGAAATGTCCAAATGAGCTCAAAATTTATATATGTGCTATTCACAAGATGTTTAAGAAGATAAACTGATTAGATTTAAAAAAAAATATTGCATCGTGTAAAACTACTTGAGTGTATTCTACTTCGGATACACTCGAGTGTATTCTAGCCAGACTATATATATATATATATATATATATATATATATATATATATATATATATATATATATATATATATATATATATATATATAGAGAGAGAGAGAGAGAGAGAGAGAGAGAGAGAGAGTCAGGCTAGTGTACACTCGAGTGTACCGGAGGCACCGTACACCTCAGTCATTTTTAAAGATAGAGTAACTTTTTGAAAAATATAAACCGTTGATCTTCTAAATTATCTTAAGAACCTACTATATAATAAATTTGAGCTCATTTGGATACTTATGGGTCATGCATCTAAAGGAGGAAAAAATCATGTATTTCAAATTAGTTTTGTATGACAATTTTGTTGTCCTCAGATGAGTGACTTATACTCATCCAAATGAGCTCAAATATTATATGTGGCCTATTATTATTGTAACCATGAAGATCAATAGATTAGATTTTAGAAAAACATGGCCTAGATAGGCAAACACCATTGGGGTGTATGACGTGATCTGTACACTCAAGTATATTCTAGCCTGACTCTCTCTCTCTCTGTATATATATATATATATATATATATATATATATATATATATATATATATATATATATATATATATATATATATATATATATATATATATAACGGGTTGTATTATTTACTCAATTGGGTAATATAAATTAGTTATTCAATGATTTTGGTTACAATGTTGACACTCTAGTTATAAATTTTAGTCCTCGTGACAGTTCTGAGCGGAGACTTTTTCCTCTTGGAATGTCATTTTTACTATTTTTGCAAACACAATATAAAATATTGTGTTTACAAAACAAGTATTTGTATTATAAATGTTATCGTCTCATTACATATTGGTGCCTTCACACTACAAAATTTGATCCAAGAGTAACTAAAGTTTATCATGCAACTCAAGTAACGAATATATATATAGATATGCATACATATATATATATATATATATATATATGTATATATATAAAGAGAGAGAGAGAGAGTCAGGCTAGAATACCCTCGAGTGTACAGATCACACAAATACACCCAAGTGTATTTACATATTAAGACGATTAATTGCAAAATGTAAATCATTGATCTTCACTGTCGTACTATAAATAAGCTACATGCAAATTTTGAGCCCATTTGGATTAGTGTAAGTCACTCATCCAAGGGCAATAAAATTGACACTTGAAACTAATTTGAAAAGCATAATTTTTACGGTCTTTATAAAATGACCTATAAATGTACAAATGTGCTCAAATTTTGCGTATGAGCTATTCAAAAGATGGTTAAGAAGATCAACTGATTAGATTTTAAAAAAAATATTGCATCACAAAAAACTACTTGAGTGCATTCTGCTCCGAATACACTCGAGTGTATTCTAGCCTGACTATATATATATATATATATATATATATATATATATATATATATATATATATATATATATATATATATATATATATATATATATATATATATATATATATATATATATATATATATATATATAGAGAGAGAGAGAGAGAGAGAGAGAGAGAGTCAGGCTAGTGTACACTCGAGTGTATCGGAGGCACCGTACACCACAGTCAATTTTGAAGATGCAGTAAATTTTTGAAAAATCTAAACTGTTGAACTTTTTAATTATCATAAGAACATACTATATAATAAATTTTATCTCATTTTGACACTTATAGGTTGTGCATCTAAAGGAGGCAAAAATTATGTATTTCAAATTAGTTTTTTTCATCAATTTTGTTGTCCTTGGATGAGTGACTTACACTCATGCAAATGAGTTCAAATTTTGTATGTGACCTATTATTATTGTAACCATGAAGATCAATGGATTAGATTTAAAAAAAACATGGTCTAGATAGGCAAACACCATTGCGGTGTACATCATGATATGTACCCTCGAGTGATTTCTAGCCAGACTATATATATATATATATATATATATATATATATATATATATATATATATAGTCAGGCTACAATACACTCAAGTGTATTCATAGTAGAATACACTCAAGCAGTTTTTCATGATGCAATATTTTTTTTCAAAAATTTAATTCGTTGATCTTCTTAAGCATCTTGTGAATAGCTCATTCACAAAATTTGAGCACATTAGGACATTTATAGGTCATGTTATAAATACTGCAAAAATTATGCATTTCAAATTAGTTTCGTGCGTTGATTTTATTGCCCTTGGATGAGTGACTTACACTCATCCAAATGGGCTCAAAATTTGTATGTAGCCTAGTCATAGTATGACAGTGAATATCAATAGTTTACAATTTTCAAAAAATAGTCTTGATATACAAACACACTTGAGTGTATTTGTGCGGTCTGTACACTCGAGTGTATTCTAGCCTGACTCTCTCTCTCTCTCTCTCTCTATATATATATATATATATATATATATATATATATTTGTGTGTGTGTATGTATACACACATTTTGTAAATACACAATATAAAATGTTGTGTTTACAAAATGAGCATAATATATATATATATATGGCTCATCTTTAATACCCGCGCGGGTAGCTACCTGCACACCCTTCATGTCACTTTTTTTAAATTTTGCAATTGTAGATGATCATTTTGTCTAGCTCCCCAAAAAATTTCATCCAAAAATAATATCATTTGCCCCACCAAAATAAAAAAAATACGTTCATATATTTACTGACTATATATTTTCAGTGTAGTTACTTTTTTAGTCATACAATTACTCTTTTATCAATACAGTTACTCTTTTGATCTTAGAGTTACTTTTGTGTACCATATAGTTACACTTTTAGATGTGTGGGTAGCGAAAAATCAGGCTACCCGCGCAGGTAACGAATAAATCCCCATATATATATATATATATATATATATATATATATATATATATATATATATATATATATATATATATATATATATATATATATATATATATATATATATATATATATATATATATATAGAGAGAGAGAGAGAGAGAGAGAGAGAGAGAGAGGCTAGTGTACACTCGAGTATACCAGAGGCACCATACACCTCAGTCATTTTTAAAGATGAACTAACTTTTTGAAAAATCTAAACCGTTGATCTTCTTAAATATCTTTAAAAATATACTATATAATAAATTCCAGCTCATTTGGACACTTATAGGTCTTTCATCTAAAGGAGGAAAAAAATCAGGCATTTCAAATTAGTTTTGTGTGTCGATTTTGTTGTCCTTGGATGAGTGACTTACACTCATCCAAATGAGCTCAAATTTTGTATGTGGCCTATTATTATTGTAACCATGAAGATCAATGGATTATATTTTGGAAAAATATGGTCTAGATAGGCAAACACCATTGGGGTATACGGCGTGATCTGTACACTCGAGTGTATTCTAGACTAACTATATATATATACACACACATACGTGTGTGTAATGAAAATTATTAATCTAAAAATAGTTTATAAGTAATACAGACACACGTAAAATCATGCATAGTCCTAAAAACCATTACGGCAGTTATATCAGTAATTAAAAAGAGGATTGGTAGGAATATAGTATTTAAATTTTATTGAATGTTTAATTTTGAAGACAAGAAAAGATTGCTTGAGAAATAACTATATTGGGAATAAAGTGGGGTAGTGAGCATTGAGGACAAGTGTGTGAGGGCTGACTCAGATGGTATGGACATGTGCAACGTAAATCGACTAATGCGTGTATACAAAGCAATGTTATTGAATCAAGCATAATTAATAGAAGAAGAGGAATGCCTAAATTAACATGTGAAGATATTATAAAGAGAGATTTTAATATCTACATCTTGACCAAAATATAACCCATGATATAGCTAAATGGAAACGAAGGATCCATGTAGCTGACCCCAACATAGTTGGGACGGAGGCTTAGATGTTAATGATGATGTAATTCTGAATATCTAGTCCATCTGGCCAAATTGGGTATAAAATTTAGACTCAAACCCACCCTAAATACTTAGGCTCTTCAAGTTCGTGTCAAATTTAAAATTGGTTTAAAAAAGTCAATTCTAACCCTTAAACCAGTTTCTCTAAAGTCAGTCAGTGCGGCCGCATAGAAGGTTCGGACAACATGTCGAACCACTTACTACAAATCACCCACAATCAAACCATGGCTTCATACAAGGTCACACAGCCGCATAAAAGGGCAATTAATCCCCGATTTTTAGATGGACATTTCCACTTTTTTTTTACACTTACATTAATATATGTTTGTCTAGATCTAGATCGTAGTTGAATGATTGCATTTATTCAAGATGTGATAATTGGACATTTACATGATTGCTTTCATTATTTTTGTAACTTCACTAATTACGATACACAATTGTACAAATTATATACAAAAATGCATTATTATTAATATATATAATAAAAAAATATAAAACATATATACGCCCGCATTACGCATGTACTCTATCGGGTGGCCTCTTCTAACGCATAATGCAAACTGTTTTTTTAGAATATTGCCTTACACGACTAGGGTCTGGGTCATGTCTATTGGGACGGGTTTAGTTTACAAGATCTACCATAAGACTAACATGTCTTGATCTTTAAAAATCTCCTCAGTAGCCATTTCTCCAATCCCCTCTATAACCAACTTCTAAGATATTTCCCATGCATTTAGTTTCAATCTACCTTCCTCTGTTTCTCCCACCTGACTGTGCAAAAAGAATCTTTTTATTCTCATAGGCGGTGAAGATCATTTCGTTTTCAATCTATCGTCCAAAATTGATTTTTCTCATCTTTCGCCAAGGTTGTGCACTTTATCCGTGCCCTAAAAATGTGACATGTACACTACTAAATTTAATTCATCGTTTAGCTTTAAGCCTAACGGTGCATCTGTCTGCCCGAAAATACCATAATGAGACAGAAAATGCCTTTAATCACCCTCGACAAACTGTTGCGGCTAGCTACAACCCAATAACTTCCACGGGCCTCCTTGCTGCAAAAAAAAAGTATGTCATGTGTCCATTTGACGGAAACATTGTGCAATACAAACTAGTTCTGGTAACTTTTGTTCTTCACACCAGTTACATTGTTGTACGTACAGGGGAAGAAGTTGGTCAATGTAAAGATCAGCCAAGGAAGTATAGTTGGATTGGCTTCTAGTATTACAGCCAGATTCTCTGTTCTCGACGCAACGATTCAGAGGAAGTCGTAGGTGGGGAAACACAGACAGTAGTCAGTCTGTCGCTCTCTTAACGTCCTCAACCAAAAAGATGAGGAAGGAAAACAGGCTGTGTTTACCAACTTCCGTCCCTACTCATTTGGCAGCTGCAGTTGCCCGTTGCTGCGCCAGTTAGTTACCGAACTAAGTGCCACCAACTTCTCTGTCCTAGAATGATTGTCCATAATTTAAGCTGACTCTGTTTGCCGTCTATTCTCCATCTACCTGGAATAGTGGAATCTTCAACTGACTGTTGCGTCCAAGGCAACTCAATGTCACATACAAAGCATATCAGAATTATGGGACAATCAATTAATAAACTAACTAGAATCAGGTCGACAGCGCTGAACAGAGTGTCATTAGACATCACCACCGAAAGAGATTCAAAGAAATGTGCCGAGCTGTGTCGAGTGATTATGGCGATGGTGCCAAGCTGGACTGGCATTTGTGTTCTTTCATTCTAATCATCACCACAATCTGATCCGGCGGTTGTAACTGAATAGGGGGGCAAAATGAGATACTCCTCCCGTGACTGTGATCCAGCCATCAGTGTAATCATTGTTGACGGCCAGTTGATTGGTTTGGTTTTGCTGCCAGCTGGCAGCTGCCACGAGGAATATATCTAAACCACAAGTTCCGTGTGTCCTCAGATTTGGGTAATAGTTTATTAGTTCGAACTTCATACATGGTACATATTATTGTGGGTTCGCAACAACCCATAACAAATGGAAATATCCAAATTAACACAGCTGAGTCATGATGGAGTTTTGTAACGCCACTAAAAATCCTAGAGATGATGAATCTCTAAGTTTAGCCTTGCACTTAGCTTAAAACCAAATCAAACTTTCAATCTAAATATCAACTGTTAAGTAGTTAAGTACGACTAAAACGTTTTCCATCTTGATTACATCAAGACCGTTGTCCCGAGGATTCGACCCTTAACTATACTACGATAAGACTTCTGCGTGTCTTAGCATACGTGGGTGGAGATCTTACCATAGTACTAGCAAGGCTAAACTTAGGGATTCATCATCTCTAAGATTTTTAGTGGCGTTGCAAAACTCTATCATGGCTCAGCTGTGTTAATTTGAATATTTCCATTTGTTATGGGTTGTTGCGAACCCACAATAATATCAAATGGAAATATCCAAATTAACACAGCTGAGCCACACGCAATATTTTCTTTCCATGGATTTCTAGCGCCGTTGGCGTCGGGTGTTTAAAGCATTTTCTTGGTATGTACAAGGCAGGGTCCTCATGAACAGGTTCACCTATCGACATAAGTTTTTGGTCATTGATTGTGCAGAGTTCGAGTAATACCCTTCTGTGTCTTCGGGTTAGTATGGTTCAATTGAGAAATCGTGGCATGTCGGTGACACGATGCTTCAAAATGTAAAAAATCAAACAAAAATGCAAAAAATTAGTTCCATATATGTTGAGCCATATATGTTAAACCAAACAAACATAATGTAATTTTAACTCTCTACCTTGAATGTCCCGCTTTTTTATCAAACCGGTGGGGGCTGATTTCACATCCAACTGTGAAACCTTAAAAGCGACGGACCTCGAGTGGGTCCTGTTTCATGCGACAAATTGATTAGGAGTCATCGAGAAGTTTATTCAGGTAAAAGCTTAGGAAACCAGAAGGAAACTCTGAAAGTCACGGATGAAAATCTACGCCCCCGTCGTGTGTAATAATAGACATTATATGCAAACAATCCACCCGAAAGTATAATTGAAATTGAGGACAATTGCACCAAGGACTTAATTTATGGGACTCGCGGGAAGGACAGACGTGGTCGTGATGTGTTGCAAAACTGCTCCTCCCAATGCGGGTCCCGGTTTTTTTTTTTACTTTTTTATTTTTATTTTTTTAGGGGATAATAAAAGAGGAGAATCCGTTGTTTTGTTTATAACTTTTACTCCGTAATGAATTTTTTGACGAAACAAAATCTACTGGATTCATTATAAAAAATATATTCGAACAAGACTAATATTGTCATATTTTTTAAAAATAATAATATCAAATAACAAATAAGTCAAATATTAACATAATATGCTCAATATGGTGTTAATACCTCTAATATGGAAATAAACACACAAATATTATTCTGTATGCTCATCATCATCATCATCATCATCATCATCAACATGATTAAATGTTATTACAAATGTACCTAATTATGTGATACATGCTTCCAAATGAATAACCATATGTGTAGTTGTAGCATAAATCTTAACATAATGTATCTAATATTTGTAGAAAATGTGCCCAGTTATGGTGCAAATGCGTCCAATTATGATGCAAATGTACCCAATTATGGTGTGAATGTCTTACTTCTTAGAGTACGTGCATAAATATCAAATTAACACAATGTATGGCAAATGCGCCTACTTGTCTGACAAATGTGTCTACTTGTGTGGTAAATGTGCCTACTTCTCTGGTAAATGTACATATTTGTATTAATGAATGCACGACTTTTGATTAAATGCGCCCAAATATGGCAAATGCGCCTACTTATGTAGCAAATTTGCCTACTTGTGTGGTAAATGTGCATATTTGTATTGTCATGAATGTACAAATTTTGATTGAATGTACCCACTTATGTCAAATGTGCCTACTTGCATGATAAATGTGCCTACTTGTCTAGAAAATGTGCCTACTTGTCTGGTAAATGTGCCTACTTGTATTGTCATGCATGCACAACTTTTGATTGAATGCACTCACTTTTGATTGAATGCGCCCAACTACAAATACGCCCAATTATGGTGTAAATGTGTCTACTTCTTAGAATATGTGCATAAATATCAAATTAACACAATGTATGGCAAATGTGCATACGTGTATGACAAATGCACATACTTGTATGACAAATGTGCTTTACTTGTGTGGTAAATGTGCCTATTTGTGTGGTAAATGTGCCTACTTGTATTAATGAATGCACAACTTTTGATTGAATGTGCCCACTTATGAAAAATGTGCCTACTTGTGTAGCAAATGTGTCTACTTGTGTGGTAAATGTGCATACTTATCTGATAAATGTGTCTATTTGTATTGTCATGAATGCACAAATTTTGATTGAATGTGTCCAATTATGGTGTGAATGTGCCTATTTCTTAGAATATGTGTATAAATATTAACTTAACACAATGTATGGCAAATGTGCATACTTGTATGACAAATGCGCCTACTTGTCTGACAAATGTGCCTACTTGTGTGGTAAATGTGCCTACTTGTGTGGTAGATGGGCCTACTTATCTGGTAAATATGCATACTTGTATTAATGAATGCGCGACTTTTGGTTGAATGCACCCACTTATGGAAAATGTGCCTACTTGTGTAGCAAATGCGCCTACTTGTGTAGCAAATGCGCCTATTTGTGTGGAAAATGCGTATAATCTAGTAAATGTGCCTATTTGTATTGTCATGAATGCACAAATTTTGATTGAATGTGCCCTTGTGTGTCAAATATGCCTACTTGCATGGCAAATGTGCCTACTTGTCTGGAAAATATACCTACTTATCTAGTAAGTGTGCCTACTTGTATTGTCATGAATGCACAACTTTTGATTGATTTCACCCACTTTTGATTGAATGCGCCCAATTATGGTGCAAATGCGCGTCAATGCACCAACTTTTGATTGAATGTGCCTAATTATAGTGTGAATGCGCCTACATCTTAGATGTGTATAAATATAAAATTAGCACAAATTTTATCATAATGCCCCCAATATTTGTATCAAAACGCCTAATTATAGTGATAATGCATAAAAATATATTTTTTAAAATATATGAATATTAGTCTTGTTGGATTGTATTTTTTGTAACGAATCAAACAATATTTATTTCGTCAAAAAACTCATTACGAGTTAAAAGTTATTCGCGAAATAAAATTTTCGCTGCCTTTTTTTTCTTTTCCTCTCTCTTCCTTTCCCCACCTGCCACCTCATCCCAAAACTACCTACCCTCTCTCCAAAACCACCCCACCCAGCCCAAAACCACCCCCTCACCCCGCATCAGCAGCGTGTAACCTGACCAACGCGTCAGGTTACGACTTTCGTTGCACCAATACTCTTACCAGGACAATTTCCTTTAATAGAATATTTACAGTAACATGGGTGCTGATCTTTGGATCAAAACTGCCAGCAGCTCAAGAGCTAACTTGAACTTCAGGTGATGTTTTACAATATATAGTGACGTTTACTGCAATCTAATATCCTAATACTGGTTATCTCCTATGATCATCTTGTACTGTCAGACACAAGCACAAGTTTAATCGCCTCTGTGGTTAGGATTTGAGAACATAATTGTTAGACAAGCCAAATTTACCTGTAAAATTTGCTCTGGTGACAAGCATAGTCACAAATTCGGTATTCGGGATACGTACGGCCAAGTTGAAAAATTCGGAAATCGGGAATTATGCGGAAAATTCGGATAAAAATCGGTCAACGTACGGTAAAAGTTCGGTCAACTATTTGAAAAAAAGTCGGCAAAAAAGCGGAATATATATATATATATATATATATATATATACAAAATATATATAAACCCACACATAATGATTGAAAATGACTAAACATCGAACTGATTACTCTAATATTGGAAGAAGGGAAAGAAGTGGGAGCAGCAGGCACAAATCAGGGAAGAAAGGGGGAGAATGGAGGAGAAAGATGGAGCGTACATGTAGAATGTCGAGGGTTACTCCTCCTGGTGTGTTGAGGGATAGAGGAGGAAGGTTGGATGGTTTAGTGGAACCCTGCTACAAGTTTAAAAAGGACGTGGAAAAAATAAATGTGAAGCAAAAGTACAGAACTGTTTAAAACGGCAAAAAAAACGTATTAAACGTGTTTAAAACGCAATACGCGAATAAAACGCGAATTAAACGTGTTTAAAACGTATTATTCGGTTTGGAGTTTAAAACGGCCGTCATATACGTCACGTGAATAATACGCGTTTTAAACGCATTTTTTTCAAAAAAATGGAGTATATTGTTACTATGGTGACAAGGGACAATGTTAGAGGAATTAATCTAGACATCTCCCTGCCAGCATGCTTGCAGGCAGGAAAGACCTTCAAGACCACTTCTGAAGATTGTGCGGTTGGCAGTGATACGGGGATAAGGTTTCCATTCTGGTCAAAAACATCCATTTCCAGCTTATTGAGGCGAAAAGCCATCAGCTTGTCATCAATACTGTTGGTAGCCAGAAGCTGTGATCTTCATTCACACCATCTCCAACAACTTAATAGTCCCAGCAGAATTTGCAGCAACTACTGTATTTGACTTTCCTCTATAACAGACAGATGAAACAAACTGCCCTGTGTTGTTGCCCGTTACTTGTCCAGGAAAAGGATCAAAAACACCAAATTTGTGAGAAGTTATTGGCATCGGTAGAGATTTATAGTAAGCAAAAACCTGAAAATCAAACAAGATACGTGTTTATGTTAATCAAGTTTTCAGAAACTATGGAAAACAATTTAGCAGTTCAATCAGACATTGGGAAGAAAATTCCTTGTAGAGATATCTTAGCCCTACAGAGTACACATAAAATAGTTAGAAACAAGCAAGAATGCATGAAATTCATACACATGAAAATTAGAATCAGCGCCAGGAAAAGAATCAGTAACAACCAAAAAGGTCACAAAAATGGATATAACTCACTTCGTTTGTCTCTGACCCGCATGCAATATATCCATTGTAAACTGATAAACCTACAAAGTTCTGCAAAACAAGAACATGGCTTTTATCAATCATTGCTGCTTTCAGAAATAAGAAAAAAAAAAGATGATTAATAACCAGATGTAAACCTTCTCATTACAATGGCCACTCAGAGTCAAGCAGCAAGCATTAGTTGATAACCCAGTAGAACTGGCTTTGCTGAGGTCCCAAATCTTGAGTGTGTTGTCTGTTGATGCCGAGACGAGTTTTGGAATCCAAAAATTTCACATAACTGACAGCTTTTCCATGCCCAATCAAAGTGCACCAAGGGATTCTAACATTTCTAAGATCATAACAATATATCTTGTAATCGGAAGAACCAAATGCCAAAATGTTGAGAAAGTCAACAGAAAACTGAACACAGCATACGTTGGCAGCATTTTTATTGTATGGCCACTGTGATTCTGCAAATTATCATCTGATCAGCATAAAATTCTGGAGTACTAGTTGCTATAACTAGTATTGTGCTGAAGCAGAAAAGGGAAAATAAAGAAAAAAAATGGTAAAAGGACTATGACCAATCAGAAAACCATGAACCCAGATATGTAAGAAGAAACTCCTAGCTAATTAACAGATTACTAAATTAAGTTATGTCTTCAACTAGCCTCAAGAAACAGCAATCAAAAAGCTAAGGCTTTTTGTTCCTAATATTACCAACAATAAACAAACTGAACTAGATCAAGCAACCCCAGTTAGCCTGTATAACCGCCAAATCTACTTAAGTGGTTTGAGTCTGACTCTATAAATTTACAGTGTATCACGAATCTCTTACCTCTAAATGTTTTATAGGTCATTAAAATTGAAATAAACCATATTAAGAACCAACAGAAATAAATTGTGAAAATGAACTTATTCCAATGACCAGTCCCAATGAACATAGCAACACAACATTTAATGTAGAAACTTGTCATCAGATAAATTAGTAATTCGCCCAATTTTAATCTGATTGACCGAATACTTGCATGATGATCCACAATTGTGTTATGATTTATATATTCAACACCAGCCTATCTTAACATCATTTTAGTGTCGAGGAACCCCTCCTTGGCCACATTAGACCCACCCTGCCGGACTACACATGTGATGGCAGGTCATCTCGTGCCAGGCCCAATAGCATGGAACACTTGTGTGCCTTCCATGAATTTTTTTCGCCTGAAATTCTTCAAGGAGATCTGAATCCAAGACCTCCTGCTTAACAGAAAAAACTGTTTACTAACTGAGTCAACCTTGACTTGCCAGCCTATCATAACATCTGGAGCCCTAGCAGGTGCTATTCTGATCTGAGCAACTGAATGTCTCCTTGATTAACCTACAATTCACAATTCTACTGCAATTTACATAATCAACACCAGCCGTTTTTAACATCTAAAGAATAAGCATGTGCTATTTCTAATCCAAGCAACATTATGTCCCCAATTAATCGTCAATCCACCAAGAATTTATTGATTTATATAAATTAGTATTCGAAAGAAAGACAAATGTTTGCTGGGTCAGCATTGAATCTCTCACAAAATGTACAAACATAGAAGAGTTATTTTTGTCAATATTTGGGGCGTTCGAACGGTTGCAAAGGTGATAACTGCACAGTCCTCAAAAGGACCCGAATAGTAACATCAAAGGCACAAGATATCATGTGGGAGACTTTCTCCTGATGCAAGAAGAGAAAACACATGGGGTCATTTGAAAAAAACACCACATATAAGAAGTTACAAAAGCAAAACTCAGTTATTGACAATCTGAGTCAAGGATTTGAATTTCCACGATATCGTCAAAATGTTAACAAAATTTTTCTTTTCCATGAGAGGTGACAAGCAAAATGGTTTGCCTACTAGATAGATTGAGATTACCATGGGAATGTCGATGTCGGTCAAAAAACCCACCAAATTAATACAAACATCATTGAAGTCATCAAAATCGAAAAAAATTCTACTTTCAAAAACACGGTCGGTTTGGTTTTTTCCTTTGATTTGGTAAAATTTGAGTAAAATTGTATATAGCATTCCAAAACCAATACACTCGACTGGTAAGAGCTCGCTAAGTCCTAATGAAGGACCCGACTTCGAATCACACCAATGACACTCTGTGAATGGCACTCCACACTGATTGGGCACAGGAGGGGGGTGACTACTACCAGACCACACCCTCTCAGGTCTGGGGTTTACCGTGTTGGGGTGAATCACAAAGTGGTTCTGCCTGGGATGGGTCCTCATGATAAAAAAATCAATACATACCTAAAAACCACTAGACGTGTAACATCCCTGACCTGGGTTATGCTTTAACCCTAGATGTTTTGCTTAATAAAGTTAATTATATGCTTGCTCTTATCTTTTGAAAAGTAATTAAGGCTCAAGAGGAACTTATGTTTCAATTTTAGTCCTTTTTTAATAATGTTGAAACAATGTTTTGCCAGTTTTGGACTAAAGTGTAAATTACCCAAGTTGAGGGGTTAACTTGCAAATGTTACATGATGAAATGTTCCTCAAGTGTTGAAGCATCATAAGAATGAAAATGATGCAGAGGTATGGCTTGTGGAAGCCTGAGTATCAAGAAAGAGCTTGTTGAGCAATGTTTGTGCATTAAAACCTAGTTTTGGTGTAATGTGCAAATTACCCAAAACCTAGGGTTCAATATGCAAAATACCACTTCTAGAGAGTCCCTCATGTTTCTTGGCATCATGTAGAGAAAAGAAAATGAGAGGGGAATCTCATTTGAATCACTTTGGAGGAGAGAGAATCTTGATATTAAAATAATCAAGATTTAAGCATAATTGAAACCCTAATTCAATTTAATGCAAAAACAAATATATTAATGGAAGTGTCTTTCAACCAAAAATGTGATGGTTGAATTTAGATAAGTGTGGACGTCCTTGTGCCTTGTAATGGCACCTAAACATCCGAAGTGAGTGGAGAACCCACTCACATTAGTTAACTAAAAAGTAATATCCACTAATATTGGATATTACTATTATAATGGTTAAGGTGCTTAACTTGTTTTCTTTTAATTCCTGGATAAAGAAGAGGAATTAGAAGGTGGGGAAGATGGCTTCGTATGCAAGGGATTGAGGGGAGTATGTGGCACCAATTTAGGGAATCGAAGGAATTTTATAACACTTTCTCTCATTGAAATTCCCTTATAAACACCCCATTTTCCACCCACTTGAAGACTCTTTTTCAAATTTTCTTTCTCTCCTTGCTTTGGAAAAACACAAGGGAGCTTAGGAGCAACAGGAGGACGTGCCCCAACCTGTAGGTAAGCTCCATAGTCATCTTCAACCTTGATTTGATGGTGGAAATCGAAATTAAATGCTTAATTTCTTCTTTTCTCCATTCAATCTTCAACTTTAGCCATTCCTTTCACTCAAAGACTTGAGGACGGACCTTGGGAGGTTAAGGAAGCTTCATTCACCATTGAGGACGTGAAGCTTGAAACTTTGAAACCAACTTTGAAGGCGGGTTATATAACTTGAACCCAACAACATTATCATTCAATTTCAATTTTTAATATATCTTGATCCTTTCTTCTTCCTGATTATTGCTTGTTGCAAATTGATGATTCTATGTTAATGTCAGTATTTTGAACAATAAAAACGGAGGTTGATGATGATGACATCATCTTAAGGTCAGCAAAAATCATACGGTTTTATCAAACCAATTGGTAATCAAACGGTTTCAAACCGTTTGGAGGTGTTGATTCAAAACTGTTTGGATGAGTTGACCGTTTGGAATGAGTTGACCGTTTGGATGAGTTGACCGTTTGGAATGAGTTGAACGTTTGGATGAGTTGACTGTTTAGAATGAGTTGACTGTTTGATGTTGAACGGTTTCAAAACCGTTTCATGACCTAGGGTTCAAAACCGTTTGGATGAATTGGAATCAAAACCATTTGGAGGGTTAGATCCTCAAGACCGTTTGAAGTTTTGATCAAGACCATTTGGAGGTTTAAACGGTCTCAGACCGTTTGGAGGTCCAAACGTTCTCAAACCGTTTGGAGGTGTGGATCCAAACCGTTTGAAGGTTTATTAGTCAAAACTGTTGAAGGTTCAATTGACCTCAGAGCTAAATGAGTACTATTAAAGTAACTCAAGATTGATTATAATGGAAGCACCTCTAAGGCACTTAGGTGAATGAGTACACTTAGAGTGATTGTATTTTGATGCCTATGAATGTGATGAATTCAATACACCATAATAATCATAAGTGTAAGTATCTTAGTGAAAGGTTGAGTCAACTAAAAGAAGTATGGATTAATCGACATCATAGGAGTCAGAGCCGCAGAATCTCAGACCAGTGTCCGGGAGTTGTGGGCTGCTCAAAGGAGAGCTATGCTCGAAGGATCGGCGGAGCGGAGAACGGCGGCGACTGGATCACGCCAGGCATGCGGGGGTTGCAGCCCAACGGAGGCGGGTGGCCGGCTGCGGTGGCCGGCGGGGTGCTGCGGCCCGGGGGGGTAAGAGAGAGAGGGGAAGGGAGGGAGGGGAAGAAGGAGAGGCGGCGCCCGGAGCTAGATCTGCTCTGGTACAATGAGAAACAATAAATGGAGAAAGTGTAGGGTTACACAATGTGTGTACCCCCCTGATATATATACTAGTGGAACAATTACAGGTAGGTCCTTATAGAAAAATAAAATAACAGGACAATAAGTAAAGACATATATTAACAAAATTCTATAATTAAATAACTAAATTAAGAAAACAATCGGTAGAGCATACAAAACACAAAGAGGTGTGGATGTACATTTCCAATATTAATAAAATAGAATACATCGATTAATATATAAAGAGAATGTTATTCATTCCAAACCACTTCTACTATGTCAAATAATAAAAGAAGGCAACTCGTTGTATTAGATAGGAGAACAAGGAAGCATACAGACTTAACTAAACCCTAATGGGCCAAGACACAGTGAGGCCCATATTACAAGGGCAATATAAATAACTAATAAACAGACACTCTAACACTCCCCCTCAAGCTGAAGTTGGGAGAATCCCAAATCAGCTTGCAGATAGAGTCAAACTAGAAAACAAATAGACAGAAATAAAAGGATAAACCAAGCCCATACAAGAAATTGCTCCCCCTCAATATTACAATAAAGCACACAAATATTCAGAAACTCCTCCTCAATTAGATACTCCAAGCAAGCAGGTAAGCAGGTCACAGAAGCTTCTTGATCATCATAGTAGAATCTGGAGCAGTAGTAAGCATCACAACAACATGGTCTTCAACATAGTGGCTAACGTCGCATCCCAGAGAGTGTCGGGTCATAGACAGCAAAGTCCAGAGGGTGCTGGATCACAGGTAGCAGTAGTAGTCAACGTACAAATAAAGTACGGACAAACCAGAGAGTGTTGCACACAGCAGTAGGCAGTAGAAGTCGACGTGCAAAACAGAGCACGGACGGGTCGACATGCACAAGGCATGGACAAGCCAAAGAGTGTTGGCAACACAGCAGTAGAAGACGTAGCCGGATAGAAGACATCAACTAAATAGGCAGCAGAAATAAACTCCAATTGTGAAAAAACTCCAAGAAGAAGGCATTAGTATCAATGACGTCCAAGTATGTAACTTCATAGCAGTCGAGGTAGACGATGAATAGGCAACAATAGCAGCAAAATGATCCATATATCAACAATAAAGGTAGCATGAAGATCCATATAGACAGCAGCATATATATCCTCCTGATCTCTCCTCCATCTTATCTCTTCCTCTACTCTTCATCCTCTATTCTCCCCCTCACGCCAAGCACGGAAAGAGTAAAGGAGTGGTTGGCTTGGACAGTAAAAAACAATGGTAGAGGCAAAAAATTTCTATAGGCAAATAGGTGGAGGAGGCAACCGACAACACGCATGGATCTTAGAAAAATCCACGTAGGGGCAGCAGATGAAGAGAAAAACCTATGCCAACATGGAGGATCAGTCACTCCACCATGAGGCACAGGCAGACAGAGGAGAAGCCTTTTACGCCGTCAACGTGCCAGAACTGGAAAAACGTCGGGGCTGTCCAGAGAGTGTAGCAGATGTAATGTAGCAGATGTACTGTAGCGGCGTAGGCGTACTGTAGCGGCGGTACTGTAGCAGATGAAGGAAAGGACGCCCGGAGCAGCAGAAAATGAAAGAAATAGCCTCGGAGACCATGGAACAGCCTGCGGGCAGCCGACCCACAAGGAAGAAGAGTGGCCACCCGCCGGCTACATCTCCCTCTTGTTTCTCTCTCTCACGTACGACGGCGGCTCAAGATCGCTGCTCTGATACCATGTCAAATAATAAAAGAAGGCAACTCGTTGTATTAGATAGGAGAAACCCTGCTCCTATAAATAGGAGAACAGGGAAGCATACAGACTTAACTAAACCCTAATGGGCCAAGACACAGTGAGGCCCATATTACAAGGACAATATAAATAACTACTAAACAGACTCTCTAACATACTACAAATAAAAACCCAAAAGGTTGTGATTCAGAGTTGTATAACCCATTTGCAACTATAATGTAAATGTCAACATAGTAAATAGTTGATCCACATGATAAAAAAATATAAGATGGGTCGTGGTATTTAGGCATGTCCTACAAAAAAAGTGAACGCTCAGTGAGGTTGGCACCCGCCCAGGCGGCCTAGGCTCTCGCCTAGCCGCCTATTTGGGCCCAACAATTGGGCATCTAGCTAGGCGACCCCCACTTGGGCGCCTGGCTGACTAGGCGCCCAGGAGGACGCCTCAACAACTATGATGTATATTTATTTGTATATAGATGTATGTGAATATGCATATGTATATACATGCATACATATGTATGTATGTATGTATGAAACTAGAAAAGGGTAGTTGGAACTATATAAATACTGTGTTATTTTCTGTTTCTGTTGTGTTATTTCTTACACTGCTCTATTGTATTAGTCCCATATTGCCTGCTTGTATGTGTGTCTCTACTCTCTGTAGCTATATAAGAGAGTACCATGTACACCTTTTTACTCACTGAATAAACAACTCTTCCTATCTATATGGTATCAAGAGCAGGTTACCCTTTTCCCCACCCATGACGTAAGCCCGCCGCCAACCCCCCCCCCACCCGCCAACCCCCCCTCCTCCACCGCCGCCTGCCGCCACCTTCCCTCCCCCCCCCCACCCGGCGCCGCCCTGCCCTCCCACTCTCCCTTGCCGTCACCCTCCTCTTCCCCTCCACCCGCCGCTGTCCCCCCCCCCCCGAGCCGCCGCCTACCCCCTGCCTCCCGCCGCCGCCCCTTCCTCCACCTCCTATCCTCCGCCCACCCTCCCTCCCCGTCACCACCTCCCGTCGCCGCCTCCTCTCCTCCACAAACCACCACCCCACAACCTTCTCCCTTCTTCGGGCCTCTACGCTTCCGGCCAGCTGTCACTGGTTTTTACCTCTCCTCTCGCTCTACGTTCAGGTGCTCTTCGGATCTACGTTCGGACACCCACTGGCCGGCTAAGTTGAGAGTCTTTCCGTCTCACCATCCTCTCTGCCTGCGCCTCATGATGGAACGTTGAGTTTTCCTCATGACGGCGTAGGTTTCTCTATGCATAGTTTGCCCGATACGGGTCTTCTGATCTGACACGTCAGATCTCTGCTGCTGTTATCTGCCCTCTGTGGGTTTCTGATCTGCTACTGCGCCGACTACTTCTGCCATGGCTTTACCTGAGCCTCCCCGATCTCTTTGTGTCACCACTGTGAAGCTCGACGGTGGCTCCAACTACCATCTTTGGTCGGCGTCCTTTGTGCTATATGTCAAAGTACAGGGCCGGTATCACCATCTTACGGCTGAACCTCCTGCTGCTCCTACTGTTGATTCGGATGACAAAATCAGACAAAGTTATGCGCAATGGTCCAAGGATGATTCCGGCGTCATGTCTTGGATCCTCAACAGTACCGAGCCTCGGATTAGCCAATCCCTTCTCTACCTTCATGATGCTAAGGCTATGTGGGATCAACTGTCCCATGTTTATTCCCATCAGGAGAATCCAAAGCGCGTTTTTGAAATTTTCAAAACCTTGGCGAAAAAGGAGTTCTCCACTGACACTTCTATTGATGACTTCTACAATCAATGCTCGGCACTGTGGAATGAGTTTGAACTCTACCACCCTTTGACGGCGGACATCAAAATTGCTCAAAAGCAACGCAACGAACTGCAACTGGTGCAGTTCTTGGCTGCACTTCCTGCCTCCTTTTCTGGTGTGGTTGACCAGATCCTGTCAAGCGATCCGCTGCCGACTCTTCGGGATGTTCTCAAAAGAGTCCAACGTCTGCCGTCCATGACTCCCACTTCTGCTGTTGAGCATCCTGCGCTTATTGCTCGCTCTGCTGATTCTGGCCGTGGCCGTGGTCGCAGTCGTGGCCGTGGCGGTCGCCCTCCTCCCTCAGGAGGTCGAGGCTCTTCTAATCCTGGACGTGGTACTCCTCCCGGCCCTCGCTACCGCAACTGGTGTGGCCGGGACAATCATACTGAAGATCGTTGTTGGATTAAGCACGGCAAGCCGACTTGGGCTAACCAGGCTGCTACAGAAACTGCTGCCGACTCTACCGCTGAAACACCTACTGCTCCAGCTAACACCGAATGGTTACGTTCGGAGTTCGAGAAGATGTTCCAGGAACGTCTTGCACAGATGCCATCCTCGTCTACTTCAGGACCCTCTGCCATGCTTGCCTCTCCATCATCTGGTAACAAACAGTGGTGCATTGACTCAGGTGCATCCACTCATATGGCTGGTGATCTTCACCTTTTTTCGAGTCTCAATAAAACTGCTCCTATATCTTCTGTTACTGTTGCGAATGGCTCCAAAACTGTTGTTCATGGCACTGGCACGGTTCCGCTTTCACCAAAATTGCACTTGAATTATGTTTTATATATTCCAAAGTTTCCTGTTAATTTATTGTCCGTCAGTAAGATGATTAAACAACTCAAGTGCTCTATTAAATTTGATCCTTCTGGCTGTATTTTGAAGGATCTTCGCACGAAGACGAGGATTGGTTCGGGCCGTGAAGGACCAGATGGGCTGTATTATTTGGATGGACCTCCTACTGCTGCGGCTATGCTATCTACTTCAGTGACAGGATTACATTGGCACTTTCGTCTGGGTCATCCATCTGCTGCCAAATTAAAGCATTTATTTCCTACTTTATCTGAGAATAATTTTTCCTGTGAAACTTGTGTTTTGGGCAAACAAACTCGGTCTGTTTTTCCTGCTAAGAAAGTTATTGCCTCTAAAGAAATCTTTGACTTGGTTCATGCTGATATTTGGGGACCATGCTCTGTATCCAGCCACTCCGGTGTGAAATATTTTATGACCTTTATTGATGATTATTCTCGCACCACATGGTTGTTTTTGCTTAAAGGTCGGGATACTGTGTTAGATACTATTCGCACCTTCTTTGCTGAAATTCACACTCAATTTAATCGACCTATTAAAATTTTTCGTACTGATAATGCTCTGGAATTCATGCAACAATCTGTTACAACTTTTTGTGCTGCCCGTGGAACCATACATCAGACCACTTGCCCTTACACTCCTCAACAAAATGGCGTTGCTGAAAGGATAAACCGCCACCTTCTTGAGGTTGCTCGCACCCTTCTTCTACACTATAAAGTACCCCAACAATTCTGGCCTGAAGTTGTCTCTACAACATGCTATCTTATCAATCGCATGCCTTCTTCTGTTTTGAAAAATCAGGTCCCATACACTATTTTGTTTCCTGATAAACCCTTATTTTCTCTGCCTCCTCGCATTTTTTGGAGTACTTGTTTTGTGAAAATTCTTCGTCCTGGCCTCACTAAACTTGATGCTCGCTCGGTCAAATGTGTGTTTTTGGGATACTCCCGTACTCAGAAAGGCTACCACTGTTTTGACCCTATTAAAAAACAGTGGTTGGTTAGTACGGATGTGACCTTTTTTGAGCATATGCCTTACTTTTCTACTAATGGTGCAAAATTGTCGGATGACATTATGGCTACCACACTGTTACCTTTAGCTGTTGAAGAACTTCCTGCTCATGATATGCCTCAAGAACGTCCATTGCAAGTCTATCGGCGCAGGTCAAAGAACATCAATGCTTCTGAAGCCCCGGCCGAACCAAATCCTGCGTCTGCGGTTGATCCACCATCCATTGAGGTATTTTCTGACCTGGATCTTCCTATCAGTTTAAGGAAAGGTGTTCGCTCCTGCACTCAGCATCCTATCAGTAATTTCTGTTCATCTGACAATCTCTGTGGTAGCTTTGCGTGTTTTACTTCTGCTTTGTCTGTTGTGACAATTCCTAAATCAGCTGAAGAGGCACTTTGCCATCCTGCCTGGAAACATGCTGTGGAGCAAGAAATGCATGCACTTTGTGATCAACAGACTTGGGATCTGGTTGATCGTCCCTCTTCGTGCCAAACTGTTGGATGCCGCTGGATTTTTACTATTAAATATCAACCGGATGGTACCATTGAACGCCTGAAAGCCAGATTAGTTGCAAAAGGATATACTCAAACATATGGAGTTGATTATTTTGAAACTTTTTCTCCAGTCGCCCGCTTAAATTCTGTCTATATTCTGATATCTGTTGCTGTGAATAAAGACTGGCCTCTGTTTCAACTTGATGTCAAAAATGCATTTCTATATGGAGATCTACAGGAGGAGGTCTACATCGAGCAACCTCCGGGTTTTGTTGCTTAGGGGGAGTCTGTTTCTAAAATCTGCAAACTCAGAAAGGCGATATATGGTCTGAAACAAAGTCCACGAGCATGGTTTGACAAGCTCAGTCAGATCTTGATTACCTTTGGCTTTCGGCGTTCACAATCTGATCATTCTGTATTTATTCATAAAACTGCAGCAGGAATTGTCATACTTATTGTATATGTTGATGATATTGTCTTATCTGGCAGTGACAGTGCAGGGATACAGGCAACCAAAAAGTATTTAGCACAACACTTCATCACAAAAGACCTAGGGAAACTACGATATTTTCTAGGTATTGAGGTTGCTAGATCTTCTGCAGGACTATGCTTATCACAGAGGAAATATGTTCTTGATCTCTTGCAAGAGACCGGTATGCTGGGCTGCAAGCCAGCCAACACTCCTCTGGATCCCAATATGGATTGGGATGATGATACTTCTCCTCATGCTGATCGTCACCAGTTCAGGAGATTGGTTGGCAAGCTTATCTATTTGACTGTCACTAGAGCTGACCTGGCAGCTGCTGTAGGATTCATAAGCTGGTATCTTGATAAACCCCGGCAATGCCACTGGGATGCTATCTGTCACATCTTACGATATCTCAAAAGCTCTCCAGGGAAAGGTCTTCTGTACAAAAAGCATGGCCATTGCAATTTATCTGGCTTTTCTGATTCTGACTATGCAGGAAGTTGATCTGACAGAAAATCTACATCTGGATATTGCACTTTTGTGGGAGGAAATCTGGTTACTTGGCGCAGCAAAAAGAAAATCTACATCTGGATATTGCACTTTTGTGGGAGGAAATCTGGTTACTTGGCGCAGCAAAAAGCAGACAGTTGTTGCCCGGTCGAGTGCAGAGGCAGAATATAGAGCCATGGCTCATACTGCATGTGAGCTCCTGTGGGTCCGTGGCCTTCTGAACGAATTTGATATCACATCTTCTAGCCCTATTCCTATGTTCTGCGACAATAAGGCTTCCATTTTCATTGCGAGCAACCCCACCTTCCATGAAAGAACAAAGCATATTGAGGTTGACTGCCATTTTGTTCGGGAGAAAGTCCTATATGGACATCATCTGCACTCCATATCTCAGCACTGAGAAGCAGCTTGCAGACATCTTCACTAAAGTTCTACCTAAAGCTCGCTTCCAAACTCTGATTGACAAGCTGGGCTTATTCGACATCTAAGCTCCAGCTTGAGGGGGAGTATAGAAATATTGTGTTATTTTCTGTTTCTGCTGTGTTATTTCTTACACTGCTCTATTGTATTAGTCCCATATTGCCTGCTTGTATGTGTGTCTCTACTCTCTGTAGCTATATAAGAGAGTACCATGTACACCTTTTTACTCACTGAATAAACAACTCTTTTCCTATCTATAGGAACTAAACAATTTAAAGAGATAGTGAGGTTGTTGAAGAGGAAAGCTAACAAACCACCAAAAAGCATGAGCAAATGCATCACGATTCAATTAGTGACTTATAGATCAATTATCATATAGCCTTGCTTAAATTTCTAGATGACAAGAATAGAATTAAAAAGACACTAGATGAAATCTTCCATTTTGGCACAATAGACACCAACATTGTTTTATGCATCTAGCTAGGACGAAGTTTTGTCCTTAAAAGCTAGACAATTCACAACTAGATACAGTTTCTATTCAAGATTATTGAGCAGTAGTTGCTACAAGATTACTCCCGGACTTGAGTGGCAAATATGGCTAGCTGATCCAGCAGGACTTTTGATAGTGTTCTCTTCTCACCCCCAATTTTCAGGATGTTCTATCATATTCTGCTTTTTAATTAGGAATTAGATAATTGTATATAATAACAACTAGCATAACACTTGTCATGTTATCTAATCATTGATACATACAAATGGTCAAAACTGAGCCCTTTTATAGAGTGCAACATACTTTATTTATTAATCACATTTAGTACTGCGGTCATGGATATAACTTTGATGATGAACATGAACTTGTAGAAACTTAGAACATTGACACATACCTCAAAGAAAAGAACACCAAGGCTGTATATATTAGAAGGATATGAACAGGTTGCACCTCTCAGCTCCTCAGGACTTGCATACCATCTCTCTTCCAAATGCAAAATTTCAGATACTAGCTGCAGACACAAACTTGTGGTAAAATTTATTTCACCTGGAGTATTTTGCAGTAAATGATTGCTTGAGAATGTTGATTTTGTTCTTGAATGTTTAATGGACAGTTGATGGCCATATCTAGAAGAAAGTAGATCGACCTTGCTAGCAACATCAGTTGAGAATCTAGCTTTTTGATGATTCATAGATGAAACCGTATGACATTCTCTAAGATGAATTGACCTCTTCCTTTTCAAAGTATTACCAGTAAACTGGACTCTCAGATCATTTATTAGATCTGGAGAAGCTGGTGTTGTAAAGGTGCCCATATACTGAACTTTGTTTGAAGGGGAGACCAAAAAGTATGATGGCCGTAGATGTTGTAAGCAATAGCCATCAGCATGAACACTTTCCACAAGTTCTAAAATCTCCATAAATAGTTGAAGCTTCACAGTTTTATCAATCTGATGACCTTGTTTGAGCAAATATCTTAAGCTAGTTCCTCCTTGAGAAATTGTAGGCATGACAATATTCTCATCATATTGAAATGAGGCTTCATCAGCTTTAGGTTCGGATAAGTGTGGTGTGTCCCTTGTGGGAAAATTCGGCATCCCATATGCAAACCCTTTAATTGTCTTTACGAAAATTTTGGGAGAACCATGTGATGGTAGTACCTTAGTTCGAAGAGCCCCTGAAAATTCCAACAGTGATTTCCTGGAGGCATGATGGTTATGATCTTTGACAGAACATTCAAATATAGCAGAAAACTTATCGTCCGAGTTGTGTGCCTCAGAATCTTGTGTCCAACATTGATTAAAAGTTCCATTTTCTACTACAGTATCTTGAATTAGAGATCTGCTTGTTCCTTGTCGTTGATCACCAACCAGCTTACAGAAATCTTGCCACATATCCCCGTTATCATGCTCAGTGTTGCTATTTGTGAAATTGTCTGGAGCTTGTAAGTTATTGATGGCTAATTCTATTGATTCACTGCCTCCCACAGGTTGGGAGCTAACCCCTATTGATGTTAATCCAGGAGCGGGCATGCCATACTGTAGCAGATCTTTTCCACTCCCAGAGTTCATATCTAGCTCACAATGGGCAGCTGATTCCATTGCTCGACAGTTCATAAATTGTGAGGAATTGCCACTGCCTTTCCGTCTGAGTTGGGCTGCGTCATCAGGCTCTTCGGAATTCCCATCCAATTCACTGGCACCCCCTTCCATGGTATAGTAAGTTGCTTCACATATTGATATCGGTCTTTATATTGTGCTAATAGGTTTATCACTCTAACGCCATCGTCTACTTACTCTCAGTGGGTAGACATATTGAGTATATAATGTGCTAAAAAAACATTCTTTCTACCTGAGATTCTTCCTCATCTTTAAAACGTCGAGGAAGGGCACCCAAAGGGAGCAATCTGCTATAGCAACCCCCTAAGATGCAGAATCTAGACCAGGTAAAATTATCATACAGAATCAAAACTTCCTCAAATCATGGTTTCCTTGAATCAATGACCAGATCACGTTGATACAAGGCAACAAGCTGGTGGGCTTGCAAAGAAAAGTTGGCGATAGCCTTTCAAGCCACCGAACCAGACACTCCCGTCATGCTATTCACATTTCTATTTGAAGGACTTACGGCAGGAGAAGCAGTTTCGCCACCGAGCCATCTTTGTTGCAGCATGGGACACGAGGACATTAAGAGACCTGGAAGGAGAGATGGATCGACCGTTAGGAGAAGTGAAGAAGATCACAAGTAAATGGAAACTGAAAACTCAGAGGAAAAACGGCCGTTGTTAGCGGAAGGGCGGTATGTGGATCGTGAATAGAAGAAACCCCGAACATTTCCAAATGTAGGCAAAAAGGATGCGGAGAAAGGGAAAGTAACTAACTGCCCGCACCAGATTTGTGGGACAGCAACAGCATCGCGCCTAGCCAATGTTCAAAAAATAATAGAGCATATAAAATGGTAACAAGTCATTACTAGCATTTATGGGTATTCACTTTTTTGGATGACGTGGGAAGAGGGGCAGCCACGTCGGTAACCCATCCCGGCGACATATAGAATATGGCCCGGATATTGCTATATTTGATATCTGAATTTGAAAGAAAAAAAAGTAAATATGATTTTCAACCCGGATAGCATGTAATAATATTCAAATCCGATTCGAACGCATAATATCCAAATTTGGATAAATATTCGATCTAAACCCAAAATTATAAATTTATTGTTAATGAATATATTATATATAAAGAATATTGATATTATAGTTATTACTATAAATATATATGATAAAATGTCTATATTTTTATACTTTCGTATATAGATAATATATAGTTAATGATGTATGTATATATTTGTCGGATTTGGACTTGTTTAGAGAAGACCATAAGGTGTGGGTTTCGAATATCCATTTATATAATATATAGTTAATGATGTATGTATATATCCAAGTCAAACGTGTGGGTTTCGAATATCCATTTATAGACCTACCGACAATGTAATTCCCCCCTCAACTACCTGCACATAAAGGGGACGTGTTAAACTCACTCAGTGGTCGGCTTGCACAACGGAACGAAGGATTGTTGGGGCGTGTTCGCACGGATTCGAATATGGATCCCTACTCTTGGAGCGCGACCCTTCTCCACTACGCCACTATCTTGATGGCGAGTGTTAACTTTTAACGTGTAGCCAACATAAGTATAAGAGACAATGGATGTTGTTTTTTCTAGTTGTGGATATTTAGTGTTGTGTGTGTTTTTTCATTCTGAAAATTGTATCATGACGCCATGTCCATAACAGACGCTGAGAATGGATGGCGTTGTTGGAGAATGGGAAGTTTTGAGGAGGAAAGGTGATTTCGAGAGGATAATATGGCGAGATATTTATTGAGTGGTAGGTGAAGTGATATGAGTGGTTGGTAGAAAGAGAAACTTATTTTGCATATAGTTTTCAATTGATAATATATATTTTGACAAAATAAAATTATTAGATTTTTTACAAAAATACATTCTAATAAGATTAATACCGACATACTTTTGAGAAAAATAAGAAAGGAAAAGAGAGATAAGTAAAGAGAGGGGAGGAGAGGAGGGAAGCAAAAGGAGAGTAAAGAAGTGATGATGGAAGATCAGAAAAGTGAGGAGAGAAGTGATGGGGAAAGAGGAGAGAAGTGAGGGAAGTAAAGAGAGGAGAGTTGAGGGAAGTGAAGAGGAAAGTAAAAGAAGGAGAGGAGGAAATAAAAGTAGGAGATCAAAGAAGTGATGAGAGTGATGGGGGGAAGGAGAGAAGTGAGGGAAGTAATGAGAAGAGATGAGGTAAGTGAGGAGGGAAGTAAAGAGAGGAGGAAGAATTTTAATATAATGCATATACATTTTAATATATTGTTTCCACTTTTACTAATAGTGCATCCATATTTTTAATATAATATATCAAGCCCACTTCTACTAGTAATGCAGCTACTAAAATGTAGATGCATTACTAATAGAAGTAGGTACATTCCATTAAAATATATATGCATTCCACTAAAATGTGAGTGTAATTTGATGTAATAAGCCCACATTTTAATAGAATGCACACACTTCTACTAATATTGTACCCATTAAATGTGGGTGCATTACTACTAGGGGAGGGCGCATTCCGTTAAAATGTGGATGTGTTACATCAAAAAACAGGTGCTCATTAAAATATGGGTGTCACGGAACCGAAATCCTAATACCATAAACCAAACGAATACCAAAGACAACATGTGAAGCATGGAATGCTTAGCATACATGAACATATAACAAAATAAATGCACAAATCATAATCTCCACATTCAAAAAGGTATATTAAGAAACATTGTTTTATTACAAGATTCAATTACATATTTAAGAATACCAATTTATACAAGTCTCCTCATCACCACTAGGGATCTTAAAAAAAGAACACCTGGCATAGCTCACCAAGACCATCACATCTAGCCATCTCTGAACCTAAAAATAAGATACGAGAAACAGGTCAACACACGAGGTGTTGAGCGCAGGGATGAAAGATACATATACATAAGCTTTGCATAATTTGAAAAGAGAGTGCAAGAGTAAACGTGCAAGAATAAACATGTTAACTATTTAGCAAAATGAGAATCCATATTTTATGTCATTTTACTCCATTATACCAACAATATCATGTATTCATAAGGCCTTTGACCAACTTCCCATTGGAAGGGTCCGTAAGGGTGCTCAAGATTAGCTAACTCTTTTGTACGTGAGGGACCTCAAGGCCATCGCCAAGAGATAAACCTATTTCAACAATTCTATAATGGAGTTATAATTGATGTTTGCAAGTTATAAAGCAACGATACGGCAAACATCAAGTATAATACTAGGATGCTACACAAAAATAGTTGAGCAAATAACAAGCATGCATACATATATCAGTTTGCAAGCAAGAAAGCCATAGTTATATAACTATTAAAAGCCTATACCTGATTCAGATATTTCATAACTTACTTATCCTTGACCATTGATCCACAAGCAACACATGATTAAGAACAAAATTACATATATGCATTAGATTCTCATCATTAACCCTAATTAGATCCATTTTAGGGTTTTGGCCAAATTAAGTTCCAAGTTACTTATTGGTATGTTAGATGATCTTTTACTAATCTAGATGTCATCAAGGAGGTGTGGTTCAAGTTTTAAGTCATTTCGAGGTTCCAAGCACTTTATATGATCATACCAAGATTTAGGTCACCTATGCACATTATAGAGTCAATGACTCATAATAGGGCATACAAGGTCATGCTCCAAATAAGACAGGAATCTAAGCATAAAGTATGATTTAGAATACGAAGGTATGGACATAAGAACCACGTTCTAAAAAGGGAATGTCCCCCTAGGGTTTAGTATTCCCGACCTTGGGTATCAACATCTCAACATTAATGCAAGCATTAACATGATTTATATGCCAACAAGGTTCACATGTGACCTAGGTTGACATCCGCATCAAGGGAAAACAATCCTAATAGATTCAAAATAGATTATAGGGAATGCATAAAAACCATATTCACATGAGATTAGGGCACAAGCAAGGCAAGTAAGTAATATGTGTCTCACTAGGTCAACATTAGTGGATTTAGAGTCACTTGTAACATCATAACAAGACATAGTGTGAACCTTGGGGAAAAGGGCCTCTAATATTCATGGATTTACTTAATTCAAGAACATAAAGGGGTTTGGGGTATTACAAAACCAAAGTTCCATATCAAAATTAAGTTAACCTCATACATCACCACAAAGGGGTCAAATTCATGCATCTTAGGTCATCAATAGTACAAGGAAGGCTATAAGGTTTCTTAAGGGTTCCAACGGCATAAAATTTACTTATCTCATGATTGGTTAAGCATTTAGAGTCATTAGGTAGCAAGGTTAGCATCAAAATAGCAATGCACATCATTTTATTCCAATACGATCACATATGTACAAAAGGGAGTCATTAATGAGCAATAGGGAGAGTAGGATCTTCATTTAGTTCAAGGATACATAAAAGGTACTTATTTAAGGATTAGGGGGTAGATTAAGTAACCAAGATTCAAGTTTACATCATAAATATACATCAAATATACTCCAAAAGATTAAAGTAGGCATCTTTTGGGAAAATAGGGAATAAAGAATGGAATTAGACCCTTAAACCTAATCCATTGCCTAGATCTTTTCAATTAATTAATTTGGTATATTGGTTCACCTCAATTGGTTAAGGGAGGTGGGAGATATCATTTTTTTTTAAATCTACTTTCAAACTATAGGGATTAGAGAAAACTTACCTTGATCTGAATATTCGATGCGTCACAGTGGAGGGGATAGGGCCGTGCTATGCTGATGTGGTGCTCAGCGACTGGGCGCTTATGCCATGTGTTGACTCAAGGTCAATTAGGTCAATGTTGACTCATGTCTAAATTGACTAAACCTGTGTTTTGATGATGACTAACCATTCCACATATTGGTGTCTAATGCTTCTACTTGATTGATTTCAGATTAGGTATAGACACACTCCAAATGCCCTAACTTGCGCATATCAAATTGGAGAAAAGACAAGTCAAAGTCATACAAGTGCACGTTTTTGTAATATGATGTATATCCATTAGAATCATGTTGTAAATCACTTGTAATGATTGTATGACTTGTAATTAAGCTTAGAAAAATATCAGGAGCACTTAGATCGAATTTTAGAGCACTTTAGATGCATCTTTGAAAATTGATTACAGGCACTTTGTCGGTCGAGTTTCCCTGGCTTGAAACTCGACCGATCACCCTTGATCAATTTTCTGGAGATTGCATCGGTCGAGTTGTGTTTACACAGAAATCGACCGATGGAGTAATTGACCAAATCGATTTTCATTGGTCGGTCGAGTTTCCTCAGGGCAAACTCGACCGATGGTCTGAATATCGGTTTTGTCTTTTACTCTATCGGTCGAGTTACACTCATAGAAACTCGACCGATTGCACTGTACGGAAAAGTGCAGAAAAGTGCTTCTAGCCATTGTGGAGTTGCAACAAGTGAAAATAGATCTGTTGCAAGCCACAAAATGGCTAGTTTTCGTTCTTAAGTGTTCCCAAAGGCTAAGAGGCATCCCCAGCTATAAATAGGACCCCTTGGGCTTCATTCTAAGGTTGAGCATCCATTGCAAACTCTTTGTGAGGTTCCTATTCTATAGTTGAGTGCTTCCTACAGCCTCCTCTCTCTCTAAGCTTAATCACTTGCTACATCCATTAGAGTGAGTAGGAAATCTGTAAGAGAGCTAGTCCAATATGTATATCTTGTGAGGCTCTCACTTCCACCACCTTCCTATCTCTCATTTCCAATCATGAAGATGAAGGTTCTCTCTCTTGTTCAAGAGAGGTGAAGAAGAACAAGGGAAGGCATCCCTTGGTGAAGATTAAGGCTAAAGACTTGGAGCTAGAGTGGGTAAGCCCTTGGAGAAGGCAGAAGACTCAAGCTCAAGTGGGTAAGACCTTGGTGGAAGCTTCTCCGAGTGAAGGTGAAGTCAAAGGCGGAAGATCCAAGAAGAGTGGGTAATTCCTGCAAGGCTGAAGACTTGTGCAAGAGTGGGTAAGTCCTTGGAGAAGGCCGAAGACTCTTGCAAAGTGGGTAAGTCCTTGGTAAGGTTGAAGACTCTTTGTATTGGATAGGTAAGTCCTTTATTGGTCATGTATTGTAAGTCTTATGAATGAATATAAGAATGCAATAGTTTGGAAGTCCTAGAGGTTGACCTCTCTAGGCAAGTGGACTGACACACTTCTAGTTTGAAGTGTGGAACCACTCTAAATAGCTTGTCTAATTGGTGCATGTTCAATCTCTCTCTCCCTTGCTATGTATGTTTTAGTTGCTCTCAAATTACCTATTTAGCAACCTTATCTTGTCATATATCTTGAAGGTTTAATGAATTTTGTTTAAGTGCTTTCAGCTCTATTCACCCCCCTCTAGAGCATCTAATCATCCATCTAGGATCCAACAATTGGTATCAGAGCAGGTCTTCTCCAAGCATACTTCAACAAGTAGGAGAAGATGGGTGACTACCACAGAGGGAGATACTTGGGCAGCCTTCCAATCTTTGATGGGAGCAATTTCCTCTATTGGAGAAGAAGGCTTCAATTCTACATCCAAGGATCAAGTCTTGAGATGTGGAAAATGGTGAATAGCCCATACATGCCACCAAAGACAAAGATAGAAGAATGGGATGAAGCTGCCTTGACGAAACCAACCTTGAATTCTAGAGCCATGCACATCCTCTATGTCTTCATGACTCCCACCGAGTTCAACCGGATTTCTTCATGTGAAACAGCCTATGAGGTATGGAGAAAGCTTTGCATCACTTATGAAGGGACAGATCAAGTGAAGGAAAGCAAAGTCTACATGCTCAAAGGGTTGCTTGAGAACTTCAAGATGGGAAAGGAGGAAAGCATAGCCAACATGTACTCAAGGCTCAACACCATCTTGAATGGTCTTGCTGTTCTAGGACATCCTATGTCTAGTGGAGAGATCAACTCAAAGATCCTTAGAACTCTCCCCAAGAGGTGGGAACCCAAGGTGACTTCAATTGAAGAAGCAAGGTCTCTCAAGGATATCCCTATTGAAGAGCTCATTGGAAATCTACAAGCACATGAAACTACACTTGACAAGAGGGAGGAAGTAGAAAGACAAGAGGAGAAAGAACTCAAGAGAATGAAGAAGGTTGAAATCAAATCTCAAATCAAGGCTATTGTTGATCAAGCTTCTCCATCCTCTCAAGTTGAAGAAGATGCCATGTACTCCAAGGGTAAACTCTACAAAGGCAAGTCCTCCTCCAACCGGTGCTTCACATGTGGAAAGAAGGGTCATTACAAGGAAGATTGCCCACAAGGAAAAAAGACCCATTTTCACAAGAAGAAATGGAAATCAAGCTCAGGTGGCTCCTCCAACTCAAGCTCAAGTGAAGATTCAAGTGAAGGATCAAGCTCAAGCTCTAGTGATGAAGGAGAATGCCATTTTGCTCTTATAGCATCAACAAGTGAAGACTCAAGTGAGGTATATCTAGACTCTTTAGATAAAGAATCTTTTATTGATATTATTCATGATATTTGTGCCTCTCTTAAGTCTTCTCAAAAGAAAAGGAAAAAGCTTGCTAGAATTGTTGATAACTTGCATGAAGAATTAAATGATCTTGAACATGATAATTCTTGCTTGCTTGATGATAAAAATGATTGTCTTAGTCAAGTAGATTCTCTTAAACTTGAAAATACTAGTTTACTTGATAAGGTTAGATTTCTTGAAGCTTAACCTCTCATGCCTAGTTCTAATGAAGAGCATACGTTAGTTATTGATTCTCTCATGCATGATATTGATGTTCTAAAATCTGAAAACAAGGACAAAGATTTTGTTTTGCAAGAATTAGAAATAGAAAATGCCTCCTTGCTTGCTAAAATCAATGGGCATGAATCTTGTTCTAGTTATACTAATAGAGAGAATGATGTTGTTGCTCTTCATATTAATAGAAATTCTTATTTAACTAAAGCTCTTTGCTTAGAAAATGATCTTTTGCATGCTAGAGATAATATCAATAATTTGTCTTCTACTATTGTATCTCTTAAGCATGATAATGACAATTTGAGATCATCTTTGCAAAGATTCTTAGTTGGTAAAAATAGTCTTAATGACATCCTACACCATACTACTAAACAAATTGGTAGACATGGTTTATGATATGATAGTAGTCAAGGGAACAACAATGATGAAGGACCTCCAATATTCCATGGAGAATCCTCTAGTTCCAAGACTATGGGAACATGCAACTATTGCAATGATATTGGTCATTATTCTACTTGTTGTCCTTTTAGGAAAGCACCCAAGAGCAATAGGACTTGGGTTGCTAAAATAACCCCTCCGGACCCAAAAATATGATTGGGGACCATTTCATCTTTCTTCTTGTAGGTACTTGCAAATGGATTGACTTGAGCTATTGAATTGCAAATTGACTTGTCAATCCACAAGAAAGAAGAAAGGTGAGATGTGTAGAGGGTGACAACAAGTGGAAAAGGAATGGTAAGCACAAAGGTAATGTTTCTATTTCTTATAACCTGTCCTAACTTGTTTTTGTCAAGATAGTGTGCACTATACATATGGTTTTTGAGTCAAAAGTGATATTTTGTGTTTCTCTTCACACTCTTGATCAAAAACTGTTTCTAATGCTTCTATAGTGCATTACTAACTTGCTTAGACATGTTTGGATATGGTTTGTATTTTTAGCATGCCTTTGAATATGTTTTTATGATATATATATATATATATATATATATATATATATATATATATATATATATATATATATATGCTTTTTGATAGCTGATCTGTCGGTCGAGTTTGCCCTATTGAAACTCGACCGATAGGCACCAATGGGTGTTGCCAACAGCTGTCATCGGTCGAGTTGTCAATGCACAGAACTCGACCGATTACACTGTGCACGGAATATACATTTGGCTTATTGAATGAGAATTTCCCTCTCAACTAGATTTTCTCAACCAAAAGCCTTATTCTTTGGCACTCCTTTGGTACCTTTATATATGCATATTGTCATGTTCTAAATTTCCTATCTTGCTTACAACTCTATCTTTCAAATTGCTCTAAATTGGTATATCTATATATTGCAATTATTTGCTTTGAGTTGTTTTGCAGGTTTTGATGATGATCTCTTTGGATCTCTTGGTTGTGTCTAAAAATTGCTTCCGTTGTGCTCTAACTTGCTACATCTGTCTAGGTGTATATCTTGTTTTGATACAACCTTGAGGTTCTTAGGGGTAATTGTAAGGACCCTGACCTGCGTTTAGGGTTTACCCTGTTTGTTTTGCTTAACCTTAGTGGTTTGGTGCTCGCTAATCACCTTTGAGTGGTGATTAGGGTTTTGTTGAGCTTTGTTGAGAGTTCGAGGGGCTACTTGCAAATAACCCAAGTTTAGGGTTTTGTGTGCAAGTTTGCCATCTTGTGAGGTGTTTTCCCCTCTTTTGCTTCCTCTAGGGTTGAGAGGAAGGCTTGGGCTTGTTGTTTGAGTTCTTTGGGCCTGAGTTGAGCTTGTTTGGGCCTTGGAGTTCCTTGTTTGGGCTTGCTTGAGCCTTGTGTCGCCCAGGGCAGGTGGTGTGTCGCCCAGCAGGCTGGTGTGTCGCCCAGCAGGCTGGTGTGTCGCCCAGCAGAGCTGCTGCCTGTGTCGCCCATGATGCTTGATCTGGTGTAGTGGACCCTTGGTGCATGTTTTGGACAAGTGTCTCTTGCCTTGCTAATGTGTTGGCTGGAACCCTAGGACAAGTGTCCCTTGGGTGGGCGACACATAGCATGGTTGTACCTTGGTTTCTCCTCCCTTCCCTCTTATATAGGTAGCTCTTGTCCTTGCCTTAGTCTCCTTTGGTCCTTTGGTCTCCCCTCCACCCTTGGTGCACGATAGCCCTCTCCATCTAGCTTGTGGTGGCGGATACACCCTCCTGGAGCATCCTGGTGGACGATAGCTTTGGACCCTGAAGTGCTTTGGAGCTTGGAGCTTAAGGCGGGTTGCATAGCTTCTAACCCTAACTCCTTTACTTCTTGCCCGATCTTATGCATGTTAGTAGATTAGCTTAGCTCCTTACTTTTGTACCTTTCCTTAGCTTCCCTTGGTGGCCGATATCCCCCTTAGGGTTTAGGGCTTCTAGTGTACCTTTGCTTTCTAGGGTTTGAAGTCTCTTGTGTTGGGGGTAGGTGATGACCTAGGGTTGGGCGATACCCCCCCCTTCCTTGTGAGTGTGTTGAGCGACACACTTGCCCTTATGTTGAACGATATGATGCTTTAGGGTTTGAGTTTCTTGAGTTGGAGGTCGATAGGTTGACCTAGCTAGTGTGTTGGCCGACATGGTGACCATGGTGGGCGATACCCTACCCATGTTGGCCGATATAGTTGATGGTCTGGTTGGCCGATAGGGTTAGTAGCATGTTGGATGATACCTTGCCCATGATGGGCGATAGGGTGAGCTTAGTGTGATGGCCGATAGCCTTGGTGGCCGATAGTCCAGTTGAACGATACCCTACCCTATTAGCTAGTGTGTAGGCCGATAGAGTTAGTCATGGGTGATGGCCGATAGGGTTTAGGATGGTGGCCGATACCCATGCTGGATAGATAGGTTTAAGTGAGGGTTGTGAAGTTTTAGTGAGGGTTTGAGGTGCTTTGGTGACGGCCCCTCATGTGATGGAAATAATTAGCTAATTAACCAAGGAAATGATGGTGATATTTATCATCAAACATGATGCTAATGATAGTAATGTATATGTTGATAGCCCTCATGTATTAGGTGCATGATGTGACCTTTATGCTTAATTATTAATAATAATGAAGGTGACGATAACTACTTTAGTAGTTTGTTTAATGATGATAATGATGGTAATAAAGATGCTAAGTGACAGTTATGTTAAAGGTTGCTTCATGATAAAGATGACAACAGTTGATGGCGATAATAATGATTTTGACAATAACAGTGTTGGTTCTGTATACTCAACATGATCTCCATATGCCTCGATTGTTTGTATAATCCTGAGATTTAGAGTAAGCATCAGTATGGTTGATAATGATGTAACTAATATACCTGGTTACCAAATAGGTGTCACATTGATAAGTACAATATCTTGAATGATATTTCATGATAGTGAGCATATTCCTTATGTTGAATCTACGATTATTGTGTACTCTAACCTTGCAGGTGATGTCTTAGCCATAAAAGGGCTATGTGACATATGTAATGAGTAACATTGCTTTGATAATTGCCCTATAAGATTGTGTATGTGATGTGTTGGTCCCTTGATGATGATGTGAGCCTTAAGAGGCAGTGACAGTGCATGATGAAGGATTGAGATCCTGCGGTATGTGATGATCCTTGAGATGGATCTGGATGGTTGGCAAAAGGCAAAGTGGTAACATGTGATGTTGGATCCTTAAGATGGATCTGGTTGATATGATTAGACCATCATATAATGTTCTTTACTTTCTATTATATCTTACATGTTATACAACTTGGTTGAATCCTGCAATCCATCTAAAAGATACTAATTAGTCACAGTGAAATATATCATATAGTTTGCCCTGGCCATAGATCCATCATCGTCAGGACTTGGTGATGGTGAAACGGGTTTTCCTATGGGTTAACCTGGAAGCGCATATTGTTGAATATGTGTAGGTTGCTCCTAGCCTGAAAATGAGGAGGTAAGAGTGTAACTTCGGTTGCAGACTCAGATATGTGTTTAGAGCATGGTGAACAGGCCCATGGCTCAGGATATGTGATGTATGGAGCATGAATGCGTTCATGGCTCAGAGCACGGTGATTAGGCTCGTGGCTCAGTTTTACTAGCGTCGTGACCTGTACCAAGGCGGGCTAGAGAATTGGTAGCCTGTGGAGCTAACCCTGTGGCTTAGACCACTTCAGCATGTGACTGCGGTCCTGCTTGTGTTGTACCCATGTACTGACCATGAGGTGGGAGGTCGTGGAGTATGGCTCTTCCATTGGCCTTGTATGGCACCGGCTTGGGTTTCGTAACCAAAGGTTGGATTTGAACGGTACGGTTCAAATCCTCAGGGCATAATAAAACGTAATACAGCCATTTAGTATTTACTGATCAAATCAACCACGAAACATTGGTTGAGGCCTTGTTTGTGTAATATCTCTGTTATATCTTGCAGGTCATGTGGTAATCTGTCTTATCTTGATAATCAGGTTATGTGACATTATATTCTGTTCTAATAATCCTGTTACATGTTGATATACCTTATCTTGATAACCATATTCTTTTGAAGGACATTTGGTTATATGTTTAGTACAGCTGGTATGTTTGTCGGTAAGAATGATCTTGCTACATATATATATAACTGCTTCTGATATATCTGCTCATGTTATGACTACTGTTATAGCTATCTTGCTAAGGTTCTGTAGTTGCGGTGGGGAGCTATGTTTCCCGCTGGGACAATTGTTCAATTGTCTCACTCCGCTGGTTTACACCCTTTTTAGGTGGTCGAGGTAGACGTGGTCGTGGTTGTGGTGTTGCAGACGAGCAGCTTGAGGAGCAGTAGAAGGCAAGCGTTGGACATGATGCTGTTTTGGATGTTTTGTAGTAGAGTCTAGAGTCATCCCTGTACTCTCGGGTCCTTGGTAGTGTTTTGACGTTGTTTCACGATGATATCTGTATATCCTACTGTTGGCCGGATGTGGGCCTTTATGTATATATATGAACAGGTGGTGAACTCATGTGATGGATGGACAGCTGATCCTGAGCTGTGGACACGTGTCAGATCTTGTGTATGTACCTAATTATATTACATGTTTCTATGCAGGATGAGGACTGGAAAGTAATAGTTTCACCGTTTATCAGTTTTCCGCAATCGGTTTTAATTAACCCGTGTTTTTGATAATCTGTGGTTATGGTGTTTTCCGCACGTTTTCACGTAACACCTCATTATCTGTGGGATAATGGGATGTGTTGCCACAAGTTTTGGTATCAGAGCTTTAGGTTCACTGAGTCTACAGGGATCTAGGACTAGGGTGAGTCTGTTCTTATGAGTTTCCAGGATATCTTACAAAAATCTTCTGCCTTCAGCAGAAGAAAAGCCAAGATGTCTAGAAACCATGAAGAACATGCTCCTGAGCACAGTGATGCTGCATCGGTTGATGGAGCTGATGGACGGGCACATGAAGATCGGGTGCCGGAGGTCCCCCAACCTGACCCAGCCATACTTGAACATCCTGCCTACCAACAGCTTATGGGGCAGTTAATGGCTATGATGAATCTCATGGTTGAGCGATTACCAGTGCCTCCTCCGCGAGCACAGGTTCCCCATGGAGAAGCATCGGGTATTGGGAAGACCTTTGAGCGGCTTCACCGAGTCGGAGCTTCGGATTATGCTGGAACGGCTGATCCAGCGGATGCAGATCTGTGGCTGACAAGTCTTGAAAAGGCTTTTCGGATCCTCAACATCCCCGAAGCAGACAAAGTAAAGCATGCTGTCTACCTTCTGAAGGGTAGTGCTGGTCACTGGTGGACCATCGAGGAGGAGAAGCGGCCTGGTGAGGTGATCTGTTGGGAAGTGTTTCAATGCGAGTTCGTCACCAGATACTTTCCGAAGACGTACCTGGATGAGAAGATCAGTCAGTTTGAGAAGTTGCGGTAAGGAACGATGAACATCACCGAGTATGAAGCTAAGTTTATGGATCTGTTGAGGTTCTGTCCTCACATGGCGGCGACAGATGATGAACGGATCAGACGTTTCGAGAAGGGTTTGAGTGCTGAGTTGACAACCCCTGTGTCTGCGCTGGAAAACCGAGAGCGGTTTGCTACGTTTGTGGAATCAGTTCGACGGATTGAGAGGACAGTACGGGAGAAAAGAGAGTCTGTGTCTCTTAAAAGACCTGCTCAGTATCAAGGACGAAGGTTTGGTGGCTTCAAGAAGCCCAGGTTTTCAGCATCGTCAGAAATGAGAGGTTCTGGTGTACCATCTCAGTGGTCTCCGAGTAAGGGAAAAGGTTATGTTTCTTCACTATCCAAGGTGCATAGTTCAGCTTCTGTGGTAGTGACCGGGCCATCTAGGCCACGAGTTGATAATAGAGCATGTCATCTCTGTGGACAAGCCGGGCATTGGAAGTTCAATTGCCCAAATAGAGATGTTGAAGTGACGCAGCAACCGAGGCAGAGTTTCCAGAAGTCTGAGAGACCACAGCCCAGTGGTAGCAGAGGACGAGGACGCGGTCAAGCATCTCAAGCTGGATCGTCTGCTCAAGGGAGCAGAGGCCGTGGACAGCAAGCTACGACTCAATTCTATGCCATGAATCAGCCAGAGGCGATAGTCAACCCGCGAGTGGTGACAGGTCAGATGGAGTTATTTCATTCTGATATGTCTTCTTCTTGCTTTATATCTGTTCTGGTTGACCCGGGTGCTACACACTCTTTTATCGCCTGTTGTATGCTTGAAAACTGTCATCTACCTGTTAGTTGTAAGAAGGATAGTTTGTTGTTAGAAACCCCTCTTGGTGGTTCCTCTTTGCTTCGAGAAGAGTGTCCATCTTGTGTCTTGTCTTTCTCGGGACACAGCATTCAGGTGGATCTCATACCACTTGATATGCATGGTTTCGATGTTATCCTTGGGATGGATACTCTAGAGAAGTATAAGGTTGTCTTGGACTGTGGTTCCAAGCAGGCGGTGTTTGATGTTGCTGAAGAGAAGTGGATCTTCCAGGGAGATAGGAAGATTCTTCCGACGTGTCTGGTGTCAGCTATGGTGGCAGATAGGTTGTTGCGACAAGGATGTGAGGCGTTCTTAGCTCACGTGGTGGATACCAAGGCGAAAGGCCTTAACCTTGAATAAGTGTCTGTGGTCCGAGAGTTTGCAGATGTGTTTCCCGAGGAGTTTCCTGGTGTTCCTCCACCCCGAGAGGTCGATTTTGAGATCAATCTGGTTCCGGGAACGCAGCCGATCGCACAGACACCTTATAGGATGGCTCCAGCAGAGATGGTAGAGTTGAAGAAGCAGTTACAAGAGTTGTTGGAGAAAGGTTTCATCCGACCGAGCACGTCCCCGTGGGGTGCTCCCGTATTGTTCGTTAAGAAGAAGGATGGTTCGATGCGGTTGTGTATAGATTACCGACAGTTGAACAAGGTCACGATCAAGAATAAGTACCCGTTGCCGAGGATAGACGACCTGTTCGATCAGTTGCGTGGTGCTACAGTGTTTTCGAAGATCGATCTACGGTCTGGATATCATCAGTTGAGGATAAAAGCAGATGACATACCAAAGTCAGCCTTTAGGACGAGGTATGGTCATTTTGAGTTTGTGGTTATGCCGTTTGGGTTAACCAATGCACCTGCTGCTTTCATGGACCTGATGAACAGAGTGTTTCGTCCGTTCTTAGATCAGTTTGTTGTAGTTTTTATAGATGACATCTTGATCTATAGTCGGAGCCGGCTAGAGCATGAGCAACATCTTCGTCAAGCGTTGACTCTCCTTCGTCAACATCAGTTGTATGCTAAGTTTAGTAAGTGTGAGTTCTGGTTGGATGAAGTGACTTTCTTAGGTCATGTGATATCTGCTGAAGGAGTCAAAGTAGATCCAAAGAAAGTGGAATCCGTTGCGGATTGGGAACCGCCGAAGACGCCGACGGAAGTTCATAGTTTCCTTGGTCTAGAAGGATACTACCAGAGGTTTATCAAGGACTTCAGTTCGATAGATCTACCGATGACGAAGTTGACCAGGAAGGATGTACCTTTTGTTTGGGATGATCGATGTCAGCAAGCTTTCCAAAGTTTGAAGGAAAAGCTAACCAGTGCTCCAGTGTTGATCTTGCCAGAATCTGGAAAAGGCTATGTTGTTTTCTGTGATGCGTCCAAGAAAGGTTTGGGTTGTGTGCTGATGCAGGAGGATCATGTGGTTTCTTTTGCTTCGAGACAGCTTAAGAAACACGAGGAGAACTATCCGACCCATGATTTGGAGCTGGCAGCAGTGGTTCATGCGTTAAAGATTTGGAGACACTATCTTTATGGGGAAGTGTGTCAGATCTTTACAGATCACAAGAATCTGAAGTACATCTTCTCACAGCAAGAGTTGAATATGCGACAGCGTCGGTGGATGGAGTTGATCAATGATTATGATTGCACTATCGAGTATCATCCTGGTAAGGCGAATGTGGTAGCGGACGCGCTTAGCAGAAAGTCTTCTACTCCCAAGAAGGCACAGATGAGTTCCTTGGTATGCCATAGGCGGGACATGTTAGTCTCCTTACGGCAGATGAACATGCAGATGGAGGTTTCCCTGTTAGCTGGACTTTTAGCACAGATGCAAATCAAGCCTACGTTGAGACAGCAGATCAAAGATGCACAGCAAACGGATGATACAGTACAGCTAATCAGATCAGAATTTGGCAGCGAAAAGCGTGATGGGTTCCATGAGTCCGAGGATGGAGTGGTTTGCTATCATAATAGGATGGTGGTTCCAGATGCTGATAATCTGAGGAATTTGGTGCTCGAGGAAGCACACACGTCGATGTATGCTATGCATCCAGGCGTCACCAAAATGTATCATAGTCTGAAGGACTTGTATTGGTGGCCCGACCTGAAGAAAGATGTAGCTGAGTTTGTGGCTAGGTGTGCGGTGTGTCAGCAAGTCAAGGCTGAGCATCAAAAGCCGGCAGGTACGTTGCAACCTTTGCCTATACCACAGTGGAAATGGGATCATATAACCATGGATTTCGTAGTTGGTCTACCCAGGACAACTAGGAATCATGATTCCATTTGGGTGGTAGTGGACAGATTGACGAAGTATGTCCATTTCATACCGGTGAAAACCACATATACAGCTGAGAAGCTCGCTCGAGTATATGTGGATGAGATAGTTCGTTTGCATGGTGTGCCAGCGACGATAGTTTCTGACAGAGGTCCTCAGTTTACGAGTCGTTTCTGGGAGCAGTTGCACGAGGCGTTGGGAACGTAGTTGAAGTTCAGTACCGCTTTCCACCCGCAGACAGATGGACAGTCTGAGAGGACTATTCAGACTTTGGAGGATCTTCTTCGTGCTTGTGTTTTGCAGTTTCTAGGCAGTTGGGACGTACATCTCAGTTTGATAGAGTTTGCCTACAACAATAGTTATCAGCGGAGCATTGACATGGCTCCTTATGAGGCCTTGTATGGAAGGAAGTGCAGATCTCCTTTGTGTTGGTATGAATCAGGTGAATATCAGCTTTTGGGTCCTGAGTTAGTACAGCAGACGACAGAAAAGATCAAGGTGATACAACAACAGTTGAAAGCGGCTCAAGACAGGCAGAAGTCTTATGCAGACATTCGCCGACGACCTTTGGAATTCCAGGTGGGAGACAAGGTTTACCTTAAAGTCTCTCCGTGGAAAGGTGTGCTGAGGTTTGGACGGAAAGGTAAGTTAGCTCCCAAATATATGGGGCCTTACCCAGTCTTAGCACGTGTTGGCAAAGTGGCTTACAAGTTAGAGTTGCCTCCAGAGTTGCACAGGTTACATCCAGTGTTCCATGTCAGTATGCTGAAGAAAAGCCATCCGGATACAGGGACAGCGATACAGCCAGTTGAGGTTGAGCTTGACAGAGATGTGACTTATGAAGAGGGTCCTATGATGATCCTTGACAGAAGAGTCAAGAAGCTGAAGAGGAAGGATTTGGTTCTTGTTAAGGTTCTTTGGCATCACCGTGGCATTGAGGAAGCCACGTGGGAGCTCGAGGAAGAAATGAGGAGGAAGTATCCCTCGCTTTTCTCTTCGGATTTCGGGGACGAAATCCTTTTGTAGAGGTTTATGGCTGTAAGGACCCTGACCTGCGTTTAGGGTTTACCCTGTTTGTTTTGCTTAACCTTAGTGGTTTGGTGCTCGCTAATCACCTTTGAGTGGTGATTAGGGTTTTGTTGAGCTTTGTTGAGAGTTCGAGGGGCTACTTGCAAATAACCCAAGTTTAGGGTTTTGTGTGCAAGTTTGCCATCTTGTGAGGTGTTTTCCCCTCTTTTGCTTCCTCTAGGGTTGAGAGGAAGGCTTGGGATTGTTGTTTGAGTTCTTTGGGCCTGCGTTGAGCTTGTTTGGGCCTTGGAGTTCCTTGTTTGGGCTTGCTTGAGCCTTGTGTCGCCCAGGGCAGGTGGTGTGTCGCCCAGCAGGCTGGTGTGTCGCCCAGCAGGCTGGTGTGTCGCCCAGCAGAGCTGCTGCCTGTGTCGCCCATGATGCTTGATCTGGTGTAGTGGACCCTTGGTGCATGTTTTGGACAAGTGTCTCTTGCCTTGCTAATGTGTTGGCTGGAACCCTAGGACAAGTGTCCCTTGGGTGGGCGACACATAGCATGGTTGTACCTTGGTTTCTCCTCCCTTCCCTCTTATATAGGTAGCTCTTGTCCTTGCCTTAGTCTCCTTTGGTCCTTTGGTCTCCCCTCCACCCTTGGTGCACGATAGCCCTCTCCATCTAGCTTGTGGTGGCGGATACACCCTCCTGGAGCATCCTGGTGGACGATAGCTTTGGACCCTGAAGTGCTTTGGAGCTTGGAGCTTAAGGCGGGTTGCATAGCTTCTAACCCTAACTCCTTTACTTCTTGCCCGATCTTATGCATGTTAGTAGATTAGCTTAGCTCCTTACTTTTGTACCTTTCCTTAGCTTCCCTTGGTGGCCGATATCCCCCTTAGGGTTTAGGGCTTCTAGTGTACCTTTGCTTTCTAGGGTTTGAAGTCTCTTGTGTTGGGGGTAGGTGATGACCTAGGGTTGGGCGATACCCCCCCCCTTCCTTGTGAGTGTGTTGAGCGACACACTTGCCCTTATGTTGAACGATATGATGCTTTAGGGTTTGAGTTTCTTGAGTTGGAGGTCGATAGGTTGACCTAGCTAGTGTGTTGGCCGACATGGTGACCATGGTGGGCGATACCCTACCCATGTTGGCCGATATAGTTGATGGTCTGGTTGGCCGATAGGGTTAGTAGCATGTTGGATGATACCTTGCCCATGATGGGCGATAGGGTGAGCTTAGTGTGATGGCCGATAGCCTTGGTGGCCGATAGTCCAGTTGAACGATACCCTACCCTATTAGCTAGTGTGTAGGCCGATAGAGTTAGTAATGGGTGATGGCCGATAGGGTTTAGGATGGTGGCCGATACCCATGCTGGATAGATAGGTTTAAGTGAGGGTTGTGAAGTTTTAGTGAGGGTTTGAGGTGCTTTGGTGACGGCCCCTCATGTGATGGAAATAATTAGCTAATTAACCAAGGAAATGATGGTGATATTTATCATCAAACATGATGCTAATGATAGTAATGTATATGTTGATAGCCCTCATGTATTAGGTGCATGATGTGACCTTTATGCTTAATTATTAATAATAATGAAGGTGACGATAACTACTTTAGTAGTTTGTTTAATGATGATAATGATGGTAATAAAGATGCTAAGTGACAGTTATGTTAAAGGTTACTTCATGATAAAGATGACAACAGTTGATGGCGATAATAATGATTTTGACAATAACAGTGTTGGTTCTGTATACTCAACATGATCTCCATATGCCTCGATTGTTTGTATAATCCTGAGATTTAGAGTAAGCATCAGTATGGTTGATAATGATGTAACTAATATACCTGGTTACCAAATAGGTGTCACATTGATAAGTACAATATCTTGAATGATATTTCATGATAGTGAGCATATTCCTTATGTTGAATCTACGATTATTGTGTACTCTAACCTTGCAGGTGATGTCTTAGCCATAAAAGGGCTATGTGACATATGTAATGAGTAACATTGCTTTGATAATTGCCCTATAAGATTGTGTATGTGATGTGTTGGTCCCTTGATGATGATGTGAGCCTTAAGAGGCAGTGACAGTGCATGATGAAGGATTGAGATCCTGCGGTATGTGATGATCCTTGAGATGGATTTGGATGGTTGGCAAAAGGCCAAGTGGTAACATGTGATGTTGGATCCTTAAGATGGATCAGGTTGATATGATTAGACCATCATATAATGTTCTTTACTTTCTGTTATATCTTGCATGTTATACAACTTGGTTGAATCCTGCAATCCATTTAAAAGATACTAATTAATCACAGTGAAATATATCATATAGTTTGCACTGGCCATAGATCCATCATCGTCAGGACTTGGTGATGGTGAAACGGGTTTTCCTGCGGGTTAACCTGGAAGCGCATATTATTGAATATGTGTAGGTTGCTCCTAGCCTGAAAATGAGGAGGTAAGAGTGTAACTTCGGTTGCAGACTCAGATATGTGTTTAGAGCATGGTGAACAGGCCCATGGCTCAGGATATGTGATGTATGGAGCATGAATGCGTTCATGGCTCAGAGCACAGTGATTAGGCCCGTGGCTCAGTTTTACTAGCGTCGTGACCTGTACCAAGGCGGGCTAGAGAATGGGTAGCCTGTGGAGCTAACCCTGTGGCTTAGACCACTTCAGCATGTGACTGCGGTCCTGCTTGTGTTGTACCCATGTACTGACCATGAGGTGGGAGGTCGTGGAGTCCGGCTCTTCCATTGGCCTTGTATGGCACCGGCTTGGGTTTCGTAACCGAAGGTTGGATTTGAAATGTACAGTTCAAATCCTCAGGGCATAATAAAACATAATACAGCCGTTTAGTATTTACTGATCAAATCAACCACGAAACATTGGTTGAGGCCTTGTTTGTGTAATATCTCTGTTATATCTTGCAGGTCATGTGGTAATCTGTCTTATCTTGATAATTAGGTTATGTGACATTATATTCTGTTCTAATAATCCTGTTACATATTGATATACCTTATCTTGATAACCATATTCTTTTGAAGGACATTTGGTTATAAGTTTAGTACAGCTGGTATGTTTGTCGGTAAGAATGATCTTGCTACATATATATATAACTGCTTCTGATATATCTGCTCATGTTATGACTGCTGTTATAGCTATCTTGCTAAGGTTCTGTAGTTGCGGTGGAGAGCTATGTTTCCCGCTGGGACAATTGTTCAATTGTCTCACTCCGCTGGTTTACACCCTTTTTAGGTGGTCGAGGTAGACGTGGTCGTGGTTGTGGTGTTGTGGACGAGCAGCTTGAGGAGCAGTAGAAGGCAAGCGTTGGCCATGCTGATGTTTTGGATGTTTTGTAGTAGAGTCTAGAGTCATCCCTGTACTCTCGGGTCCTTGGCAGTGTTTTGACGTTGTTTCACGATGATATCTGTATATCCTACTGTTGGCCGGATGTGGGCCTTTATGTATATATATGAACAGGTGGTGAACTCATGTGATGGATGGACAGCTGATCCTGAGCTGTGGACACGTGTCAGATCTTGTGTATGTACATAATTATATTACATGTTTCTGTGCAGGATGAGGACTGGAAAGTAATAGTTTCACCGTTTATCAGTTTTCCGCAATCGGTTTTAATTAACCCGTGTTTTTGATAATCTGTGGTTATGGTGTTTTCCGCACGTTTTCGCGTAACACCTCATTATCTGTGGGATAATGGGATGTGTTGCCACAGTAATCATCTTGTGGTAAGGATGCATATCTAGTGAGTTATATCCTTTCATGACTATAAAATTGCATATATCTTTGTTTGGATATATCTCTACATCTACTCATAGCTTGATTTATCTTGTGAAACTTTTGGTATCTCTTACTATGATCTAGATCCTACTAGTAGTCCTAACTTGTGATATCATCTACTAGTAGTTCACATACATGTAGTTCTGACCCTGTCAATTTTTGGTAATCTTTGCTCATCTATATGCTATGCTTGTATCTTGTTTCATACATGCTCAAGCTTGTTCCTTGAATTTCATATCTACTATCTTGAGTTGCTTGCATAACATTGTGATGCAGGGTACATAGATCTACATTATATGTAGAAATTGGAGTTTTTTTTGGATTCTATGTAGGATCTGCTCCAGTTTTAGTCTTTGGTGCAAGACTAGTGTTTTTCATGCAGAAACGACCTTCTGAGAAAGACTCATTGCTTTGTAATGAGCTCCGATGGTTTTTGGTCAAATTCCGCCATCTTGAGGGTCAAAATTGTGATTTATTATTTTTCTGCAGCACTTTATCTTGCATTTTGGGTTGTTCAAGTATATGCTTTAACTTGCTTTTCTTTCTATGCTTGGACAAGCCCCTATTTGTGCTCTTCTACTCTCCTTATATATATTTGTGTTGTCTCCTTTCTCTTTAACAAGTGATGTTTCTTATTTCTTCATAACCCCACTTTTTGAAATGACAAAGGGGGAGAAAGGTATGTCTTCTTTTAAAAAGAGGAAGAAGGCATGTCTTACATGAAGAAGAGAAGTATGTTCATGTAAAAGGAATAGGTAAAGGGGAGAAGACATATATGTGTAGAACATATATGAGTAGAAGACATAGTATTCTATAAATGTTATGAAAGCTAACCATGCAGGAGAAATAACATCAATTGAGGGGGAGTATGAAAACTCCGTGCGCATCAATTGAGGGGGAGCATATGAACTCAATTCCTTTGAAACCCCTAGGTTTCTCTGAAGGTATGATTTTACTTAAAAGCTTTCAATACATTTATGGAATGGTTTGTCATCTTCAAAAAGGGGGAGATTGTTGACTCAAGGTCAATTAGGTCAATGTTGACTCACGTCTAAATTGACTAAACCCATTTTTTGATGATGACTAACCATTCCACATATTGGTGTCTAATGCTTCTACTTGAGTGATTTCAGATTAGGTATAGACACACTCCAAATGCCCTAACTTGCGCATATCAAATTGGAGAAAAGACAAGTCAAAGTCATACAAGTGCACGTTTTTGTAATATGATGTATATCCATTAGAATCATGTTGTAAATTACTTGTAATGATTGTATGAGTTGTAATTAAGCTTAGAAAAATATCAGGAGCACTTAGATCGAATTTTAGAGCACTTTAGATGCATCTTTGAAAATTGATTACAGGCACTTTGTCGGTCGAGTTTCCCTGGCTTGAAACTCGACCGATCACCCTTGATCAATTTTCTAGAGATTGCATCGGTCGAGTTGTGTTTACATAGAACTTTACCGATGGAGTAATTGACCAAATTGATTTTCATTGGTCGGTCGAGTTTCCTCAGGGCAAACTTGACCGATGGTCTAAATATCGGTTTTGTCTTTTAATCTATCGGTCGAGTTACACTCATAGAAACTCGACCGATTGCACTGTACGGAAAAGTGCAGAAAAGTGCTTCTAGCCGTTGTGGAGTTGCAACAAGTGAAAATATATCTGTTGCAAGCCACAAAACGGCTAGTTTTCATTCTTAAGTGTTCCCAAAGGCTAAGAGGCATCCCCATCTATAAATAGGACCCCTTGGGCTTCATTCCAAGGTTGAGCATTCATTACAAACTCTTTGTGAGGTTCCTATTCTATAGTTGAGTGCTTCCTACAGCCTCCTCTCTCTCTCTAAGCTTAATCACTTGCTACATCCATTAGAGTGAGTAGGAAATCTGTAAGAGAGCTAGTCCAATATGTATATCTTGTGAGGCTCTCACTTCCACCACCTTCCTATCTCTCATTTCCAATCATGAAGATGAAGGTTCTCTCTCTTGTTCAAGAGAGGTGAAGAAGAATAAGGGAAGGCATCCCTTGGTGAATATCAAGGCTAAAGACTTGGAGCTAGAGTGGGTAAGCCCTTGGAGAAGGCAGAAGACTCAAGCTCAAGTGGTTAAGACCTTGGTGGAAGCTTCTCCGAGTGAAGGTGAAGTCAAAGGCGGAAGATCCAAGAAGAGTGGGTAATTCCTGCAAGGCTGAAGACTTGTGCAAGAGTGGGTAAGTCCTTGGAGAAGGCCGAAGACTCTTGCAAAGTGGGTAAGTCCTTGGTAAGGTTGAAGACTCTTTGTATTGGATAGGTAAGTCCTTTGTTGGTCATGTATTGTATGTCTTATGAATGAATATAAGAATGCAATAGTTTGGAAGTCCTAGAGGTTGACCTCTCTAGGCAAGTGGACTGACACACTTCTAGTTTGAAGTGTGGAACCACTCTAAATAGCTTGTCTAATTGGTGCATGCTCAATCTCTCTCTCCCTTTCTATGTATGTTTTAGTTGCACTCAAATTACCTATTTAGCAACCTTATCTTGTCATATATCTTGAAGGTTTAATGAATTTTGTTTAAGTGCTTTCAGCTCTATTCACCCCCCTCTAGAGCATCTAATCACCCATCTAGGATCCAACAATTGGTATCAGAGCGGGTCTTCTCCAAGCATACTTCAACATGTAGGAGAAGATGGGTGACTACCACGGAGAGAGATACTTGGGCAGCCTTCCAATCTTTGATGGGAGCAATTTCCTCTATTAGAGAAGAAGGCTTCAATTCTACATCCAAGGATCAAGTCTTGAGATGTGGAAAATGGTGAATAGCCCATACATGCCACCAAAGACAAAGATAGAAGAATGGGATGAAGCTGCCTTGATGAAAGCAACCTTGAATGCTAGAGCCATGCACATCCTCTATGCCTTCATGACTCCCACCGAGTTCAACCGAATTTCTTCATGTGAAACAGCCTATGAGGTATGGAGAAAGCTTTGCATCACTTATGAAGGGACAGATCAAGTGAAGGAAAGCAAAGTCTACATGCTCAAAGGGTTGCTTGAGAACTTCAAGATGGGAAAGGAGGAAAGCATAGCCAACATGTACTCAAGGCTCAACACCATCTTGAATGGTCTTGCTGTTCTAGGACATCCTATTTCTAGTGGAGATATCAACTCAAAGATCCTTAGAACTCTCCCCAAGAGGTGGGAACCCAAGGTGACTTCAATTGAAGAAGCAAGGTCTCTCAAGGATATCCCTATTGAAGAGCTCATTGGAAATCTACAAGCACATGAAGCTACACTTGACAAGAGGGAGGAAGTAGAAAGACAAGAGGAGAAAGAAAAGAGAATGAAGAAGGCTGAAATCAAAGCTCAAATCAAGGCTATTGTTGATCAAGCTTCTCCATCCTCTCAAGTTGAAGAAGATGCCATGTACTCCAAGGGTAAACTCTACAAAGGCAAGTCCTCCTCCAACTGGTGCTTCACATGTGGAAAGAAGGGTCATTACAAGGAAGATTGCCCACAAGGCAAAAAGACCCATTTTCACAAGAAGAAATGGCAATCAAGCTCAAGTGGCTCCTCCAACTCAAGCTCAAGTGAAGATTCAAGTGAAGGATCAAGCTCAAGCTCTAGTGATGAAGGAGAATGCCATTTTTCTCTTATAGCATCAACAAGTGAAGACTCAAGTGAGGTAAATCTAGACTCTTTAGATAAAGAATCTTTGATTGATATTATTCATGATATTTGTGCCTCTCTTAAGTCTTCTCAAAAGAAAAGGAAAAAGCTTGCTAGAATTGTTGATAACTTGCATGAAGAATTAAATGATCTTGAACATGATAATTCTTGCTTGCTTGATGATAAAAATGATTGTCTTAGTCAAGTAGATTCTCTTAAACTTGAAAATACTAGTTTACTTGATAAGGTTAGATTTCTTGAAGCTCAACCTCTCATGCCTAGTTCTAATGAAGAGCATACGTTAGTTATTGATTCTCTCATGCATGATATTGATGTTCTAAAATCTGAAAACAAGGACAAAGATTTTGTTTTGCAAGAATTAGAAATAGAAAATGCCTCCTTGCTTGCTAAAATCAATGGCCATCGTGGGGTTAGGTGGTGGCCAATGCCATTTACGCCGGTCTCCAGTACGGATCAAGGAGATGATTGTGAACTGTTGGATCTCCGCAACCTCACAATCTGACGGTCCTGAAAGAGGGCATACATTAGGGTTTGGCAAGGTCAATTGGCGGCTGGGACGCGCCCCTTGTTGGGTTCAACAGCGGCCAGCCCAAATATAGTGTAGAAAGGATAAAATGAGCTTTAAATCAAGATAATTGGCACATCCTCATTGTTTCATAACTTGGTCTACGAAGGTCTGATTGAAGTGATTTTTATACTGTTGGATAGATAATTAAACGATCCACATTATGAAATATACAAGGGAACAATTTGATCATAATAACTTGGTTTAAAAATTATTATAATATGGTGATATGTTATCTCATATACTTGGTTCAATTTCTTCAATCCGAGCCCCGTATACTGGAGTTAGTCATTGAGGTGATATAAAAAAGGGTCATTCATACATTCAATTTGTGTGATTGAAAATCAATTGAGTAAAAATGATCTCAGAAGGGGGAGAAAGAGCATAATTGAGGTGAGGAAAATTTATGTTATCTCATTCTTCCCTCCTTAAAAGGAATTTCGTCCTCGAAATTCGTCAAGGATCATAGTTAAGAGTCCATTTCGACACTAATCGAGTGTAGGTATCCAACCATGGTTGCCAACGCATTCCCCACAATGGGATGCATACCTAGGTTATCATCATCAAGGGTGTACTCATATCAATTATAAACATGTTACTTAGTGTTCCATCATAATGTGACATCATCATGACATTAGGGTTTACTCATCCCTAAGTATCCCTACATTAGGATTTTTATTCATATCTTCATACGAGACTGAGGTGTAATATCAAAATCCACCTTATAATTTCTCAAATGAATATGTTATCAATCGTGACTTCCAAATGAGACTATCATCGAAGGTGTATTTCATCATAATACTAGATTTCATGCATGTTTTAGTTTTCCCACAAAAATTCTACCAACTATCCCCAAATTAGGTTTATCATTTCTCATTTGAATATGAAATTAAGCAATTTATTCATCGGAGTTCCAGGAAGTCCGTGTGGATGACTGTAGAGGCGGGAGATTTCTGCCCCTCGGAGGACAACTGTCAATCCCGACAGCCCCTGTGAGACCAGGAGTCGACAGTCCCGGTGCGACCAGGAGCTGCATAGACACTGTCCAAGACCAGAGGTGAAGACCATGCAAGGCGTGAGGTATTGTCGCCGAGCAAGCCTCGGGACAAGGTATGATTCCACAAACCATACCTTCCTAATGTATAGACGTTGACACGATTCCTCGTTCTGGGTTTTGGGGAGAAGAATTTTTTTTGTTTCCGCTGCCTTCTCTGCCTCCCCTAAATCCCAACAGTGGTATCAGAGCCACGTCAACTTCTCTATACTTTAGGATTATCGATGTGATCGATTTTGGTTTGTCGCCTTTATTTATTGCATACGATGTGAATAAAATTGGCTTTATGCATGTCCAATCATAAATCCACAAATCCCAATAATACATATATGATATGTAATATGAATGCACTCGATACACGTCGCCCTTAAATGAGTTTTGTGGTGGATGTTAAGCGTGGTTATGGCCAATAAACCATATCTATGTATGGTTGTATGTGGTTGCTTGCATCTCAGTCTGCGCACCGTTTCCCTATCTCCTATTCCTGATGTAACTCGAAATAATTTGAGATTTCTTTCCTACCTTTGCTCCCCTCGAATGTAACTCGAGGTTTCTCCATTCAAGTGTAAAATAGGATAGATTTTTTATTTCCTATTATGACGAAGAAAGGCAGACATCCTGACGACAGCTGAGTTGATCGGTTCAAGGAGTGAATCGATCGGTTGACGTTCCAGATGATCGGTTCAAGGAGTGAGCTGATCGGTTGATGACCGGTTTGAGGAGTGAGATGAGTGGGTAGTGGCCATGAGGAGATGCACGACGACCAGGCAAACCGATCGGTTGGAGGAGCCAATCGATCGCTGGTGGCACCCAACCGACCGGCCTGATGGTGAGCTGATCAGTCATGTGATGAGTTGATCAAACCCAGAAAGGTAAAGCACATAGTTCATCTTGTACAGGTTGCATGTGATGTAGACCTAGATGACCGTGATTCCTCTTGGTTTGAGGAATCACATTAGGATGGCAATAATCATCACTTTTATTGTTTCGCATGTTTTCTGTGGGATATAGCATGTATATGATACATACTATATATTGTGGTGATTGGATATGTATATGTACCTATAAAAACCAAATCCATCATTAAATATTAAAGTTTTAGATGCCTTCCAATGTGACACACGTGAAAAGCTAGATCGGCCAAGTGTGGGCACGCCCTAGCATGGTGCACCGTCTATCTCGTGGAAGCGTGAAGGATGAATGTGTGGGTCTGCCCTAGTAGGGTGCACATTCATCGTGTTGGTTTTGGGTCGGACTTAACAAGGTGATCTAGATGGGATCTAGTACCTTGAGGCATGGAGGTGATCATGGCAAGGAGTTGCATATGACATCTTTCAAGAGTTGCATATGATGCAATTGGAAAAAGTTGCCTACCTGGAAGATCTATGTCATGGGTGATAGCCCTAGCTGGTCCACGATTTAGAGGATTTCAGGATCTTGCCCACTAGAAGATTGTACGTGGCAATCTTCCAAATTCATGGTGAGGGCTATCAATTTGAAATAAAATAGTGGGAGCGATAATTAATTAAAGGCCTAATTATATCGTAAACTTTTCAAGTCAATCAAAAAGGTCAAAATGAGTTTTGGACTAAAATTGTATATTTTCCTTTTGTAGTACAACTGGCAACAAACAATAATTACTTCTCTTTGCGATCGGTCCTTGAAAAGGACAAGCTGAATGGGACAAACTTCCACGATTAGTTTAGGACATTGAGAATTTTTCTCACTCAAGAGTGAAAGCTCTATGTCCTGGATACTCCAATTCCAGAGGAACCTGCTCCTACCGTACCAAAGGCAGAAAGGGATGCTTACAAGAAGCATTCTGATGATGCCATTGATGCAAAGTGCTTGATGTTGTGCTCCACGAACCATGAGTTGTAGAGGCAACATGAGAACATGGGTGTCATTGAGATGATTTAGCATCTCAGGAACATGCATGAAGATCAAGCACGGAAAGAGAGATATGATGTCTCAAGGGCACTGTTCAAGTGCGTCATAACAGAAGGAGATCCAGTTGGTCCTCACACACTCAAGATGATTGGGTATGTGGAGAACCTGAAAAGACTGGGATTTCCACTGAGCCAAGAGTTGGATACTGACATGATACTGCAATCGTTGCCAGAATCCTACAGTTAGTTTGTGATGAACTATAACATGAACAACTTTGATAGGCCACTGTCAGAGTTGTTGGGCATGTTGAGGACAGTCGAGGCACAGATGAATAAGGACAAGCCTAAGTCTGTGATAATGATCAGAAGCAAGAAAGGCAATTCCAAGCGTAAGGGCAAGGGCAAATCTAAGAAAGGTTCTGATGCTAGCCAGCAGCCCAAGTCATCTTCACCTCTCAAGGCCAAGGGAGGCGTGACCAAGAAAGGAAATTGCCACCATTGTCAAAATCTAGGATATTGGAAAAAGAATTGTCCTCTCTATCTGGAAGAACAAAAGAAGAAGGAGACGACATAAGTCTCCACTTAAAGGTGTCATGAAATAAACTTGTAACACTTTTTGAGGTATATGATACCAAGATGTAAAGTGTAAATCACTCAATAAATGGGGAAAGTGTTGTTGCCATAGATAGGAGTACTTTAGTTTAATTTCAGCCTTATAGACATGTAATACAGTTATGAAATGCTATTTCATATTTTCCAATAGATAGAAACACTTTATTTTTGCATATTGTATGACAATGATAGCAATTAATAAAGTTGATGTTTTAATTTCTAAAAGATATGATCTTTGTGGCAATGCCTTGTTTATCTTGTGGTACTTGATATGCATGAGATAAAATGATACCTAAAAGTTATTGATAACTCAAACAATCAAATTATCATAAATCATGAGAAATTCATTTCTAGTTTCCATATGATGGATAAATCTAGACTCTTTTGGTTAGAGAACCAGTAAGAGACATGAATATCTTGGACATGATAAATCAATCTTCACTAATGGTAGTGAGAGAATGATTATCCTATTAGGTATAATACATGTGATGTACTTACATACCTATTGGAGTAAATGCTAATACTTCAAATGGTGTTTAGAGAAATACCAATATGAACATCTTGAAGTATTCAAGAATATCATAGATGAAGTATGAATTTGGTGAAGTATTAATTCTTGATGAGATCAATGAATGAAATACTTAAACCAAATGTTTGAGATCCTTATGAGTGATTATGATAGTGTATCATAGTGAACTCAAGGTTAAGGCATGGTGATGTCTGGACCAAGAAGGAGTCATACTCTAAGGAGTTAGAGAATGATTATCAAATAATTGAGTTCTTCTTAAAAGAATACCCTACACTAATAAAGGACATTAAGAATCACAAAGGGTTGTGAGTTCCATATCCTTAACAGATACACCTCGATTATCTAAGTGATGAGTTGTTCATGTGATGAGTCAACTGTCTAGATAATGAGGAACCGAATTTTGAGTTATGGTATATGACCATTACATCCTAAATGACTTCCATGTAAACCATAAGGTATGACCTTGATGGTAGCACCCATTGGAATGAAATCCATAAGTGTGAATGAGTCTTAAGCATTAAGACACATGGATAACATTTTGAGAAGGATGATGCTTGTTAATTGCAACTTAATGACTAAGAGATTTGGCATATGGATACTAAAACCGCATTCCTGTAAGGAATAAAACAAGGATGTGTATGTGACACAACCTATAAGGTTTATGAATCCATTAATGCAAATGAAGTCTATAAGTTACAATGGATTAATCAATGTGATTGATTATGAACAAGCAACTCAGAACTGGAACTTTACTTTGATGATATAGTCAAAGGGTTTGACTAATATGTCAAAGATAAAGAAGGGATCTGTGATTTAGTGGGAGCGTATTCACATTCCACATGTTGATGTGAAATGGAAATGTTCTAAAATGGAAATCCAAAGTGGAAATTATCTTTAAGGAAGACAGAGATGTTTCCTATGTGATAGGAATAGAGATCTATAGAGATAGTTCTCGAAAACCTCTTGACCTGAAAAGAGAAAGCATACATTGGCAATCTGTACTGAAGGGTTCAGTGTGCACCGATTCAGTAGGAGAAAACCTGTCCATGTTACATGGAGTTATATCCTAAGGCCAAGTGTCCAATTCTTATGAAGAATGGGAACACTAAGAATAGATATGGATCTATCATGTATGTAATCATCCCATTATCTTGCATGTATAGACATGGCAAGAACAAAATGCATTTATCATCTTGTATGTGGGACATGACAATATGATATGCTCATCCTGATAACTCGTATGTGGGACATGATGAGTGGATGTCTGTCTGATTCCAGTAAGGGTTACTGGAATACCATGAGAACTCGATAAGTACTTGAGAAGTACTAGTTCTATGGAGAAAGGAAAGGGGTCAATGTAAAGAGTTACACTGATGCGGACTTCTGAAATGGATAGAAAATTAATCGCAAAATATATATGGGATATATAAAAGTGAAATTTTGTTGATAATTGGAAATGTTCCAATAAAACCGTTTAAAAGGAAATGTCGAGTATCTGTGTGTTAGAGAACAACAGTGGATACTATATGGATCTAGGAGTTCATAGAGATGAACTTATAGATATTTCGGTCATTGATGACAAGTAAGGAATGCTGGATCATGCAATGTGGCTAAAGGTTAGCAAAGGAATACTAGATCGCATATTACGACAACTCCATCTCATACGTATGACATACAGCGAAGAGATGTGATACATGTAATTAATACTGACTTTGGCAAGGTGTTGCCATAATTCACTGTGTAAGCACTAGAGCACAGTAACATGTGGGACATGTTTGAAGATCACTATGAATATGATTCAAGGGTGATTGGCTCACAGTGCAAGTGGGAGTCTATTGGTATGTATGCCCTGAGAGCCAATCATGGGATGATTGGTGGGATACATTAAGATTGATTTGATAAATATCAAAGGCAAGCTTCCAATTCTTTTTGGTTCAGTCATATGAGATAATGATAGAACATATTGAATGTCTAGAGAATGACAGTACTCAATGACGTATGCTTTCAAGTTGAGGACCTGAACGATGAGATCATACGGATGCTAAGAGTTTGTACATTCTCAATATGTCCCTAGTCAGATGTCATTGTGGAAGGTAGATAGACAGCAATGACACACAAGACTAGATTGTGGTGTTGGTTGATGACAGAATCTCATTAGTCATGATATAGATATATCAAACCAAACACATAGGTACTTGTTAGATAACAAGTGTACCGGACAGACCCACCGTGAGTTTGACACATGGAACCATGACATGGTAGTCACAGTCAGTTCTCACAGTGATGGTGGTGAGTGTGATTCTTTGACCTGAAATTACTACACTCAACACATGTCGTTGGGTACACTTTGACATCATCAAACGCAGTCTTGAAACATGGGTTGTTATAAAGGTGATGATTGGGTGGCTTTGACACATGTGGCTTTTGAGGGGTGAGTGATAGATATGGTATTTGTCCCTCTTGAGGGAGTTTGATATGCATGGACACTTGATGAGTAGGATTGAGATAGGCGTGCACACATGTGTGAATCAGTATGTGATATTGATGTCATACATATCTCCTCCAATATACTCCAAGATCAAGAAAGTGAATGAACATTGATAGGATGACTATTCCATGCCTCAAGTTCATTCGGGATATTAGTGACAAAGGAATTATACATTCACTGTAACACCATTCACGGATTGTAGGATTGAAAGTTGTTCTCCAACTTTCTATTTCACTTGGGTAGCACTGATGTGTGACTAGGCATTGCTCTTTTCTTGTGAAGTCATAAGTGTTATGGACTCTCACTGCCAACGTGAAATGGACCTATAGGGTCACACACATAGGATTTAACATGGAAGAGGAGTTTTATCCACAAATTATGTTTAGATTGATTACTAAAGGAGTTTAGTAGTTCAATTAAACACTCAATTAATTGATAGCTCAATATCATAATGTTGAAGGTGTTGGACCAGTTGATTAGAGTATCAGATTGATTGAAATTGCAATTGACTAATTTGCACAGTCTGCTGCTCCAACCGATCGGCTCATGCGATGAACCGATCGACTCAGGTTGTTGAACCGATCGACTCAGGCAGTGTGATGATCGGCTCATGTGTCACTAAACAATCGGCTAAATCGTTGAACCGATCGGTTCGTGTGACCAACCGAGATCGTTTGGAAAATAAGAAGACTATTTTGCAAATATATTTGTTTCACTTGTACAAATTCGATTTGGACAAGGACTAATATTGGATTAGTTGGAAACAAATATGAAAAGTCAATTTGAGTTGGATCAGGACCGTGAACCGATCGGTTCAGGGCACCAACCGATCGGTTGAGAGCCCCAAACGATTGACTCAGGTCCCAGCCGATCGACTCAGGGGCCGAAACTATCGGTTCAGTTATGAAATGATCGGTTCAGCTGCCGCAACATATCAGATTTGTGGAAAATCTCGAACCCTTCTACTCCTACCTTAATCCCACATTTCCCGGGATAGAGAAACCTGTCCCATGACCATCCTATATATAGGGGTAGTGGGGGCTTCTCAAAACACAACTCAGAACACCAGTTGCTCTGCAAAGTTGTCGTTCTCTCTGGTTTTGGTAACCGAGAGAGCCCGAGCAAGTGCTACCTGCTAAGGGAGGCACAGTAAGGGAAAGACAACTACAGAAAGCGACTGGTGGCAGGAGAGTGTGTCAGTGACTAGTACGCTGACAGAAGGGTGCAACTCCTTCTGATTCCTTGTGGGATAAGGAGATCAGAGTTCCAGGCAGTCTATGTGGAGGAATGTAGAGGCGGGATATTTCTGCCGCTCGGAGGACAACTGTCAATCCCGACAGTCCCGGTGAGACCAGGAGTCGACAGTCTCGGTGCGACTAGGAGCTGCACAGACACTGTCCAAGACTGAAGGTGAAGACCGTGTAAGGCACGAGGTATTGTCGCCGAGCAAGCCTCGGCACAAGGTATGATTCCACAAACCATACCTTCCTAATGTATAGACGTTGACGCGATTCCTCGTTCTGGGTTTTGGGGAGAAGAATTTTCTTTTGTTTCCGCTGCCTTCTCTGCCTCCCCTAAATCCCAACACTCATGTTAGTCAATATTTGATATTGAGCTAATATGCCTCTCAATCATAACTCTTGATCAAGAATATAGATTGAACATTAAGATGATGATGATTGCATGCCTCAATATCAATAAGGTTAACTATAAAAAATGATTTTATGGTTATTCTAAAACTATTCACATACATGTTGAAGTTGTTATCCAACATATCCAATTACTTGAATGGTAATTATGTGTTGCCAAATATTTCTTATTGCTTGTGAAGTCATAATATCAATATAGACATAACTATCCACATAATATGCAACCTACAGGGTCATACACAAGATCCAATATAGAAGAGAAGTATAATTGTGTGCACAAGTTAAATTGACTACTAAAATATTTAGGTTATCAATTAAAACAATAACAGGCTTTTGGAAGGCCAGATGGTCAGTTGGGAATTCTACTCAATTGAATCAATGTTAGAAGCCAACACATGTGATATTCGACTAATCAATATCAAGGTTATCATTACCCCAAATAATTTGTTGAAGTCTCCATCTGATCTACTTTAAATTAGTCAACTAAGAAATTATGTTGATTGATTAGAGGATTATGAATAGGTTTTTAAAATGTCAGACTTATCCATTTGAATAACTAGGAAATATGTGATAGGATATGAATGAAAAGATCATGTGGATGTTCTCTTCTACATCTTTTTATTGTGAAACTATATTCCATGCCTCACATATGTAAAGGGACATGACAAAAAAGGGCTATTTACCTATTTCCAACAAAAGACATGACAAAAAAGGGTCAAGTTATAGGTTTTTAAATGTGCAAAAACCCTTGTCATGACTAGATACAAAGGAGAAAGAAAAGGAAAAATAAACACAAAACATTTCCAAGAGATACTGCTCCTTCCTATTGTCTCTAGAAATGTCATATGTTGTTTCTAGTGGTTCATATGAACTATTTAGATACATTCGCAAAATGAATACATTATGAGGATGTTGTCAAAAATCAACTGTGTGTTGTCACAAGCGATACACTTCACCTCATGTGGAAATTCGTTGGACTTAATTCATGACAAGATATAACTCTTGCTCCTATATATTAATGCATAGTTGTTAACAAGACATGCTCATGTGTTTGGACATAGACTATTAGTTTCTTATGCTTCTCTTATTTCCATATATAACACAATAGCAGTCTACGAATATAATCTTGGAAAATAATGGGATATAATTATTGACACCTAACCTACTAAATATATGCTATATAAAATAAAAAACCAAAATAGGGAAAAATATACACTGAAAACAAAAATAGAAATGATTTGGATCTAAATTAAAACAAGACACTAACATTACAAGAAAAAATTGGTTGGTGGAAGTTTATATGGATGTTTACATAGGGTTTATCATTCACCCTCATGATCCTTACTTAAATATCAACTCACTCCCTAATATGTCAATTTTTCTCTCTCTTTATTTTAGAGGTTTTAGGAATCCAATCACCTACTCAATAGTGGCTTTGGAAAACTAGCTCCGCTATTCTTCCAAACTCATGGAGACCATACCTCCTCGGAAAAAAACATAAAAATATATCCATGGTCAATACTATTATCGTATTAAATTTCAAGGAATATTTATTTTGTATCTATGTACTTTTTTATGATCTTGATCATAAACAAACATCATATACTTATGTGCGTAGCTTGTAAGAACCAAGAATTAAACAATTCAAGATTCATACAATTCAAAACTAAAACTAAGACTATAAAATTCTTAATAGGTAAATTATGGGTTACAGTCAAAGAGACATTTAGTCTTCCTATATAAGGAAGATTAACATGAGCATAGAGGAAATATACAAAACTAGTGAAAAGAAGAAAATAAACAACAAAAGTGTGTTCCTCCAATTAGAGATAATCAAGACAACCTCCTCCTATTATGCTTAGGTTATGTGGGAAGGATTCTTTGCTTGATGTATACCTCTAGTGGGTTTTGGGATTGTTAGTTGATGTTGGTTGTGGGAAAAAATCTGCCACCAATAAGTTGAAATGCAGTGGACGGTGGATAGGGTTTTTCTTTTAGGGTGAGGATTGTAGGTTTGGGTGATGAGAGGTGTAAGGATTGATAGAGATATGCTTTTTAATAATGAAAAAACTTTAATATAATTTAGTAATTGAGGATATATCCCATACGATCATTATGGTACAATTCTTATATTAAAGTCATTAGGTGAATTGAAAAAGCACAATTTCAAAATTCGAGACCTATAATAGACATTGTAGATCATAGATATCATTTTATTATCTTTATGTAATGGTGGAGATGGTGGCTCAAGCTTATGATAATAGGCTCATTCTAGAGTAAATAACTATTTTTAACATAACAACAATATTTTCTATGTAATGAAGGTTAATTAGAATTACTCCTCAATCATAAAAACCATAACCATAAAATATGATTTTCATGTTTAACTGGCTAAAAGAAGTTTTTTAAAAATATCTAAAGAAACCTTTATGTACTTGAATTATCTCCCATTAAGTTATGTGAACTTATTATCATTTTTCATTAACATGCATTATTCAGTTACTTTAATAAATGAACGTTAAAAAATAAGTATCAAAATATATTAAGATATAAACATGAGAAAATAAGAAAACATATCCAAAATAGAATACGAGAATCAAACCTTGGAACAAATTAAGAGGTGGGAAAGTACACACATGTTATTTGAGTGTCATGGCCTTATACATGGATCCATCACCTTGAATAATGCTAAATAATAGTGAGATACCGAGAGAAAAGTTTATCATTCACTAACATGGTAAAATGAAATTTAGTAGAGTAACGAATTGGTCACCAAGAATGAAGAATGGTTCATAAAACTATCTACTACATTGGATTTCGTGTTCATCATAGGATCATCCATGAAATTTAGTATAAAATATGGTTTCTTATGACATATTTTCTAAAGAAACTTCAAGAGTGGATATTCTTATCCACAATGAATATTCTAGTTAAATATTAGGGAAATTGGTGCCTCAAAATATAGTTTACATACATTAATATTCTAGGTGACTCTAGTATATAAAATCACCAACTTGATATAATGAACTATGAAAATATCTTGGCCATATATTTGAGTACTATAATAATTTTGTGAAGGTGATTCTAGTTTTGTAGATCATGTAACTGTTCCATGTATTTTTCCCAATACGTTTAACCTAAACAAATTAACTTATTAGTGTGATCCTCCTAGACACCTAGGTTGACATAAAAGGATAGAGTACACTTTGATTCTAACACTACACCTTCGTAGTAGAAGGACCAAAAATCTAAGAAGACGCCATGATACCAATATGTATAGGATTATGTAAAGATCTTTTAATAATGAAATTAAGATTATCGTATTAGTGAATGCTGATTCTCACTAGTCTTCCTTTGGGATATAAAACTATTGGATGAAAATATGTCTATAGAAAGGATTTTAGGGGGGTGGTTATAGATATAAATTTAAAATCAAGCTTTTATCAAGGTGATATATACAAAAGGAATGTATATATAAAGTTGATACCTATTCTATTTTAATTAGAATATGTTCCTTCTATGTCCTTTCAAAGTGGATGGGTTCATAAATTTAAGATGATTTATAAAATGGATGGCAAGGCTATTTTCTAATTGTAATAAATTTGTCCATATGTTCTTGATAATGCTATTGCTATTATTTTGTGCTTTTATATGGTTGTATGATCTGGAGATCCAATTCTAATATGTGAATGATACAAAATTATTTCTTGATAAAAATTCTCATATCAATGAATCCCGAATTGATGATCTTGTTTGTAAAATAAAAGAATACACATCTTATTTGATTGATGTGGATACTAAACTGTACTGTTTTGGTAATTCTAAAAAGATTCTATTTTATTGAGTTTAAATGTTGTTTCTCCTTCTTATCATCCTTACTTGACATGGCTTTTAAGGGTAATATAGACGATATGTAAGGAGTGGGACCCTGGAGGGGATCCACAACCTAGTTAATTTGAGAATAAAGTCATATATCCAAACATAATTAAAAGCATGCTTAAATAGACATAATTTTTTTTATTCTTAAGTGATGATATACAAAAGAGACCAAATTATAGTAGTGGAATAACATTTCTTGACTATATTCAATTTTATAGAATTACATCATCATCTCCCTTATAGGGTTTACATAAAACGTAAAACAAAAGGTTATAACAAAGGGATATTCAACTATCTCAACTCTATCTCTCTAAGAGCTTGAACTAGAAAATCCATATCACCATGTGCAATCTTTCAAGTCCTACACCTGGGGTTGGAAGCATACCCCAACAAAAGGAGAAAAAGAAGATATGTCAGCAAACACTGGTATGTGCATGCAAAATCGATTATTGAGCAACATTATGCAATAAAGGACGTCAAATAAGTATGACTTCCCAAAGTAAAAGGAAAGGACTACCCAACTGGTCATAAAAGAATATGAATTTTAAAAACTAATCAAGGAAAAACTTGCCAATAAACCAACATAAAGGTTGTACCACACAAGCAGATATAAATATTTTTGGGCACAAAACCCATTACCAGAATATTAACCTGCATGTAAGTGAGATAAGCATAGCACTATAACAATATATATAGCAATGGTGTCCAAGTCTCACAACCTTGAAACCTGATAGAGTATGGCACACAACCACCTACGTAGTATATATAAAAGTGGGCACAAAACTCCGGTATGGGGCACACAACCTCCATCCCAAACATATAACGTGGGCAAACAACCCAAAAACCAAAGTAATAACACTACTCTAGGTCTATTGAATCACAAAGCATGCATAATGTAGAGCCAAGTACAAAGTGTTGTCTTTTATAGAATAAACAAAGTTGCGATCGCAAAAAAATGGATAAATTGAACATCAACCACATAAGTGACAAAATTAGGGTTTCATCAAAAATAAAAGTATAGGTTAGAGTTAAAAAATCCAACATTATAGGATGATCATTAGATAATAATAAAGTAGAATGCTTCACATGGCATAAATTCTCAGAAGAGAGAGATTGTGTAGGATCGTATGTCAAGAGAATGAGAAACTAGGTTTATTGATCAAAGAATATAATAGGGGAAGCATTAATACCTCACATGAAGTCTACATATGTCCAAGGTCAAAAACCCCAATTCCTTCTTAGTCGACATGAAACCTGTTATACAAAACCCTAAAAATCACCCTTTTTATTCTTATAAAATTAGGTCATGAAATCATACCATAGTTTAGATTAAAATTTTATAATTTCATAGAATATTTTACTTAATTTTGGTGACATAGAGATTATTAGTCATAAATTTTAGGATATCTAACAAATTAGATAAATCCATACACATATTTATTAGTTTGGAATTAGATATTGAAACTAATACCATTGAATACATGAAACGCCACAATTCCAAAACATATTTATTTATTTATTTGAGCTATAATTAATAAGTTGTGCATTTTGGAAAACACAATAATCAGAAATATCCAACAAATCATAAAAACAATTATTCATTTTAGAAAACCAAGATTAGTTGGCCCAACCATCTCTAGCCACTGGGCCTGGTAGTCCACCATCGAAGCACATAGATGGACCAGTCAAAAGATCAAATCGTTCCTTTTCCTAAAAGCAAACAAGAATCATGGAAAGGGGCAAAGTCAGGAAAAGATCGATGATCATCATCTTCACCCATCTTGCAAAGAGAACTAGAAGTGCATCAAAGTGAAGTTTCGATATCAAGAGCCCAAACTAGAAAGGCGGTGGGGAATAACATCGGACGCAACTGCCAGTAACTTCACCAGATCCTGACGGATTCAGCAACCCACACCAATGGGTTGTGAGGAACCAGGGACCTGAGGACAATCCTCAACCATGGATTGCTTGGATGAGGACCTCAGGCCGTGGTCACAAGGCAACCCAGAGAGGCGAGGCACGAAAAAACATGAGGAGCAAGTTGTGAGCCACTCAAGAAAGAAGAAAGATTAAAAATAGACAGGAACACTCGAATGAAACACGGATGGAAACCCATTAGAAAAGGGGGAAAAGAGAAGTACCTACGAGCAAGTAAAAGTGAATTACAAAAAACCCTCACATGTGAAGAATGATGTATTTTAGGTAATTTCTAGATATCTCTATAGTCATGAATCCATTGTGGGATTTTCGAAGCTGACTACCAACAATTGGAGTTCAGAAAGGGGTGTCAAGATTAGAAAATGGGAAAGTGTCATAAGCTTTAGTCTTCCCAAGGACATGAGTTCGATACTTGTTGGTGAAATACTTTGGATAGAGTTCAAGGAAGAGGGGAGACAAGAAGAATCAAGAAATATGGGTAACGAGAGAGGCTCTACTTGTCTGAGCAGTTGATACAATAAAACCATAGAAAATCTAGGATTTAAGGGTGTTAAAAGGTGAGGGGATTGCAAAGGAAAGGTTGGAAAAGGAAAATGAGGAATGAAAGAAAGATCTGGGAGAGAGTAAATTGCAGTTAGTGTATCGAGAAAGAAAGGAAAGAGAGTGTGGATGAAGAAAGTGGAGTGGTTGTGAGATTTTAGTTTGATGGTCCACACTAAAAATGAAATTAGGAAAGATGTGTGTGTCAAGGAAAATTTGTGATGTAAATGTGCATGACAACATATTAAAATAAAACTAGAGGAAATCGATTGTAATCAATTAAATATCAACCAATTTAATGTAATATTGATTCATTTTTTTCCTAATCAACTTAAGGGCTCGAACAAGTCCCAATTAAAGCTAAATTTAGCACCTAGATTAACTAAGAGGTTTAAAATATGATTTGATTATTAATTTCACTTTTGGGGACTTCAATGTTTTATTTAATAATTTTAGATTATCTAATATATTCTCTTTCCTTAAAAAATTTGAGGCATCTCAATTTTCCTAAAAGACGTGAAACTTGTCCCATAAGCAAAGTAAAACATGTGAAATATAGGTTTATAATTAATTTTCTCTTTTGGGGTTATTTATCATGTTTTTTATTATTTTGGACTTAAATGTACATTCACTTTCCTAAACTACAGTAGGATAGGCAATTTTATCCAAATAAGATGAGAATTCACACATAGGCTAATTTAGGTATGTAGATTTTGAATCTAAGGTTTAATTCTACTTTTGGAGACTTTTGTAATTTATTTAATACTTTTTGTCTCTTATTCTATTTTCTTTTCTAAATAGGATTAAGGTAGTTATTATTATGCAATCCATGTGAAATTTGGAAAAAGAACACATTTTTACCATTATATCTTACTTTGAAATTCCTTTAATGACTTACTCACAATGAGGACTTTTGACACATTACCATTATTATTATCGAAGTATTATATATTTATTATCAACACTTACTTAATTGAGTCATATTAATTTCAAAGAGCTATATACTTACACAAAAACCCACCTTTTACTCAAATTCACATACTTAATCTACTATATCCTAATATTGTATGAACATGTGAATACATTGACATTGTGGCATATAATTAAGTTATTATGTAAACATGTTTTAATTTTTATCATTATTTGGTCAAGTCTAGGCAACTGTTCTCACTATCCTTCTAGTCTTAGAATAGGATAGTATTCTAGGTTCTGGTTTGTTACAACACTCCACCCTTAAAAGGATTTCTTCCTCAAAATCTAATCATCCATGCATGCCAACCATTTATTATCCACCCCTTAAAAAGGTTTAACCTAATAAGTCAAACTAAAAAACATCGAGGTTGTATGATTAATTATGTACCTTTTAGTTGTAAATGTTTTAGGGGTTTATGTTGTTCATAGATCATGCACCCAACTAACAGGTCATAACCAACTAGGGTTACATTTTAGGTCTTTGTGCTAACCTAACAACCCTAAGGTTCACATTAGAATTTGAAAGGTCATATCGTACAAAGGGAAGGTCAATTAAACCTTTATCACAAGACATATCTTCCTAGTCATCACCCCAACATCAAAACTAGGGTTAGGATGTCTTTTCCAGCTAATTATAGGGTTTCCAAACATCATGCAATCCTTTATTGTGACTAAGTTCAATAAAACATCGATAAAAATAAAGAAAATTTTCATACATGTAGTAATATAATGGAAAATAGGGTTTTCTTTGAAAAAAACATATGGTATAAAACAAAATGAGCTAAAAATCAATGCGAGAAACCAAGTCACAATTTTATCCATATGTGATCTCCGTATCAACTATTTTCTCATTCTTATTCCAATATGTACCCTAACATTATACCTTAACATCCAAAGTGATATATCACACCAACCTACATTGTCGGGTAAGAGCACCTAATTTCTTATCACAATAGGGTTTACAAACCATGATTCTTATGTGCACCTTATATAATTCTAAATCTACCTTTCACCATCTCAGATTGTCATAGTTCAATTCTAGGGTGAATAGGTCACTAAAATGGTGACCATGTAAGATAAGGGTTCTAATTAGGGATACAAAATTGAAATAGTTCAAAATCTGACCACTATGGCTCTCATATCATCTTGTAAGGAGTGGGACCTAGAGGGGATCTACTCCCTACATAATTTGAGAAGAAAGTCATCTATCTAAACATACTTACAAGCATGCTCAATAGACATGATTTTTTTATTCTCAAATGATGATATACAAAGAGACCAAAGTATACCTGTAAAATAAAATCTATTGACTATATTCAATTTTATAAAAGTACATCATCATATCCCATGTAGGGTTTACATGAAACTTACAACATAAGGTTCTAGTATAGGGATATCCATCCATATCAATTCTATCTCCCCAACAACATGAAATAGCAAGTCAATATCACCAATTCTAGTCTTTCATGTACTACACCACAGATTGGAAGCATACCCCAACTGAAGGAGAAAAAGTAGAAATGTCAGCAAAATGCCGGTATGTGCATGCTAAATCAAGTATTGAGCAACATTACATAATAAATGACGTAAAATAAGCAAGGGTTCCCAAAGTAAAAGTAAAGGACTACCCAAATGGGCATAAAAGAATATGAATTTCAAAATTTAATAACAAGGAGAATACTTTCCAATAAATCATCATGAAGGTCATGCCACACAACCACATAAATATTTTTGGGCACAAAACCCATTACAAGAATATTGACCTACATGCAAGTGAGATAAGCATATCACTAGAACAATATAAATAACAATGGCAGCCAAGGCTCACAACCTTGAAACTTGATAGAGTATGACACACAACCACCTCCCCAGTATATTGAAAGTGGGCACAGATTCCAAGTATGGGGCACACAACCATCATCCAAAAAATATAACATGGGCACATGACCCAAAAACCAAAGTAATTTCATTACTCTAGGGCTACCAAATAACAGAGCATGTATAATGTAGAGGTGTTGAGTAATATGAGCACACAATATAGAAGCGGAAACTAAAATTTTATCTATATGTAACCCCATAACAGCAAGATGACATCAACTACTATGAAATAGGAAGGACGGTGAAATACAAACGTTTCTTAATTCTTTCTTCAAAGTTATACTTCAGATATAATATACTTGAACACTTCAAGAGATTTATGTTTCTATTATACTGAGTACAAATCATCATATTTCCAGTATATCAAACCAAGTATGAGTAATTATCTATATCATTCATTCCATAAGATCTCCATGCACCATATGTATGAAGTCTGGTTGAAGACTTATCCTCCCACTACATCTAGTAAAGGACGTTATGACACATTATGTACATGAAAGAATTGCATATTCCCTTAGGTTCAATAACCAAGGGTATAGATTAACATTAATATGTATTCTAGGTATGCATTTCTTACATATACATATAGTATGACGATTGCTAATGGTAATCTTATGTTATCAATTATAATCCTTTGGTATTAACACTATAAACATTCATCTCAAAGTCTTTCGTACAAAGATCATTAGATGTTTGGGCATTTCCATACAAGATCATACCTTTTCAAACATTAACATTAACATCATACTTTGTTGATATATTATCCTTGTCATACAAGATGCTTTAAAGTAATGTTTCTATTTGATGGCATAGTGAAATAGCAGTTCTAATAACTCTATTACATGCCCATTAGGCTAATATAAATATAGACTAAAGCTTCCACAACTCTTGTTTTGTATTATCCATCTTTTTCCTTCCATGAAGGCTTCTACTGGTTGTCTGGTCATGCACATCATCACGTCAGATCTCTATTTGGTATCACACACCAAAATGAAGAAGTAATCAAATTTATATTATAACATTTATACCTAAAGTGGAGGCCTCAGTGCCTTCCTTCTTATTCTTTAATTCGTCTAACCACATTGGGCAATTTCTTTTCTAATATCCAGGTTAGTGACAATGGTGACAATCACCTCTTAATTTCTTCATACCTCCTTTTGCTTTGAGATCTGAAGACTTGGGCTTTTGGCTAGCTCTAGAACCCTTCTTAGCATTGCCTTTACCTTTCAACTTCCCCTTTGTCTTGTAGATCATCAAAGACTTGGACTTATCTTTCTTCATTTGTGTCTCAGCTGTTCTCAACATTCCTAACAACTTTGTCAACAACTTGTCAAAGGTGTTCATGTTGTAGTTGATCACAAACTGACTATATGACTCTGGCAGGGATTGTAGAATCACGTCAGTGGCCAACTCTTAACCCAAGGGGAATCCTAGTCCAACAAGGTTCTCCACATACCCAATGAGCATAAGTACATGAGGACATAATGGATCTCCTTCTGCCAAGCTACGTTTGAATATCGCCTTGGAGACACCATGTCTCTCTTGTCTTGCCTAATCTTGGTACATGTTCTTGAGATGTGTGACCATCTCAATCACACCCATATTCTCATCCTACCTCTGCAACTCATAGTTCATGGAGCATAGCATCAGATATTTGACATCCACAACATCTTCTATATGCTTCTTGTAAGCATCCTAGTTAGCACTTGGTGCATTTTGAGGTGGTTCGTTTGGTTCTGGCATTTCCAGGACATAGAGCTTTCACTCCTGTGTGAGAACAATTCTCAACATATTGAACCAATTGTGGAAGTTGTTCCCATTTAGTTTGTCCTTCTCAAGGACCGGTCGTAGAGAAAAGTGTTTAGTTTTTGTTGTCATTTGATTCAATAAATGAATTTGCAATTTTAGTAAAACTCATTTTTATTTGATTTGATTAAAATTTGGGTGATAATAATTAGGTCTTAAGTCATTATCATTCTCATTATTTTGTTCAAATTGAAAACCCTCAACTATCAATTTGGAAAATTGTAGTGAAACACTTTTCTAATGAGCAAGATCCAAGATAATTCAACTATGGCTGACCAACTCCGCAAAACAAAGTTAATTACCAAGATGAGCAACTTTTTCCAATTTCATCATATGTAACTCATGATAGATAATATGTGCAACTCCTTGACATAATTATTTGCATGCTTTTGGGCCCAGACACTATGAGATTCACCTGTTAAGCCTGACCTAATAGCCAATACGATAATAATGCACCCTGCGGAGGCAGAACCTACATTATTACCATCACACTTCTACAAGGTAGATGACACACCACACGGAGGCATAACCTACACTTAGTCGAATAAGTTTTTTCATGTGAATTTCTATTGGAAAGCATTTTAGACTTAAAATATTTAATTGAGGGAATTATATATATCATATATATACATATATTGTATCCAATCAGCATATACATAGTATGTATCATATACATGCTATACCCCACAAAGTAAACATGCAATATAAAAAAAAGTGATGGTTAATTCCATGTCTACTTGTCATTTATTGGAGACACAAGGAATTACTACCACCTAGGTCAATCAACACATCATATGCATGAACCTATTTTTGGTGTAGTTCTATGCTTGTCAATCAGGTTAGATTAATTCAACTCTTGAATCGGCCGTCTCACCTCTTGTTCGGTTGGTTGGTCATCATGGACGGTCGTCTGGCCTCCAATCTAACTAATTTTTAGACTCCTTCCAAAAGGTCAGTTGGGTCAACTAGGCAGTCATCTAGATCCATCTTTATATCCTCCATGGTCCTTTATACGGTTGGCTTGTCTCACGAATTGATCATCTCATTCAACAGTAATTGTCTTCCTCGTCATTACAAGAAAAGAAACTAACCTATTGCTACTTTATTACATTGATAAAGAAAAACCTTGACTTACATTCAAGGGGAGAAAATGTAGGAAAGCATTAACTTTATATTAGGAAAAGGGAGGTAGAGGCTTAGTACACATAATGATATAAAAGGAACGAAACCATCCAACCACACACATATAGTATATATATATATATATAGTGATTTTGTGATATTTGTTTGAATACACATATGAGACAGTTTACATATTCACATTATATGCAATAATTAAAAGGTTAAACCATAAATCTGATCATATCGATTATCCTAGATCATAATAAATTGATGTGGCTATGATACTACTGTTGGATAATATGGGCACAAAGTATAGCATAGAAAACAAAAATGTTATCTAATTATGTTACCATAACAACAAGATCATGTCAACTACTATGAAATAGGAAGGCTAGTTTAACGAGTTATACCTCATCCTAGAGCAAGTCCAATGACAATAAATCGCTATAATGCAACTATCAACTTGTTGCTCTTAGATGTCACTTGTGCAGATCCTAGTCTTCATCACGAGCAATGAACATGACCACCTCTGTAATGACTCATGTGGTCTTTCCATGGACTGCATCTTGTAGTTGTCCTCCTAGTAGCAACCAAGGGACTCCTACCTATGGAGTAGTCCACACGGACAAACTAGAATTCATGTCGTTCATGTTGACCTAGAGGTTATACATTGTCCATATTTTGATAATGACTTAAGCATTCCATTCATATGTATCTAATATGTGTATTAAAGATTGATTGTAGGTATTAGGTACATGAAAAGGATCCAAAATCAAAAGCCCTAGAATGGCTCAAGTTCAAGTCAAAAGAGCTACAAGTGTGCAAATTTTGGAAATCTATGTAAATGACCTTAGATAATTTTTGTAATAACTTGTAATTATGAATTGACTTGTAAATAAGATGAGAAAATTGATTGGGGCACTAAACACCATGTTTTAATCACTTTAGATGCAAATTAGAAAATTGATCACATGCACTCATTCGGTCAAGAATGGAACTCGACTGATCCACCTGGGTTGATTTTCTGAAGATGCATCGGTCGAGTTGTGTTTACATAGAACTTGACCGATAGAGTATCTAACCATTTCAATTTTAAATGGTCAATCGAGTTTCCCCAGGACAAACTCGACCGATGATTTAAATATCAGCTTTGTCTTTTACTCCATCGGTCGAGTTACCTTTATTGAAACTCGACTGATTGCACTGCACAGAATTTGCAGAATAAAGTGATGTGACCATTGGTGTGTGTTTTGATCGAAAATAGAGTCGTTGCTTTGAGAAAAAAATGGCTATTTTTATATCTAAGTGTCCCACAACTTAAAGCCCCCCTCAACTATAAATAGGACCTCTTGGAGTTCATTCCAAGGATGCTTATTCACTACATGCTTGGTCCTAGCCTAGTTGAGGGTGTTCTAACCCTTTGAGCCCCTTTCTCTCTCTACCTTCAAGTCAAATTTGTGAGTATGAGTGAGATAGGTTCCTATGTAAGAGAGCTACTCCATGTGTTGATGTAAAGCTCTCCTCTGTCATCTTCCTACCTCCAATTCCCATTGAAGAAAGGTTGAAGATATTCTTTGAGTGAAGGAGAAGGTGTTGTTGTTCTTCAAGGTTGAAGAAAGCAAGGTGTTCCTGATCTCCAAGTGAAGGAGATGTGCAAGGCAAAGCTCAAGAAAAATAGGTAATCCCTTGAAGGCCGAAGACTTGAAGGAAGGAGTGGGTAAGTCCATGTTGATGGCTGAAGACTCCATGGTTCAAGTGGGTAAGCTCCTTCTATAGGTTGAAGATCTTTGCTTGAGGTACTAAGATCTTGGTGTGTGGTTGTTGTATCTTGTAATCTTATGATGGAATATAAGAGTACTGTAAGGACCCTGACCTGCGTTTAGGGTTTACCCTGTTTGTTTTGCTTAACCTTAGTGGTTTGGTGCTCGCTAATCACCTTTGAGTGGTGATTAGGGTTTTGTTGAGCTTTGTTGAGAGTTCGAGGGGCTACTTGCAAATAACCCAAGTTTAGGGTTTTGTGTGCAAGTTTGCCATCTTGTGAGGTGTTTTCCCCTCTTTTGCTTCCTCTAGGGTTGAGAGGAAGGCTTGGGCTTGTTGTTTGAGTTCTTTGGGCCTGAGTTGAGCTTGTTTGGGCCTTGGAGTTCCTTGTTTGGGCTTGCTTGAGCCTTGTGTCGCCCAGGGCAGGTGGTGTGTCGCCCAGCAGGCTGGTGTGTCGCCCAGTAGGCTGGTGTGTCGCCCAACAGAGCTGCTGCCTGTGTCGCCCATGATGCTTGATCTGGTGTAGTGGACCCTTGGTGCATGTTTTGGACAAGTGTCTCTTGCCTTGCTAATGTGTTGGCTGGAACCCTAGGACAAGTGTCCCTTGGGTGGGAAACACATAGCATGGTTGTACCTTGGTTTCTCCTCCCTTCCCTCCTATATAGGTAGCTCTTGTCCTTGCCTTAGTCTCCTTTGGTCCTTTGGTCTCCCCTCCACCCTTGGTGCACGATAGCCCTCTCCATCTAGCTTGTGGTGGCCGATACACCCTCCTGGAGCAGCCTGGTGGACGATAGCTTTGGACCCTGAAGTGCTTTGGAGCTTGGAGCTTAAGGCGGGTTGCATAGCTTCTTACCCTAACTCCTTTACTTCTTGCCTGATCTTATGCATGTTAGTAGATTATCTTAGCTCCTTACTTTTGTACCTTTCCTTAGCTTCCCTTGGTGGCCGATATCCCCCTTAGGGTTTAGGGCTTCTAGTGTACCTTTGCTTTCTAGGGTTTGAAGTCTCTTGTGTTGGGGGTAGGTGATGACCTAGGGTTGGGCGATACCCCCCCCTTCCTTGTGAGTGTGTTGAGCGACACACTTGCCCTTATGTTGAACGATATGATGCTTTAGGGTTTGAGTTCCTTGAGTTGGAGGTCGATAGGTTGACCTAGCTAGTGTGTTGGCCGACATGGTGACCATGGTGGGCGATACCCTACCCATGTTGGCCGATATAGTTGATGGTCTGGTTGGCCGATAGGGTTAGTAGCATGTTGGACGATACCTTGCCCATGATGGGCGATAGGGTGAGCTTAGTGTGATGGCCGATAGTCCAGTTGAACGATACCCTACCCTATTAGCTAGTGTGTAGGCCGATAGAGTTAGTAATGGGTGATGGCCGATAGGGTTTAGGATGGTGGCCGATACCCATGCTGGATAGATAGGTTTAAGTGAGGGTTGTGAAGTTTTAGTGAGGGTTTGAGGTGCTTTGGTGACGGCCCCTCATGTGATGGAAATAATTAGCTAATTAACCAAGGAAATGATGGTGATATTTATCATCAAATAGGATGCTAATGATAGTAATGTATATGTTGATAGCCCTGATGTATTAGGTGCATGATGTGACCTTTATGCTTAATTATTAATAATAATGAAGGTGACGATAACTACTTTAGTAGTTTGTTTAATGATGATAATGATGGTAATAAAGATGCTAAGTGACAGTTATGTTAAAGGTTGCTTCATGATAAAGATGACAACAGTTGATGGCGATAATAATGATTTTGAGAATAACAGTGTTGGTTCTGTATACTCAACATGATCTCCATATGCCTCGATTGTTTGTATAATCCTGAGATTTAGAGTAAGCATCATTATGGTTGATAATGATGTAACTAATATACCTGGTTACCAAATAGGTATCACATTGATAAGTACAATATCTTGAATGATATTTCATGATAGTGAGCATATTCCTTATGTTGAATCTACGATTATTGTGTACTCTAACCTTGCAGGTGATGTCTTAGCCATAAAAGGGCTATGTGACATATGTAATGAGTAACATTGTTTTGATAATTGCCCTATAAGATTGTGTATGTGATGTGTTGGTCCCTTGATGATGATGTGAGCCTTAAGAGGCAGTGACAGTGCATGATGAAGGATTGAGATCCTACGGTATGTGATGATCCTTGAGATGGATCTGGATGGTTGGCAAAAGGCCAAGTGGTAACATGTGATGTTGGATCCTTAAGATGGATCAGGTTGATATGATTAGACCATCATATAATGTTCTTTACTTTCTGTTATATCTTGCATGTTATATAACTTGGTTGAATCCTGCAATCCATCTAAAAGATACTAATTAATCACAGTGAAATATATCATATAGTTTGCCCTGGCCATAGATCCATCATCGTCAGGACTTGGTGATGGTGAAACGGGTTTTCCTACGGGTTAACCTGGAAGCGCGTATTGTTGAATATGTGTAGGTTGCTCCTAGCCTGAAAATGAGGAGGTAAGAGTGTAACTTCGGTTGCAGACTCAGATATGTGTTTAGAGCATGGTGAATAGGCCCGTGGCTCAGGATATGTGATGTATGGAGCATGAATGCGTTCATGTCTCAGAGCACGGTGATTAGTCCCGTGGCTCAGTTTTACTAGCGCCGTGACCTGTACCAAGGCGGGCTAGAGAATGGGTAGCCTGTGGAGCTAACCCTGTGGCTTAGACCACTTCAGCATGTGACTGCGGTCCTGCTTGTGTTGTACCCATGTACTGACCATGAGGTGGGAGGTCGTGGAGTCCGGCTCTTCCATTGGCCTTGTATGGCATCGGCTTGGGTTTCGTAACCGAAGGTTGGATTTGAACGGTACGGTTCAAATCCTCAGGGCATAATAAAACGTAATACAGCCGTTTAGTATTTACTGATCAAATCAACCACGAAACATTGGTTGAGGCCTTGTTTGTGTAATATCTCTGTTATATCTTGCAGGTCATGTGGTAATCTGTCTTATCTTGATAATCAGGTTATGTGACATTATATTCTGTTCTAATAATCCTGTTACATGTTGATATACCTTATCTTGATAACCATATTCTTTTGAAGGACATTTGGTTATAAGTTTAGTACAGCTGGTATGTTTGTCGGTAAGAATGATCTTGCTACATATATATATAACTGCTTCTGATATATCTGCTCATGTTATGACTGTTGTTATAGCTATCTTGCTAAGGTTCTGTAGTTGCGGTGGGGAGCTATGTTTCCCACTGGGACAATTGTTCAATTGTCTCACTCCGCTGGTTTACACCCTTTTTAGGTGGTCAAGGTAGACGTGGTCGTGGTTGTGGTGTTGCGGTCGAGCAACTTGAGGAGCAGTAGAAGGCAAGCATTGGACATGCTGCTGTTTTGGATGTTTTGTAGTAGAGTCTAGAGTCATCCCTGTACTCTCAGGTCCTTGGCAGTGTTTTGACGTTGTTTCACGATGATATCTGTATATCCTACTGTTGGCCGGATGTGGGCCTTTATGTGTATATATGAACAGGTGGTGAACTCATGTGATGGATGGACAGCTGATCCTGAGCTGTGGACACGTGTCAGATCTTGTGTATGTACATAATTATATTACATGTTTCTGTGCAGGATGAGGACTGGAAAGTAATAGTTTCACCATTTATCAGTTTTCCGCAATCGGTTTTAATTAACCCGTGTTTTTGATAATCTGTGGTTATGGTGTTTTCCGCAGGTTTTCGCGTAACACCTCATTATCTGTGGGATAATGGGATGTGTTGCCACAAGTTTTGGTATCAGAGCTTTAGGTTCGCTGAGTCTACAGGGATCTAGGACTAGGGTGAGTCTGTTCTTATGAGTTTCTAGGATATCTTACAAAAATCTTCTGCCTTCAGCAGAAGAAAAGCCAAGATGTCTGGAAACCATGAAGAACATGCTCCTGAGCACAGTGATGCTGCATCGGTTGATGGAGCTGATGGACGGGCACATGAAGATCGGGTGCCGGAGGTCCCCCAACCTGACCCAGCCATACTTGAACATCCTGCCTACCAAAAACTTATGGGGCAGTTAATGGCTACGATGAATCTCATGGTTGAGCGATTACCAGTGCCTCCTCCGCAAGCACAGGTTCCCCATGGAGAAGCATCGGGTATTGGGAAGACCTTTGAGCGGCTTCGCCGAGTCGAAGCTTCGGATTATGCTGGAACGGCTGATCCAGCGGATGCAGATCTGTGGCTGACAAGTCTTGAAAAGGCTTTTCGGATCCTCGACATCCCTGAAGCAGACAAAGTAAAGCATGTTGTCTACCTTCTGAAGGGTAGTGCTGGTCAATGGTGGACCATCGAGGAGGAGAAGCGGCCTGGTGAGGTGATCTGTTGGGAAGTGTTTCGACGCGAGTTCGTCACCAGATACTTTCCGAAGACGTACCTGGATGAGAAGATTAGTCAGTTTGAGAAGTTGCGGCAAGGAACGATGAACATCACCGAGTATGAAGCTAAGTTTATGGATCTGTTGAGGTTCTGTCCTCACATGGCGGCGAAAGATGATGAACGGATCAGACGTTTCGAGAAGGGTTTGAGTGCTGAGTTGACAACCCCTGTGTCTGTGCTGGAAAACCGAGAGCGGTTTGCTACGTTTGTGGAATCAGTTCGACGGATTGAGAGGACAGTACGGGAGAAAAGAGAGTCTGTGTCTCTTAAAAGACCTGCTCAGTATCAAGGACGAAGGTTTGGTGGCTTCAAGAAGCCCATGTTTTCAGCATCGTCAGAGATGAGAAGTTCTGGTGTACCATCTCAGTGGTCTCCGAGTAAGGGAAAAGGTTATGTTTCTTCACCATCCAAGGCGCACAGTTCAGCTTCTGTGGCAGTGACCGAGCCATCTAGGCCACGAGTTGACAATAGAGCATGTCATCTCTGTGGACAAGCCGGGCATTGGAAGTTCAATTTCCCAAATAGAGATGTTGAAGTGACGCAGCAACCGAGGCAGAGTTTCCAGAAGTCTGAGAGACCACATCCCAGTGGTAGCAGAGGACGAGGACGCGGTCAAGCATCTCAAGATGGATCGTCTGCTCAAAGGAGCAGAGGCCGTGGACAGCAAGCTACGGCTCGATTCTATGCCATGAATCAGCCAGAGGCGATAGTCAACCCGCGAGTGGTGACTGGTCAGATGGAGTTATTTCATTCTGATATGTCTTCTTCTTGCTTTATATCTGTTCTGGTTGACCCGGGTGCTACACACTCTTTTATCGCATGTTGTATGCTTGAAAACTGTCGTCTACCTGTTAGTTGTAAGAAGGATAGTTTGTTGTTAGAAACCCCTCTTGGTGGTTCCTCTTTGCTTCGAGAAGAGTGTCCATCTTGTGTCTTGTCTTTCTCGGGACACATCATTCAGGTGGATCTCATACCACTTGATATGCATGGTTTCAATGTTATCCTTGGGATGGATACCCTAGAGAAGTATAAGGTTGTCTTGGACTGTGGTTCCAAGCAGGCGGTGTTTGATGTTGCTGAAGAGAAGTGGATCTTCCAGGGAGATAGGAAGATTCTTCCGACGTGTCTGGTGTCAGCTATGGTGGCAGATAGGTTGTTGCGACAAGGATGTGAGGCGTTCTTAGCTCACGTGGTGGATACCGTTGTGGATACCAAGGCGAAAGGCCTTAACCTTGAAGAAGTGTCCGTGGTCCGAGAGTTTGCAGATGTGTTTCCCGAGGAGTTTCCTAGTGTTCCTCCACCCCGAGAGGTCAATTTTGAGATCAATCTGGTTCCGGGAATGCAGCCGATCGCACAGACACCTTATAGGATGGCTCCAGCAGAGATGGTAGAGTTGAAGAAGCAGTTACAAGAGTTGTTGGAGAAAGGTTTCATCCGACCGAGCACGTCCCCATGGGGTGCTCCCGTATTGTTCGTTAAGAAGAAGGATGGTTCGATGCGGTTGTGTATAGATTACCGACAGTTGAACAAGGTCACGATCAAGAATAAGTACCCGTTGCCGAGGATAGACGACCTGTTCGATCAGTTGCGTGGTGCTACAGTGTTTTCGAAGATCGATCTACGGTCTGGATATCATCAGTTGAGGATAAAAGCGGATGACATACCAAAGTCAGCCTTTAGGATGAGGTATGGTCATTTTGAGTTTGTGGTTATGCCGTTTGGGTTAACCAATGCACCTGCTGCTTTCATGGACCTGATGAACAGAGTGTTTCGTCCGTTCTTAGATCAGTTTGTTGTAGTTTTTATAGATGACATCTTGATCTATAGTCGGAGCCGGCTAGAGCATGAGCAACATCTTCGTCAAGCGTTGACTCTCCTTCGTCAACATCAGTTGTATGCTAAGTTTAGTAAGTGTGAGTTCTGGTTGGATGAAGTGACTTTCTTAGGTCATGTGATATCTGCTGAAGGAGTCAAAGTAGATCCGAAGAAAGTGGAATCCGTTGCGGATTGGGAACCACCGAAGACGCCGACGGAAGTTCGTAGTTTCCTTGGTCTAGCAGGATACTACCGGAGGTTTATCAAGGACTTCAGTTCGATAGCTCTACCGATGACGAAGTTGACCAGGAAGGATGTACCTTTTGTTTGGGATGATTGATGTCAGCAAGCTTTCCAAAGTTTGAAGGAAAAGCTAACCAGTGCTCCAGTGTTGATCTTGCCAGAATCTGGAAAAGGCTATGTTGTTTTCTGTGATGCATCCAAGAAAGGTTTGGGTTGTGTGCTGATGCAGGAGGATCATGTGGTTTCTTTTGCTTCGCGACAGCTTAAGAAATACAAGGAGAACTATCCGACCCATGATTTGGAGCTGGCAGTAGTGGTTCATGCGTTAAAGATTTGGAGACACTATCTTTATGGGGAAGTGTGTTAGATCTTTACAGATCACAAGAATCTGAAGTACATCTTCTCACAGCAAGAGTTGAATATGCGACAGCATCGGTGGATGGAGTTGATCAATGATTATAATTGCACTATCGAGTATCATCCTGGTAAGGCGAATGTGGTAGCGGACGCACTTAGTAGAAAGTCTTCTACTCCCAAGAAGGCACAGATGAGTTCCTTGGTATGCCATAGGCGGGACATGTTAGTCTCCTTACGGAAGATGAACGTGCAGATGGAGGTTTCCCTGTTAGCTGGACTTTTAGCACAGATGCAAATCAAGCCTACGTTGAGACAGCAGATCAAAGATGCACAACAAACGGATGATACAGTACAGCTAATCAGATCAGAGTTTGGCAGCGAAAAGCGTGATGGGTTCCATGAGTCCGAGGATGGAGTGGTTTTCTATCATAATAGGATGGTGGTTCCAGATGCTGATAATCTGAGGAAGTTGGTGCTCGAGGAAGAACACACGTCGATGTATGCTATGCATCCAGGCGTCACCAAAATGTATCATAGTCTGAAGGACTTGTATTGGTGGCCCGGCCTGAAGAAAGATGTAGCTGAGTTTGTGACTAGGTGTGCGGTGTGTCAGCAAGTCAAGGCTGAGCATCAAAAGCCGGCAGGTACGTTGCAACCTTTGCCTATACCACAGTGGAAATGGGATCATATAACCATGGATTTCGTAGTTGGTCTACCCAGGACAACTAGGAATCATGATTCCATTTGGGTGGTAGTGGACAGATTGACGAAGTCTGCCCATTTCATACCGATGAAAACCACGTATACAGCTGAGAAGCTCGCTCGAGTATATGTGGATGAGATAGTTCGTTTGCATGGTGTGCCAGCGACGATAGTTTCTGACAGAGGTCCTCAGTTTACGAGTCGTTTTTGGGAGCAGTTGCACGAGGCGTTGGGAACGCAGTTGAAGTTCAATACCGCTTTCCACCCGCAGACAGATGGACAGTCTGAGAGGACTATTCAGACTTTGGAGGATCTTCTTCGTGCTTGTGTTTTGCAGTTCCTAGGCAGTTGGGATGTACATCTCAGTTTGATAGAGTTTGCCTACAACAATAGCTATCAGCGGAGCATTGACATGGCTCCTTATGAGGCCTTGTATGGAAGGAAGTGCAGATCTCCTTTGTGTTGGTATGAATCAGGTGAATATCAGCTTTTGGGTCCTGAGTTAGTACAGCAGACGATCGAAAAGATCAAGGTGATACAACAACAGTTGAAAGCGGCTCAAGACAGGCAGAAGTCTTATGCAGACAATCGCCGACGACCTTTGGAATTCCAGGTGGGAGACAAGGTTTACCTTAAAGTCTCTCCGTGGAAAGGTGTGCTGAGGTTTGGACGGAAAGGTAAGTTAGCTCCCAGATATATGGGGCCTTACCCAGTCTTAGCACGTGTTGGTAAAGTGGCTTACAAGTTAGAGTTGCCTCCAGAGTTGCACAGGTTACATCCAGTGTTCCATGTCAGTATGCTGAAGAAAAGCCATCCGGATACAGGGACAGTGATACAGCCAGTTGAGGTTGAGCTTGATAGAGATGTGACTTATGAAGAGGGTCCTATGATGATCCTTGACAGAAGAGTCAAGAAGCTGAAGAGGAAGGATTTGGTTCTTGTGAAGGTTCTTTGGCATCACCGTGGCATTGAGGAAGCCACGTGGGAGCTCGAGGAAGAAATGAGGAGGAAGTATCCCTCGCTTTTCTCTTCGGATTTCGGGGACGAAATCCTTTTGTAGAGGTTTATGGCTGTAAGGACCCTGACCTGCGTTTAGGGTTTACCCTGTTTGTTTTGCTTAACCTTAGTGGTTTGGTGCTCGCTAATCACCTTTGAGTGGTGATTAGGGTTTTGTTGAGCTTTGTTGAGAGTTCGAGGGGCTACTTGCAAATAACCCAAGTTTAGGGTTTTGTGTGCAAGTTTGCCATCTTGTGAGGTGTTTTCCCCTCTTTTGCTTCCTGTAGGGTTGACATGAAGGCTTGGGCTTGTTGTTTGAGTTCTTTGGGCCTGAGTTGAGCTTGTTTGGGCCTTGGAGTTCCTTGTTTGGGCTTGCTTGAGCCTTGTGTCGCCCATGGCAGGTGGTGTGTCGCCCAGTAGGCTGGTGTGTCGCCCAGCAGGCTGGTGTGTCGCCCAGCAGAGCTGTTGCCTGTGTCGCCCATGATGCTTGATCTAGTGTAGTGGACCCTTGGTGCATGTTTTGGACAAGTGTCTCTTGCCTTGCTAATGTGTTGGCTGGAACCCTAGGACAAGTGTCCCTTGGGTGGGCGACACATAGCATGGTTGTACCTTGGTTTCTCCTCCCTTCCCTCCTATATAGGTAGCTCTTGTCCTTGCCTTAGTCTCCTTTGGTCCTTTGGTCTCCCCTCCACCCTTGGTGCACGATAGCCCTCTCCATCTAGCTTGTGGTGGCCGATACACCCTCCTGGAGCAGCCTGGTGGACGATAGCTTTGGACCCTGAAGTGCTTTGGAGCTTGGAGCTTAAGGCGGGTTGCATAGCTTCTAACCCTAACTCCTTTACTTCTTTCCTGATCTTATGCATGTTAGTAGATTAGCTTAGCTCCTTACTTTTGTACCTTTCCTTAGCTTCCCTTGGTGGCCGATATCCCCCTTAGGGTTTAGGGCTTCTAGTGTACCTTTGCTTTCTAGGGTTTGAAGTCTCTTGTGTTGGGGGTAGGTGATGACCTAGGGTTGGGCGATAACCCCCCTCCTTGTGAGTGTGTTGAGCGACACACTTGCCCTTATGTTGAACGATATGATGCTTTAGGGTTTGAGTTCCTTGAGTTGGAGGTCGATAGGTTGACCTAGCTAGTGTGTTGGCCGACATGGTGACCATGGTGGGTGATACCCTACCCATGTTGGCCGATATAGTTGATGGTCTGGTTGGCCGATAGGGTTAGTAGCATGTTGGATGATACCTTGCCCATGATGGGCGATAGGGTGAGCTTAGTGTGATGGCCGATAGCCTTGGTGGCCGATAGTCCAGTTGAACGATACCCTACCCTATTAGCTAGTGTGTAGGCCGATAGAGTTAGTAATGGGTGATGGCCGATAGGGTTTAGGATGGTGGCCGATACCCATGCTGGATAGATAGGTTTAAGTGAGGGTTGTGAAGTTTTAGTGAGGGTTTGAGGTGCTTTGGTGATGGCCCCTCATGTGATGGAAATAATTAGCTAATTAACCAAGGAAATGATGGTGATATTTATCATCAAACAGGATGCTAATGATAGTAATGTATATGTTGATAGCCCTCATGTATTAGGTGCATGATGTGACCTTTATGCTTAATTATTAATAATAATGAAGGTGACGATAACTACTTTGGTAGTTTGTTTAATGATGATAATGATGTTAATAAAGATGCTAAGTGACAGTTATGTTAAAGGTTGCTTCATGATAAAGATGACAACAGTTGATGGCGATAATAATGATTTTGACAATAACAGTGTTGGTTCTGTATACTCAACATGATCTCCATATGCCTCGATTGTTTGTATAATCCTGAGATTTAGAGTAAGCATCAGTATGGTTGATAATGATGTAACTAATATACCTGGTTACCAAATAGGTGTCACATTGATAAGTACAATATCTTGAATGATATTTCATGATAGTGAGCATATTCCTTATGTTGAATCTACGATTATTGTGTACTCTAACCTTGCAGGTGATGTCTTAGCCATAAAAGGGCTATGTGACATATGTAATGAGTAACATTGCTTTGATAATTGCCCTATAAGATTGTGTATGTGATGTGTTGGTCCCTTGATGATGATGTGAGCATTAAGAGGCAGTGACAGTTCATGATGAAGGATTGAGATCCTGCGGTATGTGATGATCCTTGAGATGGATCTGGATGGTTGGCAAAAGGCCAAGTGGTAACATGTGATGTTGGATCCTTAAGATGGATCAGGTTGATATGATTAGACCATCATATAATGTTCTTTACTTTCTGTTATATCTTGCATGTTATACAACTTGGTTGAATCCTGCAATCCATCTAAAAGATACTAATTAATCACAGTGAAATATATCATATAGTTTGCCCTGGCCATAGATCCATCATCGTCAGGACTTGGTGATGGTGAAACGGGTTTTCCTACAGGTTAACCTGGAAGCGCATATTGTTGAATATGTGTAGGTTGCTCCTAGCCTGAAAATGAGGAGGTAAGAGTGTAACTTCGGTTGCAGACTCAGATATGTGTTTAGAGCATGGTGAACAGGCCCATGGCTCAGGATATGTGATGTATGGAGCATGAATGCGTTCATGGCTCAGAGCACAGTGATTAGGCCCGTGGCTCAGTTTTACTAGCGCCGTGACCTGTACCAAGGCGGGCTAGAGAATGGGTAGCCTGTGGAGCTAACCCTGTGGCTTAGACCACTTCAGCATGTGACTGCGGTCCTGCTTGTGTTGTACCCATGTACTGACCATGAGGTGGGAGGTCGTGGAGTCCGGCTCTTCCATTGGCCTTGTATGGCACCGGCTTGGGTTTCGTAACCGAAGGTTGGATTTGAAATGTACGGTTCAAATCCTCAGGGCATAATAAAACGTAATACAGCCGTTTAGTATTTACTGATCAAATCAACCACGAAACATTGGTTGAGGCGTTGTTTGTGTAATATCTCTGTTATATCTTGCAGGTCATGTGGTAATCTGTCTTATCTTGATAATCAGGTTATGTGACATTATATTCTGTTCTAATAATCCTGTTACATGTTGATATACCTTATCTTGATAACCATATTCTTTTGAAGGACATTTGGTTATAAGTTTAGTACAGCTGGTATGTTTGTCAGTAAGAATGATCTTGCTACATATATATATAACTGCTTCTGATATATCTGCTCATGTTATGACTGCTGTTATAGCTATCTTGCTAAGGTTCTGTAGTTGTGGTGGGGAGCTATGTTTCCCGCTGGGACAATTGTTCAATTGTCTCACTCCGCTGGTTTACACCCTTTTTAGGTGGTCGAGGTAGACGTGGTCGTGGTTGTGGTGTTGCGGACGAGCAGCTTGAGGAGCAGTAGAAGGCAAGCGTTGGACATGCTGCTGTTTTGGATGTTTTGTAGTAGAGTCTAGAGACATCCCTATACTCTCGGGTCCTTGGCAGTGTTTTGACGTTGTTTCACGATGATATCTGTATATCCTACTGTTGGCCGAATGTGGGCCTTTATGTATATATATGAACAGGTGGTGAACTCATGTGATGGATGGACAGCTGATCCTGAGCTGTGGACACGTGTCAGATCTTGTGTATGTACATAATTATATTACATGTTTCTGTGCAGGATGAGGACTGGAAAGTAATAGTTTCACCGTTTATCAGTTTTCCGCAATCAGTTTTAATTAACCCGTGTTTTTGATAATCTGTGGTTATGGTGTTTTCCGCACGTTTTTGCGTAACACCTCATTATCTGTGAGATAATGGGATGTGTTGCCACAAGTACCAAGATTGCAAATCCTAGAGCCTAACCCCCTCTAGGTAGTGGATTGACATTGCTCCTAGTTAGGATGTGGAACCACTCTAAACCACCTGTCCAAGTGCTTGCTCTTCCTTGACTCTCATCCTTGCTATGAATGCTAGATTAAGAGATCAAATTGCTGCTTGTTTAAGTTTCTGCACTTAATATAAATTGGTGGTCTAATTTGTTTTGTGAGAATTGTGAAGCTCTATTCACCCCCCTCTAGATCCCATTGATCCAACAAGTGGTATCAGAGCATGTCTTCTCCAAGCTACTTCAACAAGTAAGAGAAGATGGGCGATTCATCATTTGGATCCCTCAATCTAGAAGGGAACTTCTCCATGCGACCTCCAGTCTTCGATGTCACCAACTTCTTATATTGGAAGAGAAGAATGCAGTTCTATCTCCAAGGTGTTAGCTATGAGATGTGGAAGGTTGTAACGACCCCGCCTCCCGGTAACCCCCAATTAAGGGAGACCCGAAGGATAGAGCCGTTATTCAATTAATAGGATCAAAGGTTCAACAAATAATCAATAATAATTATGAAATTCTACTAACTTAACTGGAATTGGGTACAAAATTAAAACTTTACTTACCTTTGAAAAACTTTGGAAATCTATCTATCCAAGCTTGAATCCACTCTATCTAATCCTCCTTGCACTTTTTGTTTTATTTTCACAATGTGTCACTTTATTATTTGTTCATTTCAGGGTTGTACCTAAAACGTCGACAAACAAAACGTCAGTCAGCATATCGAAATATACTGGTATGTGGGGACAACCAAAAGTTACACATATGGATAACAATCTAATTATCACAATCAAGTTAATTAACAAGCCAATTTACGCTTTTCAATATGACATTCTCCACCGCTTTTGCCCTAACCCTGGCATACCCACCTTGGGGTTTCTTTTGCCAATGACTTGAGGCCACCTTCTCAATCCCGAGCTTGGTGCCTGGGGGTCACCACTCATGGTTCCCACTAGTCATGCAATATCATAGGCCACCTTCTCATTCCCGAGCTTGGTGCCTGGGGTCACCACTCATGGTGCCCACTGGTCTACCCATATGGGCCTGACCTTTGGCATCTTCCATCAGGGTGGCATGTAGGTGCGAGAATACATTCTTCTATTATTAATGTGATAATCATAGTGACTTTATGATTTGCAAGTATGAACATCCAAACAGATAATTTGCATTCAATGCGATTAACCATCCAGAAAATCCTCGGGAAACTAAGGCGGTTATTCATAATTAACCACATACCTGTCATGCTGATTTGAGATAGAATAATCCATTCAATCCAATCAATCAAGTCATCCAATCAAGCAAGTGCAAGAATCCTGAAATTACATTCAATTTCCTTTTAATCAAAATCTATCCAAATCATCTTGCTACGTATGGTTCTATTCCTTTTTAGGGTTTCTTCCTCTTTTTAGGGTTTACTTTGCAATTAGGGTTTTATTCCATCTTACTCTCTTAAACCCTAATTTTCTCCTCTATCCTTCACAAAAGTTATTAAGGTTACTTTTTAGCCACTTATTACCTTGATTTCGGATCAAGGACACAATTAGACATCAATTAAGTCCATTAAGCCTCATTTTCATCAAATCTACCATTTTTATCCTTTTTAATCCATGACAAAGTCATTATGCTTGTTTATCATCAATTCATATTTCATTATGGTCTAATACTCATATGAACGTTATTTATCATTAATTCTATCTTTTATTCATCAGAAAACCCTAATTTCTACATTAAGGGTATTCAACCACAATTAGGAACTTTAATGCTCGAAATAGCTTAGTATCATTATATCTTAGCTTTATTCACGATTTTTGAATAATTAACGCCATTAAGATTCAAACTTGTCAACATTAGGGTTTCAAGGCCCATTAAAGTATATTCATGCACATGAAACTCTAAATTAACTAATTATGTGCAAAGTTCATGCTTTTTGTTCCTAATGTTCCCTTTTATCATTAACATGATAAGATCAACTTTAATCATCAATTAAACCCTACTAATCACATTAATCATAAAAAAATAGGGTTCTTTAAACATTAATACATTAAAGTTGATATCTTCCATTACTTTTTGAATTGCACAAGTAAACAGGCTTCAATTATATTTTTATTGGATTCTTCAAGTTTTTTTGATCAACTTTTTTGTATAACATGTCCTTATTCGACCTACCAATTATTTACTATCAATTTATCAAAACTCACTTACTTTGGGCCAACTACAGGTTGCCACGTCGCTTCCTCATGCAACGTGGGGGTGGCTTGCTGTCAAGTGACTGATTTGCCCCTGCTTAAAGTCAAGGTTCCTTCAGCCCGCGGAGGGCAGACTTGTCCAACGTGTATGGGCTTCATCTTCCTCACGCTAACCTAGCGCTGCTGCTTTGGTTGCACGAGGCGCAACTTGTTGACCCCTTCCCCGACTCCGTCAGTTGTCAAGGAGGGTTCTCCTCCCTCCGTGGATCCCTTTTGCAGCTGAAGAAGCCCTCCGCCCGCAGCCACGACAGCTAGCCCAGCTGGCCGGGCCTGCAACCTGCGGCCGGCTGGGCAGCCGTGCTGCAGGCGCTGTGCGGTGGTGTTTGGTAGGGGAAAGGTGGCCGACCACCCTAGATCTTTGCGGTAACCTTGTACCTCCCCAGAGATCCCGATACAACCACTAGTTGCTTCTGAGAAAGCCCTATGCTTCTTGGTTAGGGTTTGCTCAAAGAAGAACAAGAAGAAGACGGGGAATAGAGAGAAACATGCGGAATATCCCTTGGGCTCAACTCTGGGCTATTCCCTTATATAGGGGTGAGTAGCAATGCCCTAGGACGTTCCTCCAAGAGAAATCAAGTTCTCTCCCATAGGGAATCCTATTCCTTCAAGGAGTAGCTCTTCTCTCTCCTATTTACTTCCTTGATATTCCTTATCTCATGGACACTTAGAAATACGAGAATTATTTCTTTCACTTTCTTTATACTTGCCTTTTAATCATTGGTCACGAAATTCTATTTTTATTTTATAGAAAATACTTCCCTTTTTATCAATATCATAAAATTCCTTAATAATGTATCACATTATCCTTTTATTTTGCAAATTTGGTATTTTATCTTTCCTCTTTCTTCATTGGGACTCCTTGGATCCCAAGAAACTCAAATAATTAGAAATTCCTTTTTAAGGAATACTCATGATCCTTCTACATGCATCAATATGCATTATTTCACATTATCTTGTTTATTTCTCATTAAAATACCTCTTTTTGAGGATTTCTTTTTATTTCTCTTTTATTTTCCTCATCATTATTCCTTTTATTATTAGGAATCCTTGGGATACGAAATCCCACTAAGGATAACTCAATTACACCTCTTTCCACTTATTTTCCACATTTTATCATTATTTTCATTTTTTTTCTTAACAAGGAAATACTTAATTGGTCTTTTCTTTTGTTATTGCATTCTCTATGCAACTTTGGACTCCTTGGGACCCAAGGAACCCAAGAGGCACGAAATCCACCTTTGGATTATATTCTTTTGCCTTCTAGAGGTTTCCATATCTCTCTTTTCTCCAAAACTCAATTATTCATTTATTAATTGAATTTCCTTGTTATTGGGCCCAATAGCCAATAAAGCCCACAACACAATCATCAAGGCTATTGTAAACGAAATCCATTTATTCAAAATAGATTATATCATTATTCATTCAAATATCTTTAATATGAGAAATTACATTTCTCACCAAAGGAACCCAAAAAAAATTGGGGTTGTAACATCCTTCCTCTCTTATAAGAATTTTGCCCTCAAAATTCCATCAAGCAAGCAAAAAAACAGGATAAGCCTTTCATATGTCCATCATGGTTCCCATGTGGCTTCACCCTTTCCATGGTGCTTCCCAAGAACCTTCATTATCTCATATTCTTCCATTTGAGTTCTTTCTTACCTTGCTATATCGTACCGTCATAGGTGACTCAGGACATTTCAGCCTCTCAAAAGCTGAATAGGTTCAGGGCTCAACACATGGCTTGGGTACCTCACATAGTGCTCTAGATCGGACTCATGCAACACATCATTTTATCCTGAGGGGTAAGGCTAAACACAACCTTCTCCACCAATCCATCTCAAATGGACCCATATATCGGGGACTCAGCTTTCTCAGCTGTAGCTCAGAGGGGTCGGATTTGCACATTATATTCCCCCATAGTGAACTGCATGTTAGTCTGCTTTGCATCAGCTTGTGACTCATGTCACCCTTGGGCTCTCTCTCGGCCATTGCACGATCAAGCGACTTCATTTGCACACACTGTGGTTCTTTTATGACCTTCGTGAGGCCTCCTTCACCAACATCATCATAATGAAGTGGCGACCGATACAACCTCCTTATAGAACTTCTTACATCCCGATAAAGGCTATGGTGGTTAACATCACATCTTAAGAACTATCTCTGGGTATCACCCTGAACAAGCACACTTACTCTCATCAGACCCTCTAGTCTGGATCATACTAACCATTAGTTCGGGGGGGGGGGTGATAAACGGTACTAACATCGAGTTCTTCATGTACCTACTTCCATCTTATGGAAGTGAGCCTTTAGATCATACTTAAGAACTTTTGAACTCGCATCATGGTGTGGTTAAACCATATCTCTCATAGGTAGTTCAACCAGATCTGTCCCTTGAAAGAACTCTTTCTTTCTCATGTCATCTAGGTAAGGAGATCTACCATAACCCATATTGCATCTTGACCTTCCTTGGTCTAGGGGAGACTTACCACAACATCCATAGTGATACACTCCCATTCTCTCTCGGGAACTCTCTTTGTCCTTCATGTCAAAGCACTGGGTTACTGGTGTTCGTCCTTCACCTCTATCATGCATGGCCACAAGCTACATGCATCTTCATCTTAAGCATACAAAGTGCTACCATCTCTTACTATCTTTGTAGTACCATGGTGTATGGTGATCTTCAATCATGATTTCCTTTATTGTCATGATTCCTTAAGGTCGATTCCTCAGAAACCCTAAACCACTCTCATCAAGGCTTTATTACCTTCCTATCCAAAGAAGTGTATCTGAGGTTCTATCACCATTCTCTCACTACATCAAAAACTGGCTAACCAAACAACCACTAACTTGATCAACTGTTATCATTACATCTGAGTGTTAGCCATACTAATCTCTTTTTCAAACTTAGGGTTAGCCTAACAACCTCAACTTCTTCTATCTTCCAGTTAAACTAGGCAACTATATCTCAACCAGAGCATTCATTACCACTTCACCTCCTTAGGTGTTAGGTAATGTTGAAGACATACACCTCCATGTATTCCACTTATTATCTCATCTCAACTCTAAGTTTGTCTTCATCAAGAAACTATGAGCTCATTCTCATGGTGATCAAACTCAACCTTGTGATTCCTTGTAACACTTGCAAAGATCCACCTAGTTCAAGATAAAACATCCTCGCAAGATGATCTCCTTAATACTCTTAGTGTTTGTAAACCATCCATGTATTATTTGCTCCACAAAGGTATGTTATCATCTCTATCCTCATACCTTATAGCAATGTTCCAACTTACATCATCTTTATCCTTCGTGTAAGGCATGCGTACGGTCCTATCTCTCATTCCCATAACAAGAGGAAATAAGCATTTGGCTGCAGTCCAAATACATAGTTCTTCCTGTTCCAAGAGTAGAGATGGTACAACCCACCTTTCCAGTACACTTTCAAAAATAAGTTGAAACGTGCCACATACGTCTCCACTTCACTATCATCTTGATATCAAAGTTACTTCCATGGAAAACTGATCTGGAACCTACTTGGGTTACCACACAATCCTTGGTCATCTCCTCTAGGTCTATAGGGTGCCAGCACTTTTGGGGTCATCCCTTTTCCCTTATGCATCCAGAGAGTGCCCTACTCATCTGCCCTTTGGGTCCCATGAGTTCATGAAGGTGATCAATGTCCTAACCCATGGCCCTTAGACAATCATAGCTGTTACCTCCCGACCCTATGGTCATGTGCAACTAGGGAATTAGGCAACTCCTTCTTCCATCGGTCTTATCCCTACCTGACCCTAGGATAGACTTAGGATTCTATTATAGTACATGTTCAAGTTAGAACCTTACCCAATCCTTCATCATCTCTCCCTGCATTCATGACTGACTTTCATCCCTTCATAGGGCTCATGGCAACCTGCCTACCTTGGTCAGGCCCCATACCAGTTACCTCCATGGTAACACATCCACATGCACATAGAGATGGTTATCTATGGGTCTACAGGTTCATTCTCATACCACGTACTTTTCACTTAGCTTCTGAAGATCCTATGAAACCTCTTTAGGTTATATTAAACCAACAGAACTGGTATACACCCTACAAAAGGGTCCCTCTTCCAGGATGGGAGGAAACTACAACTCTTGACAACAAGGTCACAAACATCCTTATGTCTAGGGTTTACGTCCATATGAGCATGCTTGACCCTAGCAAGCTATTAAGGCACAAGCGGACCACCTGCTAAACCATGCTAGGTCACACTTATTCTCGTCCTCAACATTAGATCAACTTAGTTGTGAGGGGGTTCATCAAACATACCCTTAACTTAAGGGGTTTCTTTTACCTTTACACATGAGGAGTACCATGCTCGAAACTATAGAGACTCAAATCTCATCATGAGCATTGGGTACACTGCTTCCCCTCTTAGGCCTAGGAGCCCTAGGTTCACCTTTGGGTATCTAGCTGCATGCTCAATCTCTTAACCATGAATCAATCATAACCAAGGTATGTCACGTACTTCCATGATCCTTTTATATAAGCAGTACCTCAGAGTTGAGTCCTCCTCAAGGACAACCAACAAGGTACAAGGCTTCACAACCTGTTACTAAACCTCTCAGGTCTAAGGAACTCTACTTCCTATCTCAGAAGGTAAACACATATACCACAAGAAGAAGCAACATCCTCTCTCTAGGGTTCAGTTCCTTTAAAGGAAACCAAGATATCATCAGCATCCAGGGATCATGAATGAGGCACCCACTATCATCCACCTAGGTCACATCATTCTCGACTTCCCACTGTTCCTCACATCTTTGGGGTTTTAGGTTTCCAACCTTCTTGCTTGGTTCCTTCTTTCTCTCTCTAGATCTAACTCCACATCCATCCTTACTACTAGAGGTCCTCTCTCCATGAAGTTGGATCAAGATCACAAGCATATACCTTCCTGGGTGAAGACTATACTCAACTCATGTTTTTCTCAAGATTATCCTTAGCTCTTTATGCTTATCACATAAGCCATCCAACATACTCCCTTGACCAGGGTTTCCACCTACTGTTCATACTACAGATGTACTCTGGGTGCAAGTTATATCCTTCTTGCAACATCCCATAAGGTTTCTATAGATTCTTCTCTAACATCCTCCATGAAGGTGCTATCCTTCGCTCAAACATGCACAACCCTTTCTAGGGTTGGGGTTGCCAAAGGTACTCGATTATCAACTTCTCATGGCTCATATGGCATCTGAGGCATGTCTATCCCAACACCTGGTCTACCATGACATCTAACTTGTAACGACCCAGCCTCCCGGTAACCCCCAATTAAGGGAGACCCAAAGGTCAGAGCTGTTATTCAATTAACAGGATCACAGGTTCGACAAATAATCAATAACAATTAATAAACTTTACCAACTAAACTGAAAACTGGTATAAAATGAAACTTTTCTTACCTTGGAAAAACTGGGATTTCTAAACTTCTATCTATGAAGATGCTAAACTAACTAATCCTCCTATGCACGTTATTTCTCAGTTAATTCCACATCTACCACTTTACTATTTGTTCTTTTCATTTGTACCTAAAACGCCGACAAACAAAACATCGGTCAGCAAGAAGCTGGTATGTGGGAGGAACAATAATCGTGCAACTATAATAACAAAGTAATCAGCCAATTATCATTTAACAACCAAGATTACGATTTAAACCATACTACTCAATCCTTTCCTATCCCCTTATCTCTGTGCTATCCCTGTAGTGGACTGAGATCCCACCTCTCTCTAGGTAGATCCTTATTAAACCCCGCATTATCCTACCTAACAGGTAGATCAATATCTAGGGTTGAGTCGCATGGCACTACCATAGGTAGTCCAATCTCTAACTCAATGTGACTTGATGGACATACCCCATTGGTAGCCATTTACTAAGTCATCCAATGACCTGATGGGCCTACCCCATTGGTAGCCATTTACTAGGTCAACCCATTAAGCTACAGAGGGGACTAGGATCTGAGCTAGTAGGTATATATCTCATGTGATAGTCATATTCACATTATACTTTGCATGAATTAAATACATCCAATAGGTTAATTCAAGCCACGATGGAAACATCGACAAAACCCCCGAAAAACTAATTTGGATAGTCATAAGCGTAACCACATACCTGATTTGGAAGTCTCAAGGATTGTAAGTAGAATATCCATTTAATTAAACAGCCAACCAAGCCAGGCAACCAATCACCCCAATCAATCAAGCACAACAAGAAACCTGAAAAACATGTGCAATCTAATTACTCATATGTTCATCATGCACTTACTTTATTGAATTGGAATTCCCTCCTAGGGTGTGCCTAAGTTGAATTAGGGTTTTCCTTAACGTTCTTTATATTCGTTTCTTAACCTCTACCTTTTTAGGTCAACTAAACCCTAAAACACTGTTTCCATGTTCCAAAACCCTAATTACTCAGTCATTCATATCTAAGCCACTTTATCACCAATCTGGCTTACGATTAGTTCTAATCTTCATCTTACACATAAGATTTCAAAACATAGCTTATTAAATTCAAAAACACTTAGATTAGGGTTTCTAGGTTTTCAAATATATCTTCACTCATATGAGACCTTAAAACATCCTTTTTACATATTAAAACTTTATTTCTTTAAGTTATCTATTCCAAGGCTTCTTAACTAAACTTCAGATCAATATATATATCTATTTAAGATATTCATATCCTTGAAATAAAAGTCATCAAAGTCATATTACTCAACATCAGGGCTTTAAGGCCTATTATTGCACTTTCTTAATCATAGCACCCTAACTAAGCAAATCATGGGGTTTTAAACTCAAATCAGATCCATATTATCCATTATTATGCCAAAAGAATAAATGTTGATTCATAATACCAACTTAAGTGATGAACTCATCCCTAATCATCATCTAGGGTTTTGATTACACTTAAAGCATTAAAGTTACTAACTTTGGGTATTTTTCGAACTATAATCAAAACTCATTTGTAATTGTATTTTTATTGGTTTCCATGCATTCTCCTGATCAATTTTCATATAAAACTTTCTATCATTGGAGTTACGGTTAATTAATTACGAATTTACAAAGAAAAATACCTTCTCGACCAATCGCTGGCCGCCACGTCAGATAATCGCTCCCTTTTTGTTAGCAACTTCAGTCAGGGCGCGGAAAGACCCCCGTTTCCCTGGCCTAAAGTGGTAGCCAGTCCACACACTTAGGGGTATTCTGGTAAAAGTGACGTTCATCATCTTCAAGCTTCCGCTTCACCCAGGTTCGCGATCCAGAGCCTTGCCGCGGTCAACCTCAAAGTTGACTCCGGCCAACTTGCTTCCCTAGCCGCCAGTGGAGACCACAACACCTCCGTCGAGCCCCACCCAACTCGAAGGCGCCCTTGGCTTCCCCAATGTCGGCTGCAGATGACAGGATGGAGAAATTCTTCTCCGAAGAGAAGCAGCTTCAGGCTGAAGGCGAAGGTCATCATCTTCTCGCAATTAAACCCTTGCTCCGACTTTCCCTTGCCGTTCGGACACAAAGGGATGTTCTGGGTTTTTGCAGAGGGTGCGTAGCCCCTCATATATATAGGGCAAGTCGACAAGGAGTTCCCGCTCAGATTGGGTGTTTTTCTTGGCGTCAACGAAACTTGCCAAAACCTAGGTTTCCTAGGTTCAGATTCTCCTCCTGAATCCACTGGACTAAACTCCATAATGGTTCGTCCATTTACTTGCAAGATATTCACTTCAGAAATCCCCCCCCAACTCATGCCCCGGTTTCCCATCCGAACAAGGAAGGTGACAACACAGCCACCGTTGGATCCAAATCTAACGGATATAGTGTCACGCGCAACAAGGAAAATAGGGAAAATAGGATAATTCCATTAGAAAATAAAGGATTTCCTTCTACTTTGGAAAAAGCATAACTCTCAAGTCGATTGTCCAATTAATACCAAAATTTTAGGGAAAGTCCTCAATGACTTAATCTACCTCTCTACCAAAATTGGGTTCATTATCTAAAAGAAAACGTGCCTTTTCTTTAGGTGCAAGATATCACTTAATTATGCATATTTCTCATCTATTTTCTCTTTCCTTTGCCTTTAAATTATTATTCTGAGTTCCTTGTACCTCAAGGAACCTTAATGGCTCGAAATCCCATCTTGGGAATATCCCTTAGCCTTTTATTTATCTTTTATCCATTTTCTTATTATCTTACTTATTTCCTTATTCTTTTTAATGATTTCTCTTTATCTCTCTTCTATTTTCCTTATGGGAGTTCCTTTTAACATTAGGAATCATTGGGATACGAAATTCCACCAAGGATAACCCAATTAAACTTCTTCCCACTTTTTTCCCATATTTTCTCATTATTTTCAATTTCTTTCTTGATAAGGAAATACTTATTTGATCTTTTCTTTTATTATTGTATTCTCTATGCCACCTTGGACTCCTTGGAACCCAAGGAACCCAAGAGGCACGAAATACCTCTTTGGATTTTCCTTCTAGAGGTTTCCACACTTTTCCTTTTTCTCTATTTTCTTAATTACTCGATAATAGTGGAATTTCTTTTATCCTTTCCTTGTTATTGGGCCCAATAGCCAATAAAGCCCACAAATAAATCAACAAGGCTATTTCAAACGAAAATCATGCATTCATTCATTATTTTTTCACTTATCTTTAATATGAGAAATTACATTTCTCAGCAAATGAACCCAAAATTGGGGTTGTAACATCCTTCCCCTCTTATGAGAATTTTGCCCTCAAAATTCCATCAAGCAAGCAATCAAATAGGATAAGCCTATCGCATGTCCATCTTGGCTCCCATGTGGCTTCACCCTTTGCCATGGTGCTTCCCAAGAACCTTCATTATCTCATATTCTTCCATCTGAGTTCTTTCTTACCTTGGTATATCGTACCCTCATAGGTGACTCAGGACATTTCAGCCTCTCAAAAGCTGAATCGGTTCAGGGCTCAACACATGGCTTGGGTACCTCACATAGTGCTCTAGGTCAGACTTATGTGACACATTATACATCATGTTATCCTGAGGGGTAAGGCTAAACACAACCATATCCACTAATCCATCTCAAATGGATCCTTATATCGAGGACTCAGCTTTCTCAGCTGTAGCTTAGAGGGTTCGGATTTTCACATCACATATTCTCCCACAGTGAACTGCATGTCAGTCTGCTTTGCATCTGCTCGTGACTCATGTCACCACTAGACTCTCTCTCAGTCGTTGCACGATCAAAGCGACTTCATCTGCACACATTGAGGTTCTTTTCTGGCCTTTGTGAGGCCTCCTTCACCAACATCATCTTAATGAAGTGGTGACCGACAAAACCTCTCTATAAGACTTCTTGCATCCCGATAAAGGCTATGGTGGTTAACATCACATATTAAGAACTGTCTCTTTGTATCACCCTGAACAAGCACACTTGCTCTCATCATACCCTCTAGTCTGGATCATACTACTTATTAGTTAGGGGTGATAAGCAGTTCTAACATTGAGTTCTTTGTATACCTACTTCCAACTTATGGAAGTGGACCTTTAGGTCATACTCAAGAACTTTGGAACTTGCATCATGGTGTGGTTGAACCATCTTTCTCTCTTGAGTAGTTCAACCGAATCTGTCCCTTGACAACACTCTTCTTTTCTCATGTTATCTAGGTACGGCGATCTACCATAACCCATATTGCATCTTGACCTCCTGGGTCAAAGGGAGACTTACCACAACATCCATAGTGATGAACTCCCATTCCCTCTCAGGGACTCTTTTATCATCTATATCGATACATTGGGTTACTGGTGTTCGTCCTTCACCTCCTGGCTTGCATGGCCACATGCTACATGCAACTTTGTTTTAAGCATCCAGAGTGCTACCAACACTTACTATCTTTGTAGTACCAAGGTATATCATGACCTCCTGTATTGTTATGATTCCTCAAGCTTGATACCGTGGAATCCCTAAACCATTCTCAAAAGGGTTTTATTACCTTCCTATCCAAAGAAGTGTATCTGAGGTTCTATCACCATCCTTTTACTATATCAAGGACTAAACTGGCTAACCAAACAACCATTAACTTGTTCAACATATCTTGTTTCATCTGTGTGTTAGCCAAAACACATCCTCTTTCCAAACATAGGGTTAGTCGAACAAACTCAACTTCTTCTAGCTTCCAGCTAAACTAGGAAGCTATATCTCAACCAGAGAATTTATTACCACTTCTTATCCTTAGGTGTTAGGTAATGTCGAAGATATACACCTCCAAGCATTATACTTATCATCTCATCTCAAACTCTAAGTTTTTCTTCATTAAGAAACTCTGAGCTCATCCTAATGGTGATCAAACTCAACCTTGTATATCACTTGCAAACTCCACATAGCTCATGCTAAAAACATCCTTACAGGATGACTACCTTATCTCTCTTAGTGTTTGTAAACCATTCATGTATCATTCACTCCACTAGGGTATGTTATCATCTCTGTCCTCATACCTCATAGCAACGTTGTAACTCACATCATCTTTATTCTTGGTGTATGACATGCGTACTGTCCTATCTCTCACTCCCATAACAAGAAGAAATAAGCATTTGGCGGCCGTCCAAATACAGAGTTCTTCCCATTCCAGGAGTAGAGATGGTACATCCCACCTTGCCAGTACACCTTCAAATCTAAGTTGAAACGTGCAACTCGTGTCTTTACATCACAAACATCATGATATCAAAATTTCCTTCATGGAAAACTGGTCTCGAACCTACTTGGATCCACACATAATCCTTTGTCATCTCCTCTAGGTCTATAGGGTGCCGAAACTTTTGGGGTCATCCCTCTTCCCTCATGCATCTAGAGAGTTCCCTACTCATCTGCCCTTTGGGTCCCATGCATTTATGAAGGTGATCAATCTCCTGACTCATGGCCCTCAGACAATGATAGTTGTTACCTCCCGACCCTATGGTCATGTGCAACTAGGGAATTAGGAAACTCCTTCTTCCATCGGTCTCATCCCTACCTGACCCTAGGATAGACTTACGATTCCATTATAGTACATGTCCAACTTAGAACCTTACCCAAGCCTTCATCATCTCTCTCTGCATTCTCGACTAACTTTCATCCCTTCATAGGGGTCATGGCAACCTGCCTACCCTGGTCAGGCCCCATACCGGTTACCTCCATGGTAACACATCCACATGCACTTAGAGATGGTTATCTATGGGTCTACAGGTTCATTCTCATTCCCATTACTTTCCAATTAGCTTCTCAAGATCCTATGAAACTTCTTTAGGTTACCTCAAAACCAGCAAAACTGGTGTACACCCTACCAAAGGGTCCCTCTCCCAGGATGGGAGGAAACTACAACTCTTGACAACAAGGTCACAATCGTTCTTAGGGTTTACATTCACATGAACATGCCTAACCCAACAGCTACTAAGGCACAATCAGGTCACCTATTAAACCATGCTAGGTCATACTTGTCCTCTTTCCTCAACATTAGGTCAACTTAGTTGTGAGGGTTTCATCAAACCTACCTTTAACTTAAGGGGTTTTCCTTTCCTCTATACATGAAGAGTACCATGCTCGAAACTACAAAGACTCAATTATCATCATGAGCATTAGGTACATCACTTCCCCTCTTTGTCCAGGAACCCTATGTTCACCTTTGGGTATCCAACTGCATGCTTAATCTCTTAACCACGAATCAAACATGTCCAAGGTATGTCATGCACTTCCTTGTCATTCTTCTATTTGAGTACATCTCCGAGTCGAGTCCTCCCCAAGGACAAACAACAAGGTACAAGGCCTCACAAACTATTACTAAACCCTCTTCCGGGTCTAAGGCACTCTTTGTTTCATTACAACAGGTAAACTCCTATATCATAGGCACACAAGTACCAAAAACATCATCCTCAGAGGATGTGCTAGGTCTCTACTGTTAATGGAGGTCTCTACCTCCAAGACGAACTCTCTCTACTCATCCTCCTGACAAGGAGGTCTATCCTCAGGTCTCTCCTGAAGGCAATGACAACACGTGTCATATGACCTAAGCATGTATATATTCCTTTACGCTTACTCTATTTAAGCTTATGTCCATGACATCTTATTTACATGCTTTTTATTAATTTGGTGGAGGATTCCTTAATCCTTATTAACCTTACCCATACCTCAAGAGGGTGAGGAGGAGAGAGGAAACCCTAATCCTTAAGGTCCTTAACAGAATTTGGGGTTGAGAAGGGATGAACAAGGTGAGAGATTCCTAAAGGTATCTTATTTTGATTCATACCCTATGACTTTGGCCAGGCAGTCACACGGATCCGGTAGTCCTCGTATTCTGACTAGCGGTGCGGAGGAAAATATTGCCAGCCCCCGGTCGTGATCCTTTTCTAGACACCTCTGTCTTTCGGATAATCCTCTAATAACTCCCTTGGGTTCTATAGAATTTGTAAGATTTAATAATTATTAAGGATTAAGTGAGGAACCTATGCTCTGATACCAATTGTAATGACCCATCCTCCCGGTAACCCCCAATTAAGGGAGACCCAAAGGTCAGAGCCGTTATTCAATTAACAGGATCAAAGGTTTGACAAATAATCAATAACAATTAATAAACTTTACCAACTAAACTAAAAACTGGTATAAAATAAAACTTTTCTTACCTTGGAAAAATTGGGATTTCTAAACTTCTATCCATGAAGATGCTACACTAACTAATCCTCCTATGCACGTTATTTCTCAGTTAATTCCACATCTGCCACTTTACTGTTTGTTCTTTTCATTTGTACCTAAAACGCCGACAAACAAAACGTCGGTCAGCAAAAAGCTGGTATGTGGGGGGAACAATAATCGTGCAACTATAATAACAAAGTAATCAGACAATTATCATTTAACAGCCAAGATTACGATTTAAACCATACTACTCAATCCTTTCCTATCCCCTTATCTCTGTGCTGTCCCTGCAGTGGACTGAGATCCCACCTCTCTCTAGGTAGATCCTTATTAAACCCCGCATGATCCTACCTAACAGTTAGATCAATATCTAGGGTTGAGTCGCATGGCACTACCATAGGTAGTCCAATCTCTAACTCAATGTGACTTGATGGACCTACCCCATTGGTAGCCATTTACTAAGTCATCCAATGACCTGATGGGCCTACCCCATTGGTAGCCATTTACTAGGTCAACCCATTAAGCTACATAGGGGACTAGGATCTGAGCTAGTAGGTATATATCTCATGTGATAGTCATATTCACATTATAATTTGCATGAATTAACTACATCCAACAGGTTAATTCAAGCCACGATGGAAACATCGACAAAACCCCCGAAAAACTAATTTGGATAGTCATAAGCGTAACCACATACCTGATTTGGAAGTCTCAAGGATTGTAAGCAGAATATCCATTTAATTAAACAGCCAACCAAGCCAGGCAACCAATCACCCCATTCAATCAAGCACAATAAGAAACCTGAAAAACATGTGCAATCTAATTACTCATATGTTCATCATGCACTTACTTTATTGAATTGGAATTCCCTCCTAGGGTGTGCCTAAGTTGAATTAGGGTTTTCCTTAACGTTCTTTATATTCGTTTCTTAACCTCTACCTTTTTAGGCCAACTAAACCCTAAAACACTGTTTCCATGTTCCAAAACCCTAATTACTTAGTCATTCATATCTAAGACTCTTTATTACCAATCTGGCTTACAATTAGTTCTAATCTTCATCTTACACATAAGATTTCAAAACATAGCTTATTAAATTCAAAAACACTTAGATTAGGATTTCTAGGTTTTCAAATATATCTTCACTCATATGAGACCTTAAAACATCCTTTTTACATATTAAAACTTTATCTCTTTAAGCTATCTATGCCAAGGATTCTCAACTAAACTTCAGATCAATATATATATCTGTTTAAGATATTCATATCCTTGAAATAAAAGTCATCAAAGTCATATTACTCAACATTAGGACTTTAAGGCCTATTATTGCACTTTCTTAATCATAGCACCCTAACTAAGCAAATCATGGGGTTTTAAACTCAAATCAGATCCATATTATCCATTATTATGCCAAAAGAATAAATGTTGATTCATAATACCAACTTAAGTGATGAACTCATCCCTAATCATCATCTAGGGTTTTGATTACACTTAAAGCATTAAAGTTACTAACTTTGGGTACTTTTCGAATTAGAATCAAAACTCATTTGTAATTGTATTTTTATTGGGTTTCACGCATTCTCCTAATCAATTTTCATATAAAACTTTCCATCATTGGAGTTACGGTTAATTAATTACGAATTTACAAAGAAAAATACCTTCTCGACCAATCGCTGGCCGCCACGTCAGATAATCGCTCCCTTTTTGTTAGCAACTTCAGTCAGGGCGGGAAAAGACCCCCCTGTCCCTGACCTAAAGAGGTAGCCAGTCCACACACTTAGGGGTATTATGGTAAAAGTGACGTTCATCATCTTCAAGCTTCCGCTTCACCCAAGTTCGCGATCCAGAGCCTTGCCGCGGTCAACCTCAAAGTTGACTCCGGCCAACTTGCTTCCCTACCCGCCAGTGGAGACCGCAACACCTCCGCCGAGCCCCAACCAACTCGAAGGCGCCCTTGGCTTCCCCAATGTCGGCTGCAGATGATGGGACGGAGAAACTCTTCTCCGAAGAGAAGCAGCTTCAGGCTGAAGGCGAAGGTCATCATCTTCTCGCAATTAAACCCTTGCTTTGACCTCCCTTGCCGTCCGGACACAAAGGGATGTTCTGGGTTTTTGCAGAGGGTGTGTAGCCCCTCATATATATAGGGCAAGTCGACAAGGAGTTCCCGCTCAGATTGGGCATTTTTCTTGGCGTCAACGAAACTTGCCAAAACCTAGGTTTCCTAGGTTCAGATTCTCCTCCTGAATCCACTGGACTAAACTCCATAATGGTTCGTCCATTTACTTGCAAGATATTCACTTCAGAAATCCCCCCCAACTCATTCCCCTGTTTCCCATCCGAATAAGGAAGGTGACAACACAGCCACCGTTGGATCCAAAACTAACGACTGTAGTGTCACGCGCAACAAGGAAAATAGGGAAAATAGGATAATTCCATTAGAAAATAAAGGATTTCCTTCTACTTTGGAAAAAGCATAACTCTCAATTCGATTATCCAATTAATACCAAAATTTTAGGGAAAGTCCTCAATGACTTAATCTACCTCTCTACCAAAATTGGGCTCATTATCTAAAAGAAAACGTGCCTTTTATTTAGGTGCAAGTTATCACTTAATTATGCATATTTCTCATCTATTTTCTCTTTCCTTTGCCTTTAAATTATTATTCTGAGTTCGTTGTACCTCAAGGAACCTTAATGGCTCGAAATCCCATCTTGGGAATATCCCTTAGCCTTTTATTTATCTTTTATCCATTTTCTTATTATCTTACTTATTTCCTTATTCTTTTTAATGATTTCTCTTTATCTCTCTTCTATTTTCCTTATGGGAGTTCCTTTTAACATTAGGAATAATTGGGATACGAAATTCCACCAAGGATAACTCAATTAAACTTCTTCCCACTTTTTCCCATATTTTCTCATTATTTTCAATTTCTTTCTTGATAAGGAAATATTTATTTGATCTTTTCTTTTATTATTGTATTCTCTGTGCCACCTTGGACTCCTTGGAACCCAAGGAACCCAAGAGGCACGAAATCCCTCTTTAGATTTTCCTTCTAGAGGTTTCCACACTTTTCCTTTTTCTCTATTTTCTTAATTACTCGATAATAGTGGAATTTCTTATATCCTTTCCTTGTTATTGGGCCCAATAGCCAATAAAGCCCACAAATAAATCAACAAGGCTATTTCAAACGAAAATCATGCATTCATTCATTATTTGTTCACTTCTCTTTAATATGAGAAATTACATTTCTCAGCAAATGAACCCAAAATTGGGGTTGTAACATAACTCATCATGTTATCTCTCTCTCTAACCTTCACTTAGGGTTAGGGTTAACATCATCCTCAAAGGATGTGCTAGGTCTCTACTTTTAATGGAGGTCTCTACCTCCAAGACTAACTTTCTCTACTCATCCTCCTGACAAGAAGGTCTAGCCTCAGGTCTTTCCTGAGGGCAATGACAACTTATGTCATACGACCTAAGCATGTATCTATTCTTTTACGCTTACTCTATTAAGCTTATGTCCATGACATCTTATTTACATGCTTTTTATTGATTTGGTAGAGGATTCCTTAATCCTTATCAACCTTACCCATACCTCAAGAGGGTGAGGAGAAGAGAGAAAACCCTAATCCTTATGGTCCTTAACATAATTTGAGTTGAGAAGGGATGAATAAGATGAGAGAGTCCTAAAGGTATCTTATTTTTAGTCATATCCTAAGACATCGGCCAGGCAGTCCCACAATCCGGGAGTCCTCATATTCCGACTAGCGGTGCGGAGGAAAATATTGCCAGGCCCCGGACGTGATCCTTTTCTAGACACCTCAATCTTTCAGACAATCCTCTAATAACTCCCTTGGGTTCTACGGAGTTTGTAAAATTTAATAATTATTAAAGATTAGATGAGGAACCTATGCTCTGATACCAATTGTAATGACCCCACCTCCCGATAACCCCCAATTAAGGGAGACCCGAAGGACAGAGCCGTTATTCAATTAACATGATCAAAGGTTCAACAAATAATCAATAATAATTATGAAATTATACTAACTAAACTGGAATTGGGTACAAAATTAAAACTTTACTTACCTTTGAAAAACTTTGGAAATCTATCTATCCAAGCTTGAATCTACTCTATCTAATCCTCCTTGCACTTTATATTTTATTTTCACAATGTGTCACTTTACTATTTGTTCATTTCCGGGTTGTACCTAAAATGCCGACAAACAAAACGTCGGTCAGCATATCGAAATATATTGGTTTGTGGGGACAACCAAAAGTTTACACATATGGATAACAATCTAATTATCACAATCAAGTTAATTAACAAGCCAATTTACGCTTTTCAGTATGACATTCTCCACCGCTTTTGCCCTAACCCTGGCATACCCACCTTGGGGTTTCTTTTGCCAATGACTTAAGGCCACCTTCTCAATCCCGATCTTGGTGCCTGGGGCTCACCACTCATGGTGCCCACTAGTCATGCAATATCATAGGCCACCTTCTCATTCCCGAGCTTGGTGCCTGGGGTCACCACTCATGGTGCCCACTGGTCTACCCATCTGGGCCTGACCTTTGGCATCTTCCATCAGGGTGGCATGTAGGTGCGAGAATACATACTTCTATTATTAATGTGATAATCATAGTGACTTTATGATTTGCAAGTATGAACATCCAAACTAATAATTTGCATTCAATGCGATTAACCATCCGAAAAATCCTCGGGAAACTAAGGCGGTCATTCATAATTAACCGCATACCTGTCATGCTAATTTGAGATAGAATAATCCATTCAATCCAATCAATCAAGTCATCCAATCAAGCAACTGCAAGAATCCTGAAATTACATTCAATTTCCTTTTAATCAAAATCTATCCAAATCATCTTGCTACTTATGGTTCTATTCCTTTTTCGGGTTTCTTCCTCTTTTTAGGGTTTACTTTGCAATTAGGGTTTTATTCCATCTTACTCTCTTAAACCCTAAAGTTATTAAGGTTACCTTTTAGCCACTTATTACCTTGATTTCGGATCAAGGACACAATTAGACATCAATTAAGTCCATTAAGCCTCCTTTTCATTAAAGCTACCATTTTTATACTTTTTAATCCATGCCAAAGTCATTATGCTTATTTATCATCGATTCATAGTTCATTATGGTCTAATACTCATATGAACGTTATTTATCCTTAATTCTATCTTTTATTCATCAGAAAACCCTAATTTCTACATTAAGGGTATTTAACCACAATTAGGAACTTTAATGCTCGAAATAGCTTAGTATCATTATATCTTAGCTTTATTCACGATTTTTGAATAATTAAAGCCATTAAGAGTCAAACTTGCCAACATTAGGGTTTCAAGGCCCATTAAAGTATATTCATGCACATGAAACTCTAAATTAACTAATTATGTGCAAAGTTCATCATTTTTGTTCCTAATGTTCCCTTTTATCATTAACAGGCTAATATCAACTTTAATCATCAATTAAATCCTACTAATCACATTAATCATAACAAAATAGGGTTCTTTAAACATTAATACATTAAATTTGATATCTTCCATTACTTTTTGAATTGCACAAGGAATCAGGCTTCAATTATATTTTTATTGGATTCTTCACATTTTTTTGATTAACTTTCATGTATAACATGTCCTTATCCGAGCTACCAATTATTTACTATGAATTTATCAAAACTCACTTACTTTGGGCCAATGGGAGGTTGCCACGTCGCTTCCTCATGCAATGTGGGGGCGGCTTGCTTTAAAACATTTTGAAGTGACCAATTTGCGCCTGGTTAAAGTCAAGGTTCCTTCACCCCGTGGAGGGCAGACTTGTCCAACACGTATGGGCTTCATCTTCCTCACGCTAACCTAGCTCTGCTGATTTGGTTGCGCGAGGCGCAACTTCTTGACCCCTTCCCCGACTCCGTCAGTTGTCAAGGAGGGTTCTCCTCCCTCCGTGGATCCCTTTCATAGCTGAAGAAGCCCTCCGCCCGCAGCCACGACGGCTAGCCCATGCTGGCCGGGCCTGCAACCTGCGGCCGGCCGGGAAGCCGTGCTGCAGGCACTGTGCGACGGTGGTTGGCAGGGGAAAGGTGGCCGACCACCCTATATCTTTGCGGTAACCTCGTACCTCCCCAGAGATCCCGATACAGCCACTAGTTGCTCCCGAGAAATCCCTATGCTTCTTGGTTAGGGTTTGCTCAAAGAAGAACAAGAAGAAGATGGGGAATAGAGAGAAACATGCAGGATATCCCTTGGGCTCGACTTTGGGCTATTCCCTTATATAGGGGTGAGTAGCAATGCCCTAGGACGTTCCTCCAAGAGAAATCAAGTTCTCTCCCATAAGGAATCCTATTCCTTCATGGAGGAGTAGCTCTTCTCTCTCCTATTTACTTCCTTGATATTCCTTATCTCATGGACACTTAGAAATACAAGAATTATTTCTTTCACTTTCTTTATACTTGCCTTTTAATCATTGGTCACGAAATTCTATTTTTATTTAATAGAAAATACTTCCTTTTTATCAATATCACAAAATTCCTTAATAATGCATCACATTGTCCTTTTATTTTGCAAATTTGGTATTTTCTCTTTCCTCTTTCTTCATTGGGACTCCTTGGATCCCAAGAAACTCAAATAATTCGAAATTCCTTTTTAAGGAATACTCATGATCCTTCTACATGCATCAATATGCATTATTTCACATTATCTTGTTTATTTCTCATTAAAATACCTCTTTTTGAGGATTTCTTTTTATTTCTCTTTTATTTTACTCATCATTATTCCTTTTATTATTAGGAATCCTTGGGATACGAAATCCCACTAAGGATAACTCAATTACACCTCTTTCCACTTATTTTCCACATTTTATCATTATTTTCAATTTCTTTCTTAACAAGGAAATACTTAATTGGTGTTTTCTTTTCTTATTGCATTCTCTATGCAACTTTGGACTCCTTGGGACCCAAGGAACCCAAGAGGCACGAAATCCACCTTTGGATTATATTATTTTTCTTTCTAGAGGTTTCCATATCTCTCTTTTCTCCAAAACTCAATTATTCATTTATTAATTGAATTTCCTTGTTATTGGGCCCAATAGCCAATAAAGCCCACAACACAATCATCAAGGCTATTGTAAACAAAATCCATTTATTCAAAATAGATTATATCATTATTTGTTCAAATATCTTTAATATGAGAAATTACATTTCTCACCAAAGGAACCCAAAAAAAATTGGGGTTGTAACAAAGGTGGTGCACCTCAAGTATGAAGACCCAAAGGGGAAAATCTCCACTTGGACTGAAGCACAAATGAAGCAAGCTCAACTCAATGCAATGACAGTGAGCATCATCTACACAGCCCTCACTCCATTCGAGTTCAACTAGATATCTTCTTGGGACACCGCACATGAGATATGGAACAAGCTATGTGTCACCTATGAAGGTACAGAGAAAGTGAAGGAAGCCAAGATCTACATGTTTGGTGGGCTACTTAAGAACTTCAAGATGGGAAAGAATGAGAGAGTGGTTGATATGTACACTAGGCTCAATGTGATCATCAATGGATTGGAAGCCCTTGGGAGTGTGATGGACAAAGGCACTATCAACTCCAAGATCTTGAGATCACTTCCTAAGAGATGGGAGCCCAAAATTACATTCATTGAATATGTATACAAGCTAAGTGAGTTGTCAACCAAGGAACTGGTTGGTAACCTTCAAGCCCATGAACCTAGGCTTGACAAGCAAGAAGAGGAAGGGAAAAGAGAAGAGAAGGAGACCAAGAAGATAAAGGACACTGCCTTCAAAGCCCAAATTGAAGAAATGATGCAGCAGCAACAATTGGCTTTAAAGTCACCTACCCCTTCCTCAAGTGAATATGAAGGACCTAATGAGCATGAAGCTAACTACTCCAAGGGCAAGCATTTCAAGGGGAAGACTTCTTCATCAACTCCAAGATGCTATGAGTGTGGCCAAAAGGGCCATTACAAGAGTGACTGCCCAAAGGCCAAGAAGAGCCATCACAAGAGCAGCCACAAGAAAGACAAGGAGTATAAGAGAGAAGGTAAGTATAAGAGGAAAGAAAAGAAGGAAAGAAGATCCAATGATGCAGCTTATGCAGCTTGGGAGGAGTCTTCCTCGAGCTCTTCAAGCTCCAAAGATGGAGTTTTTGACCTTGCTCTCATGACCTCTACAAGTGAAGACATTGGTGAGGTAAGTGAGGTAAGCAATGTTAATTTGCATGAGCTATCTAAGGAAACTCTTATTGATATGATAAATGATTTCCGGTCATCTTTCTCTCAATGCAAGTCTAAAAAGAAAAGACTAGATAAGATTATTGATGATCTTTATGGTAAAATTGAAATGCTTGATCAAAATGAAAAGTTGCATCTTGATAACATAGATTCCTTACAAAGGCAATTTCTTGACGTTGAGCTTCAATACAATGGAGTAGAGGTTGAGAATGGTGTACATCTTAAAAACATTGAAAATCTTAAGATAGAAAATCAAAAGTGCCTAGATGAGCTTGATGTTCTAAAAACTAAAAATGTAGAACTTAAGCTCATTGATGAAGCTAGAAGGAATGAAGTCTATGCTTATCAAAAGCAAATTGCTTTGCTTAAATCTAAAAATGCAAAGTTACTTTCTCAAGTTAATGATTTATCTTCTAGACCTATCTTGCCAAGTAATGAGATAGCTAGCACAACTCTAGAGCGTGATTCTTATCATACTAAGGCCCTCTGTCTAGAGGCTGACCTTTTGCATGCTAGAGATGATCTTGCTAGTCTATCTTCTACTGTTATTAACCTTAGTGATGATAATGCTAAGTTAAGAGCCACTTTGTAAACATTTCTTACGGGAAAGAAATCCCTTAATGCTGTCCTTAGAACACTCTACCAAGCAAATTGGTACTAGTGGTTTGGGATAAGATGGGACTGCTCCCAAAGGAAAGAGCAAGAACAAAGGTAAGGGTAAGAAGAAGAGTGTGGAACCTCAAATCTTTCATGGAGAGACTTATGACTCTAAGAACCCTATGGTATGTGTTTATTGCAAATGTGATGATCATTATTCTACCTATTTTCCTTACAAGCCAAAGGGGACCAACCCAAAGATGAAATGGGTCGCTAAGCTATATAGTTGACCAAATGCATTAATATTTTTGGATTCTGGGGTGTGTACTATCATATTCACAATTGAAACTTATAATATGAGGATGGCTTTATTAATATTAAACAACACAAATGTATAAGTGTAACTCTCTGTAAGGGAAATTGTGTAATAGTATTTTCTATATATGATAGAAGAGGAGAACAAGGTTAGTTTTCCTTGCACACTGACATACAACTATAAACCTATACAAGTATTTTTATTTAAGGTCATTAAATTGATATTAACTCTAATATTTCTTTAATGTTGATTTTTTATCCTAATTTAATGCTTTAAAATCAATTGATTAAGTGGACACCAAAATTTGGTTCATCTGAGACTATGTTTTCTTTCATGTTGAGATTTCTTATTCTATGATTTATAATATGTAATTTAATCGTATAAGGGGACTTAATTGTAAAATTACAAATAATATAAGCTCATCTTTTCCTACATATATGTGATTATTTTATGTGATTCATGTTCTTATGAACCTAAATTGTCTATTGTTCTTCCTTGTCTCCCAACCCTCACCCTAACTTAAGATGTAGTGTTTGGTTGGATGAGGCTCCATGACTAACCCTTAAGCCTCAATGTCCTTTCCCTATCTATCCTTGATAGCTTGAATATCATGGAGTCTAATTACCTATCTTATTTAGAGAACTTCAATTTATCACCTATCAAGGCATATCAATTGTCTTAGGTAGATGATCTCGATGGGGGTATAGAGAGGCACCTCGATAGCCATATGTGAATCTTGATAGATGGGTTGTTTTAACATTCAATAGGCCATGAGATGGAACCTAAAAATACTTGATGGACCACCCTTGATAGATTTAAAGTGAAAGAACCTTGATAGCTCTCTTTACAGTGGACTTGGATATTTCCACCTAGAAGGGGTTGTTTGGGACATTTTAGCCCCATGACTATATGTACCCCTAATCTATAGATCCTCCACCCATTTTTTGATCAAGACTCCTTCTAAATCATGGAGGAACATCCATGGAGGATGAGAAGGATCTCAAGGAGGTGTATCAATGGTAATGGTTTTGGGCTTGGATGTGTATGAAGGTTGGAAGTCTTACTCTCCTTGGTGGATATATGGTTAGATAGATTTATTTTTTACCCAAACCATGTAAGATTTTACTTACTATTTCTCTTTTAATTGATTATTTTACTCTCTTCTTATTACTTGGATTGGATCAATGAAAATATATCATGGAATTAGCTTAAAAGATCTAAAAATCACACCTAATGTCTCTCTTAGACCTAGTTGAGGTTGGATTTAGATAGATGGAACATTGGAAGTTCTTTGGTGGGTTGATGACGCCATTTTGAGGGTGTTCCAACTGTGATCTTAAAGGAGAGGTTATATCCACAAGACCAAGGACGTTGCTCACTCCTTTTTTTAATAAACATGCATTCATGGCTTAAAAATAAAAAATAATAATTTATTGTTTGTTTCTAGATATGGCTAAAGATTTGATTATAGAGGATTGTCTGAATATGTAGTAAATTGATCACTATTATCTTGAATTATCTTATATTATTATGATGGTCCATGGTGGTAATGTTATGCCTTTTGAGGCTCTAAGGCTAAAAATTCAAAACATATGTGTTGTCACCCTAAAAAAGGAGTTTTTCTAGGTAGTTTGACACCATGTCGGGTATAATACAAAATAAAAATGTTTCTTAGCATTTGAATGTCTTTGTATGGTTAAAAATGTTCTTTTTACTAATTGGTATGCTGTTGAAATTTTTTGAAACCTATTTTCTATATCTAAAGTTGGCTCGTTTATAACTAAATATAACACTTTTATGTATAATATTATTTTTATATTATCTCTCACATAAATTGAAATTTGTATAGTCTTTTGTTGATGTAAAACATATTTTCAAATAAACCTAAAATCTAGCTTGAAAACATTGAATATAATCTACCATATGCCATACTTTTAGTATATATTAAGTAAACTGGGACTCATATTTGATAAAATAAGATGTTGATTAACTCAAATACACATTTATACCTAGTTCTACTGAATAGTAGAATGGTTTATACCTAACTAATCATATTTTTATTTAATTAGATGAATTAGCACCCTAATTAATGAATAAGTGACACATAAGGGTCATAAGTGAAATTGATCTTTTTCCTTATTAGAGATTAACATAGTAATAAATTCATATTCCTAATATATGATACTATAATGAATGTTAGATAGTCATAGGTATTTAAATAGATGGTATTTAAATAGAGGTATAACTTTAATGGGAAATAATATGTTGTGGTGGCCCTCATACCTATAAACCAAGTTCATATTTGGATTTCTCACACTTAATTTATGCAACTTACCAAAAGTGGTTTCAATTAGACAATCCTAGGTCCCCGATTTAAATAAGAAGCAAAGTTATATAGTTTACAAACCTAAATGAGTGACTATTTACTGATGTAGTTCATACAATTAAGGATAGCAATTGAATTGCATCAGGGCCCCCTTTCATCTTGTTATCAACCTTAAGATGACACATGATCCCCATCTAAGTTTAAATCATGGATCAAATCAATCATGTGTCCATAATGCTATCTCCCAGATCTAATAGTTGGGCCTCCGAAGACTCTACAAGTCCCCAACCTCCTTCTATCTACTTCACACTAAGATAAAACTACTTCTTCACCTATGACTCATCTAGTCACTCCTGTAGAGACCAAGTTCCTTGAATTTCCTTCATCTATAGACTCCCAAAAATTTGTCTCCTCTTTCCACAAAACTCAACCTACAACAAGTAACTCTACCCGTTGATCCTATATATAACCCACCACAAAGCTTCCACGCACCATTAAAGGTGTCCACACCCCACAAAAACCCTCATCTCTCTAGCAACCTTGCTCCCTCAAGATCCACCTTACCATTTCCTTCTAGGAATTCATCTCCAAGCTTGATACCCTCAAGACAATCAGTAGTGATTTTCCCCATTCCATCATCATCACATAAATGTTTTTGGGTTGTCAATTTTCCAAATAGGATTACTATCATCCTCAGGATAATTGATATAAATTCTAGTCTAAATAGTAAATTGATTATGCACACTAAGTATCAAGTACGAGAAAAGGGTTTTAGTTGCTTATATTGATGAGAATCAATTGTAATGATATCAAATATTTAGTTCTAATGAACTCCTGCAACATATTTATTTATGAATCAAATATTTTATTTCAAAATATTTTTCTCATCCATGATATAACTATAACATGCAAACTTTTCTGTAATTATGATTCAAGGATCGAAGTTTTTATACCAACATTAAGGTCATATATAGTTGATTTATGTTGTACCTTCTAAGTTATTTTCCTATTTTCACATATTCAAGCTATTGAGAGAAATGTCATAATAAAGTTCTTTCAAGCAATGTCTTATTCAAGATCTTGAGAGCATGTTATTTATTAATCTCTTAGAGAGACACAAACTTTTGGTGCATATGTTTTCAGTCTCTTGAGAGTAGTATTAATTATCAAGCTCTATTAGAGAAATAATATGGGTAAATGAGAAAATAAGACATCCCAATTATAAACTAAATGATAGAGAGAAATAAAGATAAAGATGAGTGATAATAAAATTATTTAATGATTACTTCATATTCTCCAAAATTATATTTTGAGTTTATAGAATGTAACTCACTGTGACTTAATCTAATGTGTTTTCCATTTTTATTTGCATGGCTGGGGACATGATGTCCACATGAAAAAACTATAAGTGAGTTTAGACAAGGAGCATTCATCTCAAGGTCATACCTGGTAGTTTTTCCCTGGTGGAGTACCAACTATCTTATCAAATTAAATTTTGTTATTACCTAAAGATGATGGTCATATACTAGTTTATCTTAGTTTAAAGTTTATCTTTTTATGTTGTGGAACTTGAGATGTGAAAATTGTTACATTCTACTGTATTGGTTGAATGAACTGTATTTTTTGCAATGACAATCATATATGTAACACCTCATTTGAGAAATATGCTACCACATTGTATGTGAAATGTTTGAAAAAGTAGGTTGTCAAAATATAGTATCAGAGCTAAAAATATAGTTGGCGACTAAGGTTTTGTAAAAACTCATATAGTTTGCATTCACTTTGGTAGATGGTTCCCAAAAAAAGTTGTATGATGACCAAAAATAGCTTGTAGATGGAGAGGAAAACTCCGAAAGTGTGGGGAGCAATCAAAATGGCTTTCATGGGGAAAATTAATGATAACCCTAATGTGACCTTGGATGTTACGATCATAGCTCTTACAAATGCAATGAATGGTCAAAATATGAAGCTCGAATAGTTGAGAAACCATGTGATGATCCTAGTAGATTTTCTAATGATGAAGATGGAGAGCTTAATTGGAAAAGCTGAGAATATGTAGTAGTGATAAGGAGTGGCTTCACAATGTCAAGATTTTTTTCATATTCGGAATGTCGTGACCATTTTAAAGTTCACTTTAGGACACACATGCTGTTTATATAGGTCCACACTTAGGAAGAGAACTTCACTAATGATCTAGCACCTGATGATGAGCTACTGACCTAGGAGGAGTGAACCACTACCTTCCCGAACATAACATCTTAGAGGATATGATCAAGAAGAAAGAGATTGAGTTCTAGTTCTTGAAGAAATATGTAAATACCACAGTCAACCAGTATGTGATGAAGTTTCACATGCAAAAAAAATATAAGTAAAGAAAGATGCAAGTGAAAATCCTAATCTAGATCAACTAGAAAAGAGACACACAAGAATCATTCAAATGATTGATGATGAGGAAGAAGAATGTGATAAAAAAGGTATGATCTAGTTCTAACCCTAGTTTTAGTTATCTGGAAATACATGTTGAGTATTGCAAATTGTGAGTAAGTGAAACCCTAAGACGGGTAGCATATGTAAATTTCAAAGAAGAATTTTTTTATGTGGTGGGTAGAATCGTAACAACCCTAATAAGATTAAAAACCTAGCTTCAAATTTGAATGTAATTTTCCCTAATTCATACCCATTAAACTTATGTGTCACTCAAATTAGATGTAATAAGATTATCATTAACTCAAATACACATCTAAACCTAGTTCCACTAAATAATTGTATTCCTTGCATATAATAACTAATATTGTAATTTAGTAACACGAATCAAGACCCTAATTAATGAATAAGTGGCACATAAGTGTTAAGATGGAGTTGAACTTTTAAATTCCCATATTATGGCATAATAAAATGTATTTGTGTTAATGTGTGATAAATTTGATTCACTAAATTATGAGCCTATAATTTATTTTGGTAAGTGTAAGAATTAAAAAGAGATTTAACATAAGATGAAAAAGTAGGTTGTGTTTACCCTCATAACTAGAAGACTAGTTGATATTAATATTCCTCACAATGAGTTACAAAACGTACCAAATTTTCTCCCAGTTCAACAATGCTTATCCCTAAATTAAATTTTGAAATAAACTTATGATGTTTAAAGCCCTAAATGAGTGATTATCTATTGATGTTTTTGATATAGGTAAGATTAGAGATTTAATTGTTGGTATGTATGCCCAGAGAGAAAATCGTATGATGTCTGTAATGGAATATTCTGTAAATGATTTGATTAATAATAAAGGCAATCTTTGTGTATATGTTTGTTCAATTACTAGATAATGGTATAACATGATAGATTTCTAAAGAATGATGTTACTCAGTGATGTATGTCTTCAAGATGAGGACCTGAATAGTGAGATAATACATATGATAAGAGTAAATACATTCTTTTATGTCCCTAGTCTGATATTATTGAGGAACCTAATAGACAATAATAATACATAAGACTAGAGTGTGTGTTCGTTGATGACAAAATCTGCTTAGTCATGATATGTGACATACAAGTACTTGTCTGAGAATAACGAACCAGGCATACTCACTTAGAGAGTGATACATGGAAACCATTTAATGGTAGCCAGAATCAACTCTTATAGTAATAGTGGTTATTGTGGTTCTTAGACCTAAAGTCCATACAATCGTCACATTTCATTCGATGTATTATGAGATCAACCAATGTGGCCATGAGTCAGAGTTGGCATAAAGGTGATGCTTAGATATGTTGTGACTCATGAGGATTGAATACCAGTAGTGTAGATCAAAATTTCCCTCCACCAGAGTATATATCCCAACCACTTGATAAAAGAGACTAAGAAACATATGGCCATACTCATATAAATCAATATATGATATGTGATCTCACATGCATCTTAGATAGTCTTCTCTAATCAAGGAAGATGGATTAAATTTTGAGAGGATAGTGTTTCCATGCCTTAAGTTCATTCTCGATATCAGAGACAAAGGAATTATACAATCATTATAACACTAATCACAAATGTAGGTTGAAGTTATTCTCCAACTTTCCAATTACTTGGGTAGAAATGATGTGTTGTTAGATACCTCTCATTGCTTGTGTTGTCATAAATTAGTTATGAACATTCACTACAAATGTATCATTTTACATATAGGTTCACTCACATAGTATGCACCTAGAATAGGTGTTTACTCATGAGTAATATTAAACTTGGTCACTAAAGTTCTTAAACATTCTATTTAAACAACATTGGCTGAAAATTGGTTGACTGAGCATTTATATTCGACCAACTCAAGTGTTGAGTCGACCGATTCAAGTGTCCAAACAATTTATACAATAGTGGATGAACATTGGTTGAATTGGAAAGTGAATCAACCTATTCAGAATGTGAACCGACCAGTTCACAGTATGAACTGATCAATTCAGCATGTGAATGCATGATTAAAGGATCAATGAGATTGGATCAAAGGATTGATGTTGACGACATGTTTTGCCTTAACCACCAATATGTTTTCATATGGGAAAGCATTTGATTTCACCGACTTGGGGGTGAGTAAGATGACTCAAAAGTTGAGTTGATCGACTTATGACCCACAATGGTTGAAATTCATGAAAATCCATCTCTTTGACTCCCACTTGATTTGGAAAACCTGACCTTGACCCTAACCCTGCTATTAATAAAGAGGGTGGCTAAGGCTTTCAGAAAATACAACTAACGTTGAAAAACATTATCCTTACACAATTGTGGTAACATGAGAGCCCAAAGCATGTTTTACCTATAAAAGGGAGAGAAAGCTAGGGAAAACAAGTCATGACTAGCACATTGACATTTAAGATACAACTCCTTCCTATCAATTCTTAAAGAACGACATGAGTTTCTGTGGACTGCGTGAACTATGTAGAGGTGCGGAGGTTGTTCCCACCATGCTAGGAGGATGTCATCAACCACATTATGTAGTGCTACATCAGGAGGTCTCTGCTGACAATCATCCAGGTGCTGCTCGAGAAAGAAGCATTTTATTGCAAGAATTATCGTTGGACTTAATCTAGGACTATGTATATACTTCACAATCCTTCCTTCCAAACTCATACTTATTGACGTGATCCACTAATCATGGTAAATATGGCATGAAGATTTTTTGTTTTCGCTTCCATATCTATCACTAAATTTTGCAATACTAGTACCAGAACCACGTCAATTTGCTATGCCTTGAAATTTAATAAATATGATCAGTTTTTGGTTTTATCATTTATTCATTACATGTGATGCCAATATTTAAATTATTAATGTGCATATCTTATTAAAAAACTCATATGCTAGGTAATGTCTCATAGATGTTATATATGGTATGATATATATGCGATTTATGCATGTCACCTTGAAATTGTTTTTATGGGTGATGTAAGCGTGGTAATGGCCAATACCCTTGGAGATGTGTTCACAGTTTAATGGTTTTAGTCCTACCTTTTATATTCAGTTTTCATACTAAGTCTCTCTCTCTCTCTCTCTCTCTCTCTCTCTTTATCCGTATGTACATTAATGTTTTCCTCCCAATGTTGCCCTCGAATGTAACTAGGTGTTTCACTTTTACAATATAATAATTTAATAGAATATGATAGTTTAAATTTATGATGCGGCAAGAGAAGGTGTTATGTACCAAGTGAGTCGACCGACTGGGAAGTGGAACCAATCAATGGAGGAATGAGGAGTCCAGACAATAGGAGAAGACAATCAATCGAATGGAGGCCCAACCGATCGACTGGAGGAGTACATAAATTGATTGAGCCAGGAGCCAATCGATCAATCCAAGAAGAAAAATCAATCGACTCAGAGGTTTAGTTGACCAACCATATTGATTCATGCACAACATTTCTATAAGAACACATTTCTACATGTGATGTGGACCTTAAGAGGTAGCAACTTTTTGTGGCTCCAAATAAATACATTATTGTGGCCATAATAATCACTCTTTTTTATGGTTGTACATTTTGTTTGTGGATATAGCATATATGTGATACATATTATATGTTTGTGGTTATTTGATATGAATATGTATTTGTATATAATTAAATCCCTCAATCAAATATTAAGTCTTAGATATTTTCCATAAGAAACATACATTAAAATCGTGATCGATTAAGCATGGATAAACCAAGAGTGGTACATCGGCCGTCTATCTTGTGGAAGTGTGATGATAGTTATGTGGACCTACCAAGCATGGTGCATTATTGTCGTGTTGTCAATTGGGTCAGGATTAACTAGGTTAATTGAATGAGATTAAGTGCCAAGAAGTATAAAGATGAGATATGACAAGGAGTTATTCATACGGTGTATTCAAGAATTGCATAATATGAAATTGGAAAATGTTTCCTACCTTAATAATTGGCAGTGAATGCTGAAATTGGCAGGGCAATATTCTGAATTAATAATGAAGGATATCAATTTAACAAAATAGTGGGAGGGAAAATTAATTAGAGAGATAATTAACATCATCAAATTTTCTTTTAATCAAATCAAATCACAAGTGTTTTGAGAAAAAAATGCAAATTTCGTTTCTAGAATCTAATGGAAGACAACACCACATTTTCATTGTGATTAGTCCTTGAGAAGGACAAGATAAATGGGAAAAGCACCCATGAATGGTTCAGGACATTGAGAATTGTTCAAATACAAGATCACAAGCTATATGTCCTTGAGACACCAGAGTCGGTGAACCTATACCCACTACGCCTAAGGCTAATATCAATTCTTACAAGTAGCACTATGAAGATGTTGTGGATGTCACGTTCCTAATGTTATGATCGATGAACTATGAATTGCAGAGACAACATGAGAACATATATGTTATTGAGATGGTAACACATCTTAAGAACATGTATCAAGTTTAGGAAAGACATAAGAGATATGGTGTATCGAAGATGATGTTCAGGTATAATATGGAAGAAGGAGATCTAGCATTCCCCCATGTGCTCAAGTTTTGATTGGATATATAGAGAACCTTTCGAGACTTAGATTCACTTGGTCTAAGTGCTGGCTGCAAATGTGATTCTACAGTTACTATCAGAATTATACAACCAATTAGTCATGAACTACAACAAGAACGATTTTGTCAAACTGTTGTCAGTATTACTTGGCATGTTGAGAACAACTGAAGTGCAGATGAAGAAAGACAAAACCAAGTGTTTGATGATGATCAACTGAGGCAAAGGAAAGTTCAAGGGAAAAGACAAATCTAAGAATAGTTCTAAATATAGCCAAAAACCCAAGTCTTCTACACTAAAATATAAGGGAGGGGTGAATAAGTGAGGCAATTGTCACCACTATCACCGGGCTAGACACTGGTAAAGAAATTATTCTCTCTACCCTAACAAACTGAGGAAGAAGGAGGAGGAGATAGATATCTCCAGTACATGCATATACATTATTAAGATATATATTTCTACTTCTTGATGTTGAGTACTAGATATCACACGTGGATCTCACATATGGTCAAATATACATGATCTAAAAAGAAGTAAACCTTTAAGAAAGGACAAGGCCGAATTGTGAGTTGTGAATGGAGCAAGAGTTGTTAGCACTGCAATTGGAACCTATCATTTATCTCTACTCATATGGCTTGTAAAATAGTAAGAGAACTACTATTTTGTACATGAAATTGATAGAAACATCATTTGTGTATCTTGTATGGACAAGAATGGATGCGAATTTTATATAAATAATGGATGATGTTCTATTTCTAAAGATCATAAATTTTATGGAAGTGCCCCAATGTCCTATGGTCTTTACTTATTAGATCTAGAAATAAATGTTTATAATGTAAATACCAAAATATTTAAACTCAATAACTTAAACAAAACATGCCTTCGGCATTGTCATCTAGGGCACATCAATGAGAAATAAATTTCTAGACTCCATAAAGATGGATATCTAGACTCTTTTGACCTAGAATCAATACATACATGAAATTATTCTCTGTTGAGCAAGATGACAAAAGAACCTTTCACCAGAAATTGTGAGAGAGTGAGTGATCTTTTAGGACTCGTACACACTGATGTATGTGGACCTTTTTAGAACAAATGCTAGAGATAATTACCAATATTTCATTACCTTTACAGATGACTTCTGTAGGTATGTCTATGGGTACTAGACGAAACATAAGTCAGAAACCCTGTAAAAGTTCAAGGATTTCATGAATGAAGTACAAAACCGACTTGAGGAAAGTATTAAAGAACTTCATTCTAATCGAGGTGAAGAGTATTGAAGACAAGAGTTTGAGGACCTTCTGTGAGACCATGGTATAGTATAACAGTGGACATGAAACACTACAACACAATAGTGTATCAGAAAGAAGGAACCATACATTACTAGATATCACACGATCAATGATGAGTTTTGCTAGTCTTTCAACTACCTTCTTGGGATATGCTATAGAAAGTGAAGTTTTTGCACTTGAATGCATACCATCTAAATCCGACTAAAAGACATCATACACTACAACAAACGGGTCATAACAACTATGTTTTTTTGTACACTGTTGAAAGAGTGGAACAGAATTATCAGGTATCTTGACTAGGTAACCTGCTCCCCCTCTTTCTTGTGTCCCCTCTCCCACAATGAACTATGGAAACCCTACCCCCTTCTTCCCCTCTCCCTCCACACACCATCAAAATGCCCCATTTTCTTCTCTCTTTCATCCACAGTAGTGCACCTTTTCTCCCCACTTTCCTATCACGACACCACTACCTCAAATTGGAAAGCGTCCTTTCTCCTATCTACATTTGATCTCCCTACAGAGGGGTGCTTGGTCAATTGCCTCTAGTAATAACACCATCCATGCTGAGGGATGAGGCAGCGTTGGGAGACAACGATGGCGCGAAGAGACGGTGCGACGCTGAGAGACGGCGTGGTGCTGAAAGAAGCACTACTTTCTTTTAAGGCATCAGGGCAGAAGGATCATTTGGATCCTGGAGTTGTTAGGGAGCGATAGAGCTAGAAGATGACAGGCTCTGTGGAGACACTAGTGAATGATTAATTGTTCAGTTCCACTAGCATCAAGGAAGGAGGAGCTTGCATATAGTCCAATCAAAGGATCATGTATGCATTCATGATTTATAAATGTGTCTACCTCAATTTTAGTGTTCTTCTAGTCGAATTCATCTCAAATTAACTGAAATTCACATCTTATGGAATAAAACTATGTAAGCTTAGGTCTTTTCTTCATTTTTGCATTTTGGTCATTCATCTTTCCTTGCATATGATAGTAATTACCCAAATCTCCTAATTTTCCCCTTCTACCTTTTGATTTCTTTCTTTGGGTTTTATTGTTCAATGGTCATGAATGGCAGCGTCTCTTCCATCTCTTCTATTTAGATATATGAAATAAAGATATAAAAGAACTCATGTTCTATACAAATTATCTTCCACTTTTTGTAATGTTTCCTCTTCTCAAATCCTAGACAATTTGGTCCCTGGTTGTCCTCTTATCATTAAACATTATGTCTCTCATGATATAACTCTCTCAATATGTAGTTTCCCAACTTTCAATAGAAAAAGTCCAATACGAAGGAGGATACTAGATTCAAGAAAAAATAGAATACTCCAACCATTGGTGCTTGTTTAGATGGTGCTCTTTTGTGCTAGAAAAATGGCCATGTCTCTGTGTTCGAGTAAATCAATGATGTTTTTTTGGTACGAAGTTTGCTAATAATATTGTTTATTAGGATGCATAGTAGATTTTAGATGTTAAAGGAATCTACATATGAGTAATTCACTATTAGTTTTAGAGAAAAACTAGACTAAAGAATTATACTTAAAATCATATTTCATAAGCAATCCTTACTTGACAACTAAGTTTTATCTATGGAAATATTTGTCTAGGCGGCTAGGTGGTTCTTCCCACCCAAGGGGCGCCTATGCGGGAGGGTAGGCATTTCTAGGTGTTTTATATATCTTTATTATTACTTATATGTAGTTATGTCTTAAAAAATATTTATCTATATTCAAACATATAAATTGCTATATATATTTATATTGGTTATCCTTAATCTTAATCAATCATAACTTGACCTACATCATCTCATAAGGACCTAAACTAGATTGTAATTTGACCTAACTAGATGTAAAGTAGACCTAAGCTGACTAAACTTTCATTAATTTGTCCTAGGTTAATTATAACATGGCATAACATTACCTAATCAGATATCTTCCCCAAATATTTCCTACATTAACCTAAAGGAGACTTAACTTCACAAGATCAGTCCTTATTCCCTCAAATTAGACCAAATCCCCATGTATCAAGCATGTTTTCTCCAATCTAGTAGTTTGCCTTAAGTCAGAACTATTTCTACCCTAAAGTGACCATGCTTGGTCTACTTTTACCAAATTCAGGCCTAATTAATACTAATTTGGCCTTTAAGCTTCCTATTTTGAGCCTAAAAGACTCGAGATGCCAACTTCAACCACTTAAGGGGCTCGACACCTAGTTTAAGAAGACCTACTTAGAGCCTAGGGATCCTAGGCGTGCTTAGGCGATGCATAAGTAGGCATCTTAATTACTATGTCAATGGTACATGGAAAAGCAGAATGATTTAGATCCTATCCACCTACAAATTTAGTCTGATTTATGTCTGCTAGAGTTAGAGTTGGGAGAAATTATGGACGATTGTTTGTTTTAAAACTCAACATGATATGGTTGAAGTTGATGTCATTTTGGTCAAATAAAATTTGACTGTGAAAAATAGGATAATAGAGGTCGTATTATTCAATTTAAGGCAAGTTAGGTCCCATTTAGGTTAAACTGGGCCTAATGAAGACCAAGTTATGGAACTTTAAGTCTAATATAGATAACATGAGATGTGATTTTAATGATTTTGCTCAAATAGATCTAAACAGTGAAAATGAGGACACTTAAGTCGTATTAGGTATGATTCAGTCAAATTAATGCAAGTTAGTCCCCATTTAGGTTAAACTAGTAAACACACACGTGCCTATGCACGTGAATATATATATTGATTGATTTTGTATTAGTTGATTTTTATTGAACTAATGTATTTATATAAATTGTGAGAAGGAATACAAATTCTAATAAAATTTTAATTAGTAACATAGATTGATGATGTATTTTTTGGTGGATAATAAGTACCACAACAACATATGTTCATTGTACTAAAAAGTTCAATTTTTAACAAAGGTAAGAAAACAATTGAAAATGTAGAACAATGGTTTCAGGTAAAAAATGTTGGGACTTGTTTTTTTATGGAATGGTTGTGGACAATAAAGAGAATTGTAACAACCCCACCTCCCGATAACCCCCTCGTGACCCTGTAGGCACAAGTCAGGCAGCACAGATGTCGATGCAGACCAACGTCCACCTGCCACAGCCGCAAGTCGTCTCTGCCCTCATGGGTCGTCATTTCACTCACATCATGTAGGGCGAACCCTTCCCGGTACTCTCGCTCGGCGCACGTCCACAGAGCATGGCTCTGTGCCCAATGCCGCTAGAGGTTCCCTGGCGGCGCCCTCCTACCATCATCGGAACTGGCCACAACCTGAGTTTGGCCACAGGCGGTCAGACATGGTGATGAACTCTGTTCCTTTCTATTCGTCCTCGACATCGTTGTTCCCACCCAAGCAGGCAGCAAGGAGAGTTGGGGAGTGGCACACTATTGCTCTGCCGATGTTGGTTCCCTGTGGACGGAGGAGAGAGATGGAGGAAGTAGGTTGGGGTTCCCTACTTATATACACATGTATGTAGTCCACATCACTTAGGGTTTGAGAGTCCCTATGGTCCTGGTTTCCTATAATTAGTAGTGCCAACGTCAAACAAAGGATGGAATACGATTACATCATCCTTTCCTTATTTATAAAGTAACCTCTCTTTTTAATTATCTCCTTTATCTTTTTTTTTTAGTTTGGCTTTTAATCTATTGGCCATGAAATCTGTTTTTTTAAAGCAAATAATACCACTTTTTCAAAAAGTCATTGATGATGTATCACATTATCCTCTTATTTTTTTATTTGCCTTTTGTCTTTCTTTTTCTCCATTGGGACTCCTTGGATCCCAAGAAATCCTAATATTTCGAAATCCTTTTTTTAGTGGATACTTTTTATCCTTCTAAATGCATCTATATCCATTATCTTATTTATTTCTTTATTAAGATATTATTCTACGAGGATTTCTCATTATCTTTCATCTCTTTTCCTCTTTTCATATTTCTTTTATTAGAAATCATATGTAAACGAATTTTACTCAATTGTGGCCATTAATGCCACTTTCGAGATATTTCCAAGTATTTCTCAAAAATACTTTGTTTAATATCCATTATCTTTTATCTTTTTCCATTATTTGGACTTTTCTTCTTTTCTTCTCTTTTATATCCATTATTGGATTAATATAATCATAGGAACCACGAAATTCCTATCAAAAGGGATATTTGCAAAGAAATCCATTCTTTGAAACAAAGCGCGCCACCTTTTTAATTAAGTCCATATTCTCAAAGTCATGATATTTCAATTATGAAAACACATGCAAAATTGAGGTTGTAACATCCTTCCCCTCTTATAGGAATTTTTCCCTCAAAATTCCATCAAGAAAACAAACAATTAGGATAAGACTTCCTCATGTCCATCATGGCTCCCATGTGGCTTTACCCTCTTCATGGTGCTTCCCAAGAACCTTCATCATCTCATGTTCTTCCATCTGAGTTCTTTCTCACCTTGGTATATCGTACCCTCATAGGTGACTCAGGACTTTTCAGCCTCTCAAAAAGCTGAATAGGCTCAGGGCTCAGCACATGGCTTGGGTACCTCACATAGTGCTCTAGATCAGACTCATGGAACACATTATACATCGTGTTATCCTGAGGGTTAGACCAAACACAACCATCTCCACCAATCCATCTCAAATGGACCCATATATCGGGGACTCAGCTTTCTCAGTTGTAGCTTAGAGGGGTCAGATTTTCACATCACATACTCTCCCATAGTGAACTGCATGTCAGTCTTCTTTGCATCAACTCACTACTCATGTCGCCCCTGGGCTCTCTTTCAGCCATTACACGATCAAAGCGACTTCATATGCACACACTGTGGTCCTTTTCTGACCTTCGCGAGGCCCCTTTCACCACATCATCTTAATGAAGTGGTGACCGACACAACCTCCCCTGTAGAGCTTCTTTACATTCTGATACTGGCTACGGTGGTTATCATCATATCTTATAGAAGACAAGAACTATCTCCATGTATCACCCTGAACAGGCACACATGCTCTTATCAGACCCTCTAGTCTATATTATACTAACCATTAGTTAGGGGTGATAACCTATACTAACATCGAGTTCTTCATGTATCTACTTCCACCTTATGGAAGTGTATCTTTAGGTTATACTCAAGAACTTTTGAACTCACATCATGGTGTAGTTGAACCATCTCTCTCTCATATGTAGTTCAATCAGATCCATCCCTTGACAGTATTCTTTCTTTCTCATTTCATCCAGGTAAGGCGATCTACCATAACCCATATTTCATCTCGACCTTCCTTGGTCTATGGGAGACTTACCACAACATCCATAGTGATGAACTCCCATTCCCTCTCGGGAACTCTTTATCCTTTATATCAATACATTGGGTTACTGGTGTTTAGGGCTGTCAATGGGTAAGGGTAAACAATACACTGGGTTACTGGTGTTTAGGGCTGTCAATGGGTAAGGGTAAACCTGTTTACCCTTTACCCATACACTGTAGGGTAAGGGTAAGGGTAAAGGATTTTCTTAACCTATACCCACCTACCCGCTACCCTCTAACCCTCTACCTTAATGGGTAAGGGTAAGGGTAAGCCATTACCCATACCCTCTAACCCACTACCAGCCAATATTTATGTATACTATATTGAATTTATGGTCATATGTTCTTTGAATCTATGTATTATTTAATATTATGGGGTCATCATTTTAAATAATACATGATATTCTTTTCTACTTCTTATATAGTTAACTTGGTTGTGTATGCAACACTATTTTGAGGTGTAAGACACATGTATATAAGTAGTCTATGTTCCATTAAATAGTTTGTGGTGTAAGGCAAACATGTATATAATAATAAGATTTAATCTTTAATGTATCATTTGATACATATGTGAGGTGGTGTTATCTATTTTATTTGTGCTTTATTTTTTTGGATGCAACAAATTTTTAGAGGGTATAAGATATGCATGTTTCTAAGAATAACTCTCTATGACATATTGTCCTTTAATAGCATTTTAACGTAGAAGTCTTAATCTACTAGGAATAATTTATTTTTTCACACACCAATATTAGGGTACTACCATTTGTACATGCTTTCAATACAACACTTGTAGAATATTACTTAGAATCATTTTGGATATTTAAAATCCATTATGGAACATCTTGATATTTCACTCAAATATATGAATGTACTAGCTAGACCATTATTATTAATATTACCACAAATTTGAAGATGACATATAAATTCCCCACTTCACCCTTACCCTCCCCATTTACCCTTTCGGTAAGAGGGTAAAGGTAAGGGGAGGGTAAGGATATTGGTGGTGGGGAATTACCCATACCCTTACCCGCCAGACTTGGTGGGTAAGGGTAAGGGTAAGATCTTACCCTCCCCATACCCTCCCCATTGACAACCCTACTGGTGTTCGTCCTTCACCTCCAGTCATGCATGGCAACAAACCACATGCAACTTCATCTTAGGCATCCAAAGTACTACTGTCACTTACTATCTTTGTAGTACCACAGTGTATGGTGATCTTATAATCATGATCTCTTATATGTCATGATTCCTCAAGATCGATTCCTTGGAAACCCTAAACCACTCTAGTCGGGGTTTCATCACCTTCTTTTCCATAGAAGTGCATATGAGGTTCTACAACCATCCTTTTATTGCATCAAGGCCTAGGCTAGCTAACCAAACAACTACTAACTTGTTCAACATATCTCGTTACATCTGAGTGTTAGCCAAACACATCTTCTTTTTCAAACTTAGGGCTAACCTATCAGCCCCTTCTAGCCTCTAGCTAAACTAGGCAGGTGCATCTCAACCATATCACATCTTTATATGTAAAGGTATTGTTGAAGACATACACCTCCATGTATTTCACTTATCATCTCATCTCAGACTCTAAGTTTATCTTCATCAAGAAAACTCTGAGCTCATCCTCTTGGTTATCAAACTGAACCTTGTATAACTTGCAAATTCTGCATAGCTCATGATAAAATATCCTCACAAGATGACTACCTTAGTTATCTTGATGTTTGTAAAACATTTGCATATCGTTTACTCCACAAGGGTATGTTATCATCTCTGTCCTCATACCTCATAGCAACGTTCCAACTCACATCATCCTTATCCCCGATGTATGGCACGCGTACTGTCCTATCTCTCACTCCCATAACAAGAGAAAATAAGCATTTGGCTGCAGTCCAAATATAGAGATCTTCCCATTCCAAGAGTAGAGATGGTACATCCCACCTTGCCAGTACAACTTTAAATCTAAGTTGAAACATGCAACATATGTCTCTACACCACAAACATCTCGATATCAAAGTTACTTCCATGGAAAACTAGTCTCGAACCTACTTAGGTCACCACACAATCCTTGGTCATCTCCTCTAGGTCCGTAGGGTGCCGACAATTTTGGGGTCATCCCTCTTCCCTTATACATCCAGAGAGTGCCCTACTCATCTGCCCTTTGGGTCCCATGAGTTCATGTAGGTGATCAATCTCCTAACCCATGGCCCTCAGACAATGATAGTTGTTACCACCCGACCCTATGGTCATGTGCAACTAGGGAATTAGGCAACTCCTACTTCCATCGGTCTTATCCCTACCTGACTCTAGGATAGACTTAGGATTCCATTGTAATGCATGTCCAACTTAGAACCTTACCCAAGCCTTCATCATCTCTCTCTATATTCATGGGTTGACTTTCATCCTTTCACAGGGGTCATTGCGACCTTCTTACCTTGGTCCGACCCCATACCGGTTACCTCCATGGTAACAAATCCACATGCACTCAGAGATGGTTATCTATGGGTCTACATGTTCATTCTCATACCATGTACTTTTCACTTAGCTTCTCAAGATCCTATCAGACCTCTTTAGGTTACCTCAAAACCAACAAAACTGGTATACACCCTACAAAAGTGTCCCTCTGCCAGGATGGGAGGAAACTACATCTTGATAACAAAGGTCACAAACGTCCTTATGTCTAGGATTTACATCCACATGAGCATGCGTAACCCTAGCAAGCTACTAAGGCCCAATAAGACCACCTACCAGACCATGCTAGGTCATACTTGTTCTCATCCTCAACATTGGACAAAGAACAAACCTTCCCATGCCACCAACTTAGTTGTGAGGGGTTTATCAAGCATACCTTAAACTTAAGGGGTTTCCCTTTCCTCTAAACATGAAGAGTGTCATGCTCAAACTATGGAAACTCAAATCTCATCATGAGCATTGGGTACCCCTCTTCCCCTCTTAGGCCTAGGAACCCTAGGCTCACCTCTTTATGCAACAACTGTCCAACTGCATGCTCAACCTTTAACCACAAACCAAGAATGTCTAAGGCATGTCATGCACTTCCCATGATCCTTCTACTTGAACAACACTTCGGACTGGAGTCCTCCTCAAGGACAAACAACAAGGTATAAAGCCTCACAACCTGTTACTGAGCCTCTTCAGGTCTAAGGAACTCTTCTTCCTAGCTCAGAAGGTAAGCCCCTATTTGCACATAGGTACTAGCAACCTGATCCTCTATCTAGGGTTTGGTTCCTCTAAAGGCAACCAAGATATCATCATCCTCCAGGGATCATGCATGAAACAACCATAAACATCCACTTAGGTCGCATCATCCTCAACTCCCCATTGTTCCTCATATCTCGGAGTCTAAGCTTCCAACCTTCTTGCTTGGGTCCTGCTCTCTTTCTTTAGAGCTAACCCTACAAACAACCTTATACCTGAGGTCCTCTCTCTATGAAGGATCAAGCTCACCAGCATACCTCTACGTGGGTGAATCCTATGCTCAACTCATGTTCACTCAAGATTATCCATAGCTCTTAATGCTTATCTCCTAAGCTACCCAACATGCCTTTCTGGCCTTGATTTTAACCTACTTCCAGCACTACTGACGTACTCTGGGTGTATACTAGCCATGCTCATATAAGCCCACGGGGTCTCTATAGGTTCTTTACTAACCTCATCATTGAAGGAGCTATCCTTCACTCTAACATGCACGACCCTTCCCAGGGTTGGGTTGCCAAAGGCACTAGGTCATCCAACCTCACATGGCTCATAACGTCATGGGCATCCAAAAGCATGTCCACACACCTGGTCTATCATGACATCTAACTAATGATGTCATCTCTCTCTCTAACCTTCACTTAGGGTTAGGGTTAGCATCATCCTCAAAGGATGTGCCAGTTCTCTACTTATAATGGAGGTCTCTGCCTCCAAGACTAACTCATCCTCTAGACGATAAGGTCTAACCTCAGGTCTCTCCTGAGGACATGACAACATATGTCATATGACCTAAGCATGTATCTGTTCTTTAGATTACACTTAAACTATTAAGCTTATGTCCATGACATCTTATTTACAAGTTTTTCATTAATTTGGTGGAGGATTCCTTAAACCTTATCAACTTTACCCATACCTCAAGAGGACGAGGAAAAGAGAGAAAACCCTAATCCTTAAAATCCTTAATAGCATTTGAGTTGAGAAGGGATGAACAAGATGAGAGAGTCCTAAAGGTATCTTTTTTTGAGTCAAATCCTGAGACATTGGCCAGGCAGTCACACTAATATGGGAGTCCTCGTATTCCGACTAGCGGTGCAGAGGAAAATCTTGCCAGCCCCCAGACGTGATCCTTTTCTAGACATCTCTATCTTTTGGAAAATCCTCTAATAACTCCCTTGCGTTCTTTAGAGTTTGTAAAATTTAATAACTATTAAAGATTAAATGAGGAACCTATGCTCTGATACCAAATGTAATGACCCCGCCTCCCAGTAACCCCCTTGTGACCTTGTAGGCACAGGTCAGGCCGTGCGGACATCGATACATACCAACGTCCACCTGCCGCAGCCGCAAGTCGTCTCTTCCCTCGTGGGTCGTCCTTTCTCTCGCATCGTGTAGGGTGAACCCTTCCCGGTACTCTCACTCTGCGCACGTCCAAAAAGCATGGCTCTGTGCCCAATGCTGCTGGAGGTTCCCTGGCGGCGCCCTCCTACCATCGTCGGAATTGGCCACAACCTGAGTTTGGCCACATGCGGTTGGACATGGTGAGGAACTCGGTTCCTTTCTATTCGTCCTCGACGTCGTCGTTCCCACCCAAGCAGGCACCAAGTTGAGTCGGGGAGTAGCGCACTATTGCTCTTTTGATGTTGGTTCCCTGGGGATGGAGGAGAGAGATGGAGGGAGTAGGTTGGAGTTCCCTACTTATATACACATGTATATAGTCTGCATCACTTCGGGTTTGAGAGTCCCTATGGTCTTGGTTAACCTATAATTAGTAGTGCCAACGTCAAACAAAGGATGGAATATGATTCCATCATCCTTTCCTTATTTACAAAGTAATCTCTCTTTTTAATTATCTCCTTTATCTTTTTTTTTTGAGTTTGGCTTTTAATCTATTGGCCATGAAATCCGTTTTCTTAAAGCAAATAATACCTCTTTTTGGTATTATCAAAAAGTCATTAATGATGTATCACATTATCCTATGATTTTGTTTTATTTACCTTTTCTCTTTCTTTTTCTCCATTGGGACTCCTTGGATCCCAAGAAATCCTAATATTTCAAAATCCTTTTTTTAGTGGATACTCTTTATCCTTCTAGATGCATCTATATCCATTATCTTAATTATTTCTTTATTAAGATATTCTTCTGTAAGGATTTCATCATTATCTTTCATCTCTTTTTTCCTCTTTTCATATTTCTTTTATTAGAAATCATATGTAAATGAATTGAGTATGTGGCCATTAATGTCACTTTCTAGATATTTCCAAGTATTTTTCAAAAATACTTTGTTTAATATCCATTATCTTTTATCTTTTTTTCCATTATTTGGACTTTTCGTCTTTTCTTCTCTTTTATATCCATTATTGGATTAATATAATCATATGAACCACAAAATTCCTATCAAAATAGAGATTTGCAAAGAAATCCTTTATTTAAAACAAAGTGTACCACCTTTTTAATTAAGTCCATATTCACAAAATCATTACATTTCAATTATGAAAACACATGTAAAATTGAGGTTGTAACAAGAATAGTCGGATGTGTCAAGTAAGGAATGGGAAGGATGACATGATAATGGGTTGTGTCATTATACACACACATGCACACAGAGAGAGGGGAGTGGATGAGGGATGTGGTTTGTATTAGGTACTAATTTTAAAAACAATAAACCATCAAATGATCGTGGTCATCTTTCCCGAACTGAACCATCATGTGATCATTATCATCTTGTGATAACCCCTATAAATTTGCACAAAATTTGGAAAGTAAAAAAAAGGAATAACAGAAAGTTTGTTGTGTCTATATGGAAAAAGTGAGAATGGTGACTGGGTAGGGGGAACGGGAGAGAGTGAATTTTAAATCAAAATAGGTGTGAAGTTTAAGTTAAGATATGTTTTTCTACTATCTCTAATTTTTTTGCACGTAAATGTCAATTGAGAAACGGTTGGGGATTCTCGTTGATATTACTTTTTGCACGTGTTCGTTAAGGAATAAGGAGGAATAAGGAAAACTTTGTTGTATCTTTATGGAGAGAATGAGAATGGGGTAAGCAGGGAGAGAGGATGGCTTTTAATCCACAATCAGTATGAAAATTAAAACAAATTAATTTTTTAATCTAAATTTTTGGCACCTAACATCCGATTGCTTATGGCAACCAAGAGTCTTGAGATACGAAATACTATGATTCCCAAGCACATAGGAAGTTAGCCATTCTATATCTGGTATCATTCAAACAACTGTTTATTAATTTTATTCACCAATTTGTTCATAGTACTAAATATATAATTATCTTACAAAAAGGTACGAAAACAACTAAAAATATTAAACTACCGTTTTAAGAGGAAATTGTCGGGACTTCTACTTTTATGGAATGGTTGTAGAAGGTCAAGAGAACACTCGAAAGTGTCAACTAAGGAATAGAAAGATAAGATGATAATGTGTTATGCCATTATACATACACACAGAGAGAGAACATGAAGGGAGTGGGTAAGGGTTATCGTTTGTATTAGATAGTAATTTTTACAAATATGACATGGTTAGGGACTCTCATTGATATTATGTTTTGCTGAGTATCAAATAACGAATAAGGACGAACAAGGGGAAGTTTTTCGTGTATTTATGGGGAGACTAAGAATGGGGTATCGAGCAGGGAGAGATGATGGATTTTAAACCACAATCAGTGTGAATTCTAAAACAAAATTAGTTTTTTAACCATCTCTCAAATTTTGGCACGTAACCTGTGGCATGCAACTCATGAAAACATAATTAACTAATGCGGAAGCGTTCATTAAGCAGCGGATTACCAAAAATCACTAAAAATTAAAACCTTTTTATCAAAAGATCCATCAAAGGAAAACTTTCTCACATAGAACCAAAGTAACACATTTACATTTTGGTTTAAAGGTACATGTCATGCATCATCTCTTTCTGAGAGTTACAAGCATCAACTGCACTAGTAGGCTAAACACAAGCAATATAAAATCTCAAGGCATTAAGCCAAAAACTCAAAAGCACTAACCACTACTCCGAGGACCTGAGAGTACAAAGACGACACATAGGACTTTATCTACATCTATACAAGGTACAACATTCAGTGTCTCCACCTGAGACTTCACTATTGTCCCTACTGTTGTTGCTGTTGTCCTTCACCTACTGAAGGGTTCCTGCCTCCTCGTCCGCGTCCACCTAAAAATGTGGTTCCCACGGGGGTGAGACAATTGTAAATTGCCCCAGCGAGAGATATAACTCTCCGCCAGTAACATTATTATTGCAGCTTAAGAAGATAAATATGAATAGAGAAATCATATTTATTTGGTAGCAGATATTTTAATGTCTAACATATTAGAACATTATTCTTATCAAAAGCATTGCAGCTATAACCTGATAGAACAATATGTAATTTATCCTTTAAGGAAAATGAAGAACATGTATAACATTTATTCACTACAGAATCATTATTACAGCATTAACTCTCTTCAGGCTTAGATCATATATCTAATGCCTAGCATTGTCATTGTGGAGTCATGGCATGTAGCTATACTCTTTTCCATAAGGTATTGGGATCTTAATCCCTTAACTCACCAAGTACAATTCCACTTCTTAACAAGTTCATCACCATGATTACAACATCTGGGTATTTAAACCCATAACTCACCATAGGATACTTATTACCACTTATTAGGTAACCTAATACCTTCAGATCATCTGACCAAGGACATCATAATTCTTGCTACACAATGTATTGCACATAGTACACAAAGCATGTGAAGGCTTACAAAGCCTATAAAACATTCTCAATAACAAAGCATCATAGCCCATACCTGGCTATGCTCATCTCCTCAACATATCTGCATGATTAGTAATCATGATACAATTACATATCAGTATCATGCAGTACGAGGGTTATATTCTTACATTCACAATCCATTAGTCTGTATTTGAGCTTCACATAACATTACCCTGTGTTAGAATTTCACCTAGTAATACCCTGTATTAGGGTTCTCATAGCATTAACTTGTCATAGGATTTCACATTGCATTACCTTGTATTAAGAATCACATAGCATTGACTTGTAATAGAGTTTCACATATCATTACTTTGTATTAGGGTTCACATAGCAAGGAATCAATATGGATAATCATAAGTATTCAATCATACTTACTTATTCTCATCATTCCTCATTAAATGAATTATCAACACACAACATGAGTTTCTCCCTCATCTTTATCAGAATATGATCACATTATAGTTTATAGGTTTGAACTAACCTTTTCATAAGGCATGTTAGCCTATATTCAACAGAGTGCATTACATTACAATGTAACCATTGACATGACACATCTCATGTGTCATTCATCCAATTATCCTGGACTTATAACTCATCAAGGTATACTAGCATTGGGGTGTTGGATGTGATATCTATCATATCTTGATATATCACTTCCCTCAACACCTTATCTTACTTGACTTTATACACTTAGCTTGTATTAGGGTATTCCCCATCCTAATACTTTATGCACCAGTTCATCACATTTATCATGTAAAGTATTGGTCATTATTCACTCACTTAGATTACACAACTGTTGCCAATACTATGGACTCATCCTTGAGTTAGGAACTATTAATATGAGGATATTCATTATCAACCTCTCTAGGTGTTACATTTGTCATAACATTAATCACTATTCCATTATTAGGAATAGTACTCTCCATATTTATAATTTGAGGATTCACATAGCATATTCCATACATTTATGGATTTCACATGGTATTACTCTTCAATAGAGTTTCATATAATCATCCTTCTATATCAAGGTTTCACCTAGTATTATGTGAAATTGAGATTTCACAACACATCACCCAATGCTAGGTCTTCACATAGGATTAGTAGCACTACCCCATATTAGGGTTTCATGCACCTTTACCCTATTTTAGGGATTAAGGTTTACCATTCACATCCAAGTAGGGTTTCTCTTACCTCATACCCAAATTAGGGTTAGGATGTACAATTCCAATTAAATTAGGGTTTCCTTCATTGTTACACTAAGTTAGGGTTACATCATCACCCTGGATTTATAATAACACTCAGTTTTACCCTAGATTAGGGTTTCACACAAAGCATTACTCTCATTAGGGTTTCACACATAGTATTACTCTAATTAGGGTTTCTCTCATAGCATTGAGTATCTAAATAGGTTCATCATATTGGACCTTCAATTATATGAGGTATTTAAATGGATTAACCATGTTGATCTTCACAAAGTTACTTACTTAGACCCTCAATGATCTTGGTTCTCATACATCAATTGGTTGAAAACCATTTGAACAAGTTGTACTTGAAATCGATTAGACAAAGTAGGTATTGAACCTGTTTGCACTTTGGGTCTCCAAACGGTTTGTGATCGTTTGGTCCCAAACGGTCTTGAGACCATTTGGTCCAAACCTCCTCAAAACCGCATGGACCAAATATGGTTTCAACCGATCAAATCAATTTAGGGTTCTCAATGTTGATTCCTTCAATCATTGAATTCATGTACCCAATCATCAATTGGACCTATCATCATACTTCAATTGAGTTAAATAGGTCAACCTAAAACTGATTTAACCCTCAATTGACCCTCAATTAGTCATCAACTAGGGTTTGAATCAATTGAATTAGGGTTTGGAATCAATGATCCTTCAACACTAATCAATGCAAGATTAGTTACTTTGAAACTTTTGAACCATCATCCAAATTGAACATGACCTGACCCCAAATGGTCTTGAGGTCGTTTGGATGACCTCCAAACGGTCTTGAGACCGTTTTCCCATTATCTCATCAAAATCCAAGTCAACCAATTAAGGTTTGGATCATTGGATTGATCATCAAATCAGCAATTGATTACACTTTAACTTAGTAACATTGGATCATCAATTCCTTAACCATACTCACACCTAGACCTCCAAACGGTCTTGGGTGACCTCCAAACGGTCTTTAGACCATTTGGATGAGCTCCAAATTGTATTGAGACCGTTTGGCTCATCCAACCCTTGGATTCTAGTGAAATTTCATCAAGGTTTGGTCTATTGAGTCGATCAACAAATCAACAATTGATTGCCTTGTTACTTGGTAACTTTGGACCTTCAAATAGGCAACCATAATTAACCCTAGACCTCCAAACGGTCTTGGGTGACCTCCAAACGGTCTTGAGACCTTTTGGGTGATCCCCAAATGGTTTTGAAACCGTTTGGGCTAATCCACCCAAAATCTCAAATCAACTCATTGGAATTTCAGCACAAATTTCAATTAGGGTTTGCCCAATTGATTAGCCTCAACTCATGATTCCTTGGGAATTAATCCATCAAATTTGGTGAGTTATTAACCAACATGAATAGGAAAAGGAATCTCAAATGGTCAACCCTCTCAAACGGTTTTGAAACCGTTTTCCCAAAAAGTCAGATTAATCAAGTTGAAAATCAGCACCTAATCCAATTAGGGTTTGCCTAATTGATTAGCCTTCAACTCATGATTACTTGGGAATTAATCCATAAAATTTGGTGAGTTATTAACCAACATGAATAGGAACAGGAATATAAAACGGTAAAACCTTGGTCAACCCTCTCAAACAGTTTTGAAACCGTTTGGTGAAACCGTTTGCTTCTAAACGGTTTGAAACCGCTTGCTCCCAAATGGTTTGGGAAACCGTTTGAGCAACTCAATGAAACCGTTTGGCTTTGATATTTGGTGAGGTACTTGCTTATGATGATTTCATCATCATCAAGCTCTAAACCCACGAAATCTGCTGTGATTTCCATGGAGATTTCATCAATCAATCAAACTCAATTCCGGAAATATAGAAATGATCACCAATTGATAAGGAATTGATTGCAATAATAAAATTAAGGGTTCAAGTTATAAAACCCGCCTCCAATTGAGCTCCAAAGCTTCTAGCTCATGGAAACAATTGTGGATGAAGCTCCCTTCACTATTCCAAGGCTCTTACTCAAGCTTTGACTGAAAAGAATTGGTTAGAATTGGTTAGTATTATAAAACAACTACTTATTAATTCTATTCACCATTTTGCTCGTTATACTAAGAATTTAAATTTTTAACAAAATATATAAATTATGAACTATAGTTTCAGGAGGAAAATGTTGGGACTTTTATTTTTTACTGAATGGTTGTGGATGTCAAGAGAACACTTGAAAGTGTCAAGTAAGGAATAGAAAGGATGACATGGGCTATGTTTTGTATACAATTGTCATGAGTTTGATCGTCCATGTGTAAGCTAACCAAATATATGTAAATTTTGTGTTAGAGGATTGTTGTTTGGAACAACAACAAATAAACTTGATGGTAAAATATCTATCGTTTAGTATAGATGTAAGTAACCTTAGTCTATTTGAACAAAGTGTATTATATCTTGCATGCAAATAAAGGTATATGTGTTAAAGTATCGATGAAAAGGTTACTTGGTAAATAAATACTTGCGGAAAATAAATTTAACTTTTGCCGTGCAATTTCAAGCAGCAAGTTATCTGAATTTTTTTTGTTAAATAATCCATCTCGCATCTTATTTATATTCTAAACGGTGCAACAAATTTAATTTAATTTTCCCATAAAATTACTTGTCATCCGACTGCATGGCCGGAAAAACCACCACAACCATGATAATGTGTTGTGTCAGTATATATATACACATACCGAGAGAGTGAGAGAGGAAACAGGAGGGGAGTGGTTGAAATATGTGGTCCGTATTAGGTAGTAATTTAAAAAATGTGCATTATCATCTTGCTTAAGCTAAAACTAAATGTGATCATTATCATCTTGTGGTAATCCCTATGAGTGAGAATGGGGTGTGGGTAGGAGAGGGTGAATTTTAACTGAGATAGGTGTGAATTTTAAACTAAAACATTTTTTCTACCGTTTCTAAACTTTTGGCATTGTAACCTCCCATAAATTTTAGCACGTAACCTCCCATTTTTTTCTACCGTTTCTAAAATATTTTTTTGAGTGTCCATTAAGGATTAAGGAGGAATAAGGGGAGATTTGTTGTGTCTGTTTGGAGAGACTGGGAATGAGGTAGTGGGCAGGGATAGAGGATGGATTTTAAATGACGATCAATATGAATTTTAAACTAAAATCAAATTTTCAATAACCTCACATTGCTGATGGAAATTAACTCTATGATTCTTGATACATGAAATGTTATGATTCAAATATGAAGTTGGGCATTCGATATTAAATAGTATATATGCATTCTATTATTATAGAATTGTAATTTGCTCAATCTTCTGATTGTGGTTGTGACGACACCCGTCATCATTAAGATAACAAGCACCGTCAGCGGTAATAAAACATGCGGAAACAATTAACAACATCGGATTACTGAAATTCATTAAAAATTAAAACTTTTTGCAAAGAGAACCATTCTTAAAGAAATTCCTTCAACAAGAACCAACGTATTACATATACAACTTGGTACATCATGTACAAGACATGTTTCATCTCCTCTCAAGGGATTTATATACATTGTGGCGATCGAATCGCCAAAACAAGATCAATGAATGCGGAAGCGATTAGCAGCGGAATTATCAAAAATCACAATTTTTTTTAAAACTTTTATAAACACACATGATAAATCATTTACAAGCTGATCCATAGTTACATCTCTGTAACAACACTTCTCGAGAATTACAACATCAACCACCTTGTTAACTGCACAAGGTAGGATACAAAATCTCAGAAATACTGACTCCTAGGACCCGAGAGTACAGAGACGACATAAGACAAACTATCTACAAGACTTGACATTCAGTATCTCCACCTGAGATTCACTGTTGCCCCTGGTGTTGTTGCTGCTGATACTGTTCACCCTCGGATTGGTTTCTTCGTCCTCGACGTCCACCTAAAAAGTTGAAACCTATGTGAGTGAGACAATTTGAACGATTGTCCCAGCGAGAGTTATAACTCTCCGCCAGAAGCTTTGTTATAGCAATTAAGGAATAACATAAGCAAAGTAACTTAAATCATTCAACAACAGATTTGATAATAAGTAAAGCAACATTTACTTAAACAATCACTTCATTAAAGCATATGAAGAACTTGTATACTAAATACTTGAACATATCATTAATGTAAACAGTGCAACATCAATCATTATTTCTCGTAGTTCAACCTAAGCATATATACTACGCGGTTGATTATATTTTACAAACATTATTATGCCTTGCGGAGATGAGGTATACCGCTCATACTCCTACCGATCACTACTAAGTCGCATCGGTATCATACATAGGTCATCAAAAGAGCCAGATTCTTATGACCTCATCTTCCTCAGTCAGTGTGAGAATCAACATGCAGGACATCTCGTGTCAATGCTACTATAGCTTACCAGGGTATTCTGGCACTTCGCTATTAGAGTCACAGTGGCATTCTGTACTCTCTTCGCCATCGAAAGATCTCTTGTTTATCCCTCATTGATGCGACATTAAGATTCCCTCGGGAGATTAGTGATACATCACCCCGGCATAAACACATAGTGAAGGGTTGATGGATTAAAGTACATCTTACATCAATTCCTACACTAGGACGTAAGGATATTCACGTCCATAATACCCCACATACTCAAAAGTATGTGATCCAGGAGTTCCCTTAGGAAAACCTGTTTCACCATCATTTAGCTTCTGACAATGATGGATCTATGATCAGGGCTCTACATGATATGATTATACTTGATTATTTAGGTACATTTTAGCATTCTTTTATCATCAAGCATGTTCTCAAACATTAATCATTAGAACAACAACTATGAAAGTAGAATACTAAATGTATCAAGCTTAACTCACATCAATTATGATATGGATATCAATTCTTAATCAACTCATAATAAGTCATCTAATCAGCATGACTTTGATGTTGCTCATGGCTCTTACAGCCTATCAATCTCATATGATGCCACTTAAACTAGGCAACATAGTATGTCACTATTCATAAAGGTAATAATCATGCTTTCAATGAATATGATATCATAACATTTACCTGGTTATGATTACCTCTTGCTGACCACCTGCATGATTAATATAATTGAGGATATGCATATATAACAATATTAGCACAATACCAAAACCTTTCAATTTATTCATGGAGCACCACGGCCGTGCTCCCTTGCACGGTCGTGCAAAGGCAAGCTACCACGGCCGTGCTCCTTAGCATGGGCGTGCTAAGATCAACATATCATCATTGATTTCTAGGGTTTGGATTTATTCACTTCAACATAGGGTTATTGAACCTCTTAGCTTACAAAGCATAAAGATACCTCATGTTACAACTTATAATTAGGGTTTCATACTCAAAGGCATAACCCAAAATTACTCCATTCATCAAATCACCCTCAATTAGGGTTTACTACTCACATTACCTATTATTACCCTAGAATTAGGGTTTACTATTCACTTCATAGTGAATTGAACCCATAGCATCATCATGTATGAAAAGTATCATTATTGATGCCTTCACATTAGGTTAAGATTTATCAATCATCATAATTAGGGTTTCCATGATTTCATCTTGACGGATCATACCCTAACTATGTACATACTTACACATAGAAGGTATGTTACTTGATTCTCATTCATATTAGGATCCCTCTCTCTCCTATCACTACTAGATGATGTTTACATCACTCTAGATTAGGTTAAGTTAATTTAACTTGATTAACATAGGTCAAGTCATCACCATTACAGTCATTAGGGTTTGCTTGCTCAAGGGGTGTTGTCTACTTGAACCCTTCATGAGTGCCTTGATAATGTTCACTATGAATCATAGCATAGGTCAATCTACTAATTACTTAACCCCTTAATGTCTTTAGGTATCATTAGGGTTTAGATTAATCAACCATTGAACCATCTAAGCCTTCAAGGCATTAAGCAATATTAACCCTAAAAGTCCCCAAATGGTTTCACACTTCAACCTCCAAACAGTTTTGAAACCGTTTGGAAGAGTTGACCGTTTGGCCAAGGTTGACTTTCAAGACCGTATGACACTCAAGACCGTTTGACCTTAAATGGTCTTGAAACCGTTTGATCATGTTGACCATTTGGACATGGTTTCCTTTGAAACCGTTTGATCAAACCGCATCACCAAACCGCATGAGTTGAAACGGTTTTGAAACCATTTGAGCCCAAACGGTCTTGAGATCGTTTTCCCCCAAACGGTATTGAGACCGTTTGGCCCCAAACGGTCTTGAGACCGTTTGGCCCAAATGTCTCAAAACTGCATGGACCAAAAAGGTGCATCAACACTTGCAATCGATTAGGGTTTTCAATGTTGAACCCCTCAATTGACCTCATACAAGTTAACCACTTATCAATTGAGACAACTAGGGTAATCCTTAACCAATTGGACACTCAAGTGACCCTCAATTGATAGCCAATTAGGGTTGGAACCAATTGAATTAGGGTTTGTAATCGCTCAACCATCAACATTCATCAACATGATTCTAATTGAAGTTGAACCCATCAATTGTCACTCAATTGAACCATGACTTGGCCCAAACGGTCTTGAGATCATTTGTACATCCTCCAAATGGTCTTGAGACCGTTTGCCCAAAGTATCATCAAAATATAAGTTCATTTGATAAGGATTGAACCCTAATCAAGTCACAAATCAGCACTTTTGATTATTTCAACAACCTATTGTGATTGGACCTTCAATTGATCAAATTACCTTAACCCTAGACCTCCAAATGGTATTGGGTGATCACCAAATGGTCTTGAGACCGTTTGGTGATCCCCAAATGGTATTGAAACCGTTTGGGCCACTCAACCCAAACTCCAACATGATTGGTTCTTGAAATCAGCAATTGAACCCGATTAGCGTTTAGGTGATTAAAGTGCCTTCAACTTGTGATTTACTTGCAATTAGATTATGATTAAAGTGCCTTCAACTTGTGATTTACTAGCAATGTGTCCAGCATACCTCTAATCGGTCAACGCTTGGTCAAACCTACCAAACGGTCTTGGAGACCGTTTGATTTTAAACGGTTTTGCAAACCGCATGAATCCAAACGGTTTTTAAACCGTTTGGTTTCAAACGGTTTTGCAAACCGTTTAGACCAAAGGTGCAAGATCGTTTGGTAAAGTAGGATAAGGATTAACATTGGGATTAATGCCCATCATCTTCTACCTTGAGACTAAGGTCTGTTATTCACTATTTTACTTGCAAGAGTGCAAAGGAAGGTAGAGGAAAGAAGAATAAACTACTAGCACATAGAAAAGAGATGCATAACAAAGAAAAAGGGTTTAGAGTTATAAAACCCACCTTAAGGTCGTCCCTAGAGATCCAAGCTTCCAAGATTTCAATCCTTTAATGGCGTCTTGAGCACCACAGGTTGGCCAAGGTCGTTTCTCCAAGAATTGGTTGGGAAAAGTCGGCTAGAAGGAAAGAACTAAGTAAGAAATCCATAAAACCAACCTTGCAACCTAGCTTCCTCCATTAGTCCAAGCAAGATGATGGTCAAAGCTTACCTAGAACTCCTTAGCCATTCTCCTCTGCTCCAGAGATCTGCTTTAGTCAGTCCAAGCAAGAAGATAAGAAGGGAAGTGAAGGAAACGATCCTTACTAATTAAAGGAAGGTGTATATATACTTTCGGTGAAAATTCAAGATAAGGACACTTGTTTCTTCATTTCTCAACTAGGTCCTTCTTTCCTTTTTGGCACGTCCCTCCTTCTCCATACTTAAGCAAAACTCTATCTTAAACCAAGGTCCAAAGGATAAGAAGCCAAACCTCCTACTAAGTTGTACATATCAAAGGGGTCATTATGCTTACAACTTGGTTATTTAATTACAAAGGTTATCCTTCTTATATGATTATTCCAAAAGAAGCGCCCTCTTCATAATTTTTACTCTAAATGATGCGAAGAGTCATAAAAGATATTCTAGAAGGTGTATTTTACATGTTGCACCCCATGTTTTTGGTAAATTGCACTTTACACCAAAACTAGGGTTTAGAGTACAAGGATTGCTCCACAAGCTGCATCTTAGTGCCCAAGCTTGGAGAATCCATCATACTTCATCATATTCATTCTTATGATGTCTCCACACCAAAGGAACATCTTATCATGGGTAATTTGCAAGTTAACCCCTCTAACTGGGTAATTTGCACATAGGTCCCTGTATTAGAAAACAATACTACAACATTGTTAAAAAAGGACAGAAAAAGAAATATATGTTCCTCATGTGCTTTAATTACATACCAAAAGATAATCTCAAGTATCTAATGACATAATTAAGCAAAACACCTAGGGTTATCTCATAACCCAGGTCGGGGATGTTACAAATTATCCACCCCTTACAAGGATTTTGTCCCCAAAATCAATAAAACATATTAAGAGAAAAGAGCAGGGTATTTCCTTCTCATATCTTTATCTAGTTCCCATGTGGCTTATTCAACTCCACGATGATTCCAGAGGACTTTCACAAGACTTATATCTTTCTTTTTCAGCTTTTTAATTATGTTATCAAGGATTGACACTGGTCCTTCCTCATAAGTTATATCATCATTCAATTCTACCTCCATAGGCTGTAGAACTCACTCGGTATCAGGGTGACATTTCCTTAGCATAGAAATGTGAAACACAGGGTGTAACCTCTGTAACTCTGGTGGTAACTCTAGCTTATAGGCTACCTTTCCAATCCGTTCAATGATTGGATAAGGCCCCATAAACCTAGGAGCTAACTTACCTTTCCTTCCAAATCGTAGAAATCCTCTCCAAGGTGAGACTTTGAGGTACACTCTATCTCCAACCTGGAATTCTAAGGGTCTACGACGTTTATCAGCATATGACTTCTGCCTATCTTGTGCTGTCTTAATCTGTTGTCATATCACTTTAATCTTCTCTGTGGTCTGCTGCACAAGATCAGGACCTATCAGTTGATATTCATCGGTTTCATACCAACATAAGTGTGATCTACATTGTCTACCATACAAAGCTTCATAAGGTGCCATGTCAATGCTATGTTGATAGCTATTGTTGTAGGCAAACTCTATCAAGCTTAGGTGCAGATCCCAACTCCCTGTAAACTGGAGAACACATGCTCTCAACAAGTCTTCCAAGGTCTGTATAGTCCTTTCCGACTGTCCATCAGTCTATGGATGAAAGGTTGTACTAAACCTTAACTGGGTGCCTAAAGCTTTGTGAAGTCGCTCCCAAAAACGAATTGTAAACTGGGGACCTCTGTCTGAAACTATTGTAACTGGAACTCTGTGCAGTCGTACTATCTCATCAACATACAATCGTGCTAACTTCTCAGAAGAATAGGTTGTTTTGATAGGTAACAAATGCACTATCTTTGTCAACCTATCAACTAGTACCCAAATGGAATCATGCCCTTTGTTTTTCCTTAGTAGGCCAACAACAAAATCCATGGTTACATGATCCCACTTCCACTGTGGTATGGGTAAATGTTGCATTGTTCCTGCAGGTTTCTGGTGTTCAGCTTTAACTTGCTGACACACAGGACACCTCAGTACAAATGCAGCAACATCTTTCTTCAAACCAGGCCACCAATACATATCTTTCAAGTTTTGATACATTTTGGTGCTTCCTGGATGCATAGCATACATCGAAGAATGAGCTTCTTCCAGAACTAACTTCCTCAAGTTATCCACATCCAGTACTATCATCCTTCCATGATAACATGCTACTTGATAATCTAAATCATGGAAACCATCTCGCTTCTCATCACCATACTCCGATCTGATCTGCTGAACCGTAGCATCAACATGCTGTGCTTCCTTGATCTGCTCTCTCAAGGTAGGTTTTATATGCATCTCAGCTAACAACCCAGCTAACAATGACACTTTCAATTGTACATTGTCTTGCCTTAAGGAGATAAGCATATCTCTCCTAGAGCATACTAAAGAGTTTAGTTGTGCTCTATCTAAGGCTGGTGATGCTGATTTCCTACTCAGAGAATCTGCAACTACATTGGCCTTCCCTGGATGGTAATCAATTGTACAATTGTAATCTTTGATTAACTCCATCCAGCAACGTTGCCTCATGTTAAGTTCGTGCTGAGAGAAGATATACTTAAGGTTCTTATGATCAGTGAAAATATGGAATGTTTCTCCATAGAGATAATGTCTTCAGATCTTCAAAGCATGAACTACATCAGCTAGCTCCAGATCGTGTGTCGGATAATTCTCCTCGTGTTTCTTAAGTTGTCGGGAAGCAAAAGAAATCACTTGTTTATCCTGCATCAACACATCAAAGTCCATTCTTGGAGGCATCACAGAAAACTATGTATCCTTTGCCTTGCTCAGGTAGCACCATCACAGGTGCACTTGTCAACCTCTCCTTCAGCTGCTGGAAAGATTGATGACACTTATCACTCCAAACAAAAGGAATATCCTTCTGGGTCAACTTAGTCAAGGGTAAGATTATAGAAATGAAGTTCTTAATGAACCTTCGGTAATAGCCAGCTAACCCTAAGAAACTACGGATCTCCGTCAGTGTCTTCGGCTGTTCCCATTGTAGAATAGATTCTACCTTTTTAGGGTCAACACGAATACCCGAGGCGGATATCACATGTCCAAGGAAATATACTTCTGGTAACCAGAACTCACACTTGCTAAACTTAGCGTACATCTTATGTTCTCTTAGCAAAGTTAGAGCCTGACGAAGATGCTGTTCATGCTACTGAGCATCTCTACTATAGATCATAATGTCATCTATAAAGAAAACAACACACTAATCGAGAAAAGGTCAGAAAATTCTATTCATGAGTTCCATAAATGCAGCTGGTGCATTTGTTAGTCCAAACAACATAACTGTGAACTCATAGTGACCATACCTTGTCCTAAAGGCAGACTTGGGTATGCCACTATCCTTAATACAAAGTTGATGATATCCTGATCTCAAGTCTATCTTTGAGAAAATAGTTGCACCACACAACTAGTCAAAGAGATCATCAATCCTCAGCATAGGGTACTTATTCTTTATCGTAACTTTGTTTAATTGTCTGTAATCAATGCACAACCGCATTGATCTGTCTTTCTTTTTAACGAAAAGGACCGGAGCACCCCAAGGCGAAGTACTCGGTCAGATGAAACCCCTCTCAAGCAACTCCTGCAGTTGTTTCTTGAGTTCTGCCATCTCAGCAGGTGCCATCCTATATGGTGTTTGTGCTATAGGTTGTGTGTCTGGGATCAAATTGATTTCAAAATCAATTTCCCGAGGCAGTGGTACACCTAGAAGTTCTTCAGGAAATACATCTTCAAATTCCCTAACTACAGGAACTTCAGCAGGGTTAGGACTATCCATGGTAGTATCTACCACATGGGCCAAGAATGCATAACATCCTTGCCTCATCAACTTTTCAGCAAACATAGCTGACACAAGACAGGTAGGTAGAATCTTTCTCTCACCTTGAAAGATCCATGTGTCGCTTTCATCAGCAAACACAGCCTGCTTGGATTCACAATCCAAGACAACCCTATACCTTTCCAAGGTATCCATCCCAAGGATTATATCAAATCCTTGCATCTCAAGTGGTATAAGATCCACTTGAATGCGATGATCAGAAAAGAAGAGGTTGCAGGGAGAGCATACCTCCTACAACACAGCAGACCCTCTCAACGGAGTCTCAAGCAACAAGCTATCTGCCCTATGACTAACTGTCATATTGCAGTTACGAATCACTCTTCAAGTGATAAAGGCGTGTGTAGCACCCGGGTCAATCAAAACAGATACAACACAGGATGTAGACATATCAGAATATAACAACTCCATCTGACCTGCCACAACTCGAGGGTTGATCACTGCATCAGGTGGGTTCATTGCATAGAACCTTGCTGTCGCCTGAGGTTGATTCGGTGCTGATGATCCAGCTTGGGACGCTTGTCCACGTCCTCTAGCTATTCCTGGAAACTGTCTCCTCTGTGATCCTTGCTGACTCTGCCTCTGTGGTTGTGTCACACTTGTTGGTCTAATCCTACAGTCTTTCATCAGATTCCCCATCTTCCCACATATGTAACAACTTCTCTCCAGTTGTTGTGGTCTTGGTGGTCCTGTAACTGACATAGATGCTGAACTGCGAGATCCTTGTAGTGGTAGGCTTCATCCTCTACCTCTACTTGGTGTCCACTGTGTCTGAGCACTAGGTCTAGGTGGTGGAGGTGTAGGTGCATAAAATCTAGGCTTCTTGAAGTCTCTGGATGAAGATCCCTGGAACTGAGGATATATCCTTTTATGGGTTTGCCTCTTCTCAGCTACGGACTTCTCTATCCTTCTAACAGATTCTACGAAGGTAGCAAACCTTTCCCGCTTCTCTAGGGCAGACACAGGAGTAGTTAACTCAGCGTTCAACCCTTTCTCGAACCGTCTGATCCTTTCTTCATCTTTGGCTGCCATATGCAGACAGAACCGCAACAACTCCATGAACTTAGACTCGTACTCGCTAATGTTCATCAGACCTTGCCTTAATCTCTCAAACTGATAGATTTTCTCGTCCAGGAACGTCTTAGGGAAATATCTATTGATAAATTCCCGTCGGAAGACTTCCCATGCAACCTCCACACCACGCCTCTTCTGCTCTTCCATGGTCCACCAATGACCAGCACTCCCCTTGAGAAGATAGATAACATGTCTAACCTTCTCAGCTTCTGGGATGTTCAGGATTCTAAAAGCCTTCTCTAGTTCGGTTGACCACAGGTCGGCATCTGCAGGATCAGCTGTTCCAAAGTACTCAGTTGCTCCGACTCGGCGTAGTCGTTCAAACGTTTTACCGATACCTTGTCCTTCAGACTGGGCAGGTGCCCTAGGTGCAGGCATAGGTATCCTATCCGTTATGTGTGTCATGGCAGTCATAAACTGCCCAAACATGGTCTGAATGGCTGGGTTCCCCATGTCAACTGGGTTGAACTGGGGTAGCTCAGGTACAGGTTGTTCTATCTCTGAGTTCCTTGCACCCTCTCAGGGTGCAGCAACACTACTCTCTGCCACATACTCTTCATGTTCTTCGTGTGGTCTGTACATCCTTAATCTTATCTTCTTCTCCTGAGGAGAAGAAGACACTATTAGATATACTGGAAAACACTAAGAATAGACTCAACATCCTAAGTCCTATGTCTCTGTAGACTCAACGAACCTAGAGCTCTGATACCACTAAACTGTGGTGATCAAATCGCCAAAACAAGATCAACGAATGCGGAAGCGATTAGCAGCGGAATTATCAAAAATCACAAAAAAAAAAATTTAAAACTTTTATAAACACACATGATAAATCATTTACAAGCTGATCCATAGTTACATCTCTGTAACAACACTTCTCAAGAATTACAACATCAACCACCTTGTTAACTGCACAAGGTAGGATATAAAATCTCGAGGCATCATGCCAAAATCTCATAAATACTGACTCCTAGGACCCGAGAGTACATAGATGACATAAGACAAACTATCTACAAGACTTGACAGCCAGTATCTCCACCTGAGATTCACTGCTGCCCCTGGTGTTGCTGCTGCTGATACAGCTCACCCTCGGACTGGTTTCTCCGTCCTCGACGTCCACCTAAAAAGTTGAAACCTACGGGAGTGAGACAGTTTGAACGATTGTCCCAGCGAGAGTTATAACTCTCCGCCAGAAGCTTTGTTATAGCAATTAAGGAATAACATAAGCAAAGTAACTTAAATCATTCAACAACAGATTTGATAATAAGTAAAGCAACATTTACTTAAACAATCACTTCATTAAAGCATATGAAGAACTTGTATACTAAATACTTGAACAGATCATTAATGTAAACAGTGCAACATCAATAATTATTTCTCATAGTTCAACTTAAGAAGATATACTACGCGGTTGATTATATTTTACAAAAATTATTATGCCCTGCGGAGATGAGGTATACCGCTCATACTCCAACCGATCACTGCTAAGTCGCATCGGTATCATACATAGGTCATCAAAAGAGCCAGATTCTTATGACCTCATCTTCCTCAGGCAGTGTGAGAATCAACATGCAGGACATCTCGTGTCTCTACTACTATAGCTTACCAGGGTATTCTGGCACTTCGCTATTAGAGTTACAGTGGCATTCTGTACTCTCTTCGCCATCGAAAGATCTCTTGTTTATCCCTCATCAATGCGGCATTAAGATTCCCTCGGGAGATTAGTGATACATCACCCCGGCATAAACACATAGTGAAGGGTTGATGGATTAAAGTACATCTTACATCAATTCCTACACTAGGACGTAAGGATATTCGTGTCCATAATCCCCCACATACTCAAAAGTATGTGATCCAGGAGTTCCCCTAGGAAAACCTATTTCACCATCATTTAGCTTCTGACAATGATGGATCTATGATCAGGGTTCTACATGATATGATTATACTTGATTATTTAGGTACATTTCAAAATTCTTTTATCATCAAGCATGTTCGCAAACATTAATCATTAGAACAACAACTATGAAAGTAGAATACTAAATGTATCAAGCTTAACTCACATCAATTTTCATATGGATATCAATTCTTAATCAACTCATCATAAGTCATCTAATCAGCATGACTTTGATGTTTCTCATGGCTCTTATAGCCTATCAATCTCATATGATGCCACTTAAACTAGTCAACATAGTATGTCACTATTCATAAAGCTAATAATCATGCTTTCAATGAATATGATATCATAACATTTACCTGGTTATGATTACCTCTTGCTAACCACCTGCATGATTAATATAATTGAGGATATGCATATATAACAATATTAGCACAATACCAAAACCTTTCAATTTATTCATGGAGCACCACGGCCGTGCTCCCTTGCACGGTCATGCAAAGGCAAGCTACCATGGCCGTGCTCCTTAGCACGGGCATGCTAAGATCAACATATCATCATTGATTTCTAGGGTTTGGATTTATTCACTTCATCATAGGGTTATTGAACCTCTTAGCTTACAAAGCATAAAGATACCTCATGTTACAACTTATAATTAGGGTTTCATACTCAAAGGCATAACCCAAAATTACTCCATTCATCAAATCACCCTAAATTAGGGTTTACTACTCACATTACCTATTATTACCCTAGAATTAGGGTTTACTATTCACTTCATAGTGAATTGAACCCATAGCATCATCATGTATGAAAATTATCATTATTGATGCCTTCACATTAGGTTAAGATTTATCAATCATCATAATTAGGGTTTCTATGATTTCATCTTGACGGATCATACCCTAACTATGTACATACTTACACATAGAAGGTATGTTACTTGATTCTCGTTCATATTAGGAGCCCTCTCTCTCCTCTCACTACTAGATGATGTTTACATCACTCTAGATTAGGTTAAGTTAATTTAACTTGATTAACATAGGTCAAGTCATCACCATTACAGTCATTAGGGTTTGCTTGCTCAAGGGGTGTTGTCTACTTGAACCCTTCATGAGTGCCTTGATAATGTTCACTATGAATCATAGCATATGTCAATCTACTAATTAATTAACCCCTTAATGTCTTTAGGTATCATTAGGGTTTAGATTAATAAACCATTGAACCATCTAAGCCTTCAAGGCATTAAGCAATATTAACCCTAAAAGTCCCCAAATGGTTTCACACTTCAACCTCCAAATGGTTTTGAAACCGTTTGGAAGAGTTGACCGTTTGGCCGAGGTTGACTTTCAAGACCGTATGACACTCAAGACCGTTTGACCTTAAACGGTCTTGAAACCGTTTGATCATGTTGACCATTTGGACATGGTTGATTTTGAAACCGGTTGATCAAACCGCATGAGTTGAAACGGTTTTGAAACCGTTTGAGCCCAAACGGTCTTGAGACCGTTTGGTCCAAATGTCTCAAAACCGCATGGACCAAAAAGGTGCATCAACACTTGCAATCGATTAGGGTTTTCAATGTTGAACCCCTCAATTGACCTCATACAAGTTAACCACTTATCAATTGAGCCAATTAGGGTAATCCTTAACCAATTGGACACTCAATTGGCCCTCAATTGATAGCCAATTAGGGTTGGAACCAATTGAATTAGGGTTTGTAATCGCTCAACCATCAACATTCATCAACATGATTCTAATTGAAGTTGAACCCATCAATTGTCACACAATTGAACCATGACTTGGCCCAAACGGTCTTGAGATCGTTTGTACATCCTCCAAATTGTCTTGAGACCGTTTTCCCAAAGTATCATCAAAATCTAAGTTTATTTGTTAAGGATTGAACCCTAATTAAGTCACAAATCAACACTTCTGATTATTTCAACAACCTATTGTGATTGGACCTTCAATTGATCAAATTACCTTAACCCTAGACCTCCAAATGGTATTGGGTGATCACCAAATGGTCTTGAGACCATTTGGTGATCCCCAAATGGTTTTGAAACCGTTTGGGCCACTCAACCCAAACTCCAACATGATTGGTTCTTGAAATCAGCAATTGAACCCGATTAGGGTTTAGGTGATTAAAGTGCCTTCAACTTGTGATTTACTTGGAATTAGATTATGATTAAAGTTCCTTCAACTTGTGATTTACTTGCACTGTGTCCAGCAGATCTCTAAATGGTCAACGCTTGGTCAAACCTACCAAATGGTCTTGGAGACCATTTGATTTTAAACGGTCTTGCAAACCGCATGAATCCAAACGGTTTTGAAACTGTTTGGTTTCAAACGGTTTTGCAAACCATTTAGACCAAAGGTGCAAGATAGTTTGGTAAAGTAGGATAAGGATTAACATTGGGATTAATGCCCATCATATTCTACATTGAGACTAAGGTCTGTTCTTCATGGTTTTACTTGCAAGAGTGCAAAGGAAGGTAGAGGAAAGAAGAACAAACTACTAGCACATAGAAAAGAGATGCATAGCAAAGAAAAAGGGTTTAGAGTTATAAAACCCACCTTAAGGTCGTCCCTAGAGCTCTAAGCTTCCAAGCTTTCAAGCCTTTAATGGCGTCTTGAGCTCCACAGGTTGGCCAAGGTTGTTTCTCCAAGAATTGGTTGGGAAAAGTTGGCTAGAAGGAAAGAACTAAGTAAGAAATCCATAAAACCAACCTTGCAACCTAGCTTCCTCCATTCGTCCGAGCAAGATGATGGTCAAAGCTTACATAGAACTCCTTAGCCATTCTCCTCTGCTCCAGATCTCTACCTTAGTCGGTCCAAGCAAGAAGATAAGAAGGGAAGTGAAGGAAACGATCCTTACTAAGTAAAGGAAGGTGTACATATACTTTGGGTGAAAATTTAAGATAAGGACACTTGTTTCTTCATTTCTCAACTAGGTCCTTCTTTCATTTTTGGCACGTCCCTCTTTCTCCATACTTAAGCAAAACTCTATCTTAAACCAAGGTCCAAAGGATAAGAAGCCAAACCTCCTACTAAGTTGTACATATCAAAGGGGTCATTATGCTTACAACTTGGTTATTTAATTACAAAGGTTATCCTTCTTATATGATTATTCCAAAAGAAGCGCCCCCTTCATAATTTTTACTCTAAATGATGCGAAGAGTCATAAAAGATATTCTAGAAGGTTTATTTTACATGTTGCACCCCATGTTTTGGGTAAATTGCACTTTACACCAAAACTAGGGTTTAGAGTACAAGGATTGCTCCACAAGCTGCATCTTAGTGCCCAAGCTTGGAGAATCCATCATACTTCATCATTTTTATTCTTATGATGTCTCCACACCAAAGGAACATCTTATCATGGGTAATTTGCAAGTTAACCCCTCTAACTGGGTAATTTGCACATAGGTCCCTGTATTACAAAATAATACTACAACATTGTTCAAAAAGGACAGAAAAAGAAATATATGTTCCTCAGGTGCTTTAATTACATACCAAAAGATAATATCAAGTATCTAATTACATAATTAAGCAAAACACCTAGGGTTAGCTCATAACCCAGGTCGGGGATGTTACAAATTATCCACCCCTTACAAGGATTTTGTCCCCAAAATCAATAAAACATATTAAGAGAAAAGAGCAGGGTATTTCCTTCTCATCTCTTCCTCTAGTTCCCATGTGGCTTATTCAACTCCACGATGATTTCAGAGGACTTTCATAAGACTTATATCTTTCTTTTTCAGCTTTTTAATTCTGTTATCAAAGATTGACACTGGTCCTTCCTCATAAGTTATATCATCATTCAATTCTACCTCCATAGGCTGTAGAACTGACTCTGTATCAGGGTGACATTTCCTTAGCATAGAAATGTGAAACACATGGTGTAACCTCTGTAACTCTGGTGGTAACGCTAGCTTATAGGCTACCTTTCCAATCCGTTCAATGATTGGATAAGGCCCCATAAACCTAGGAGCTAACTTACCTTTCCTTCCAAATCGTAGAACTCCTCTCCAAGGTGAGACTTTGAGGTACACTCTATCTCCAACCTGGAATTCTAAGGGTCTACGATGTTTATCATCATATGACTTCTTCCTATCTTGTGCTGTCTTAATCTATTGTCGTATCACTTTAATCTTCTCTGTGGTCTGCTGCACAAGATTAGGACCTATCATTTGATATTCATTGGTTTCATACCAACATAAGGGTGATCTACATCGTCTAGCATACAAAGCTTCATAAGGTGCCATGTCAATGCCATGTTGATAGCTATTGTTGTAGGCAAACTCTATCAAGCTTAGGTGTAGATCCCAACTCCCTGTAAACTGGAGAACACATGCTCTCAACAAGTCTTCCAAGGTCTGTATAGTCCTTTCCGACTGTCCATCAGTCTGTGGATGAAAGGCTGTACTAAACCTTAACTGGGTGCCTAAAGCTTTGTGAAGTCGCTCCCAAAAATGAATTTGGGGACCTCTGTCTGAAACTATTGTAACTGGAACTCTGTGCAGTCGTACTATCTCATCAACATACAACTGTGCTAACTTCTTTGAAGAATAGGTTGTTTTGACAGGTAATAAATGCACTATCTTTGTCAACCTATCAACTATTACCCAAATGGAATCATGCCCTTTGTTTTTCTTTGGTAGGCCAACAAAAAAATCCATGGTTACATGATCCCACTTCCACTGTGGTATGGGTAAATGTTGCATTGTTCCTGTAGGTTTCTGGTGTTCAGCTTTAACTTGCTGACACACAGGACACCTCAGTACAAAATCAGCAACGTATTTCTTCAAACCAGGCCACCAATACATATCTTTCAAGTTTTGATACATTTTGGTGCTTCCTGGATGCATAGCATACATCGAAGAATGAGCTTCTTCCAGGACTAACTTCCTCAAGTTATCCACATCCGGTACTATCATCCTTCCATGATAACATGCTACTTGATAATCTGAATCATGGAAACCATCTCGCTTCTCATCACCATACTCCGATCTGATCTACTGAACCGTAGCATCAACATGCTGTGCTTCCTTGATCTGCTCTCTCAAGGTAGGTTTTATATGCAGCTCAGCTAACAACCCGGCTAACTATGACACTTTCAATTTTACATTGTCTTGCCTTAAGTAGATAAGCATATCTCTCCTAGAGCATACTAAAGAGTTTAGTTGTGCTCTATCTAAGGCTGGTGATGGTGATTTCCTACTCAGAGCATCTGCAACTACATTGGCCTTCCCTGGATGGTAATCAATTGTACAATCGTAATCTTTGATTAACTCCATCCAACGATGTTGCCTCATGTTAAGTTCGTGCTGAGAGAAGATATACTTAAGGTTCTTATGATCAGTGAAAATCTGGAATGTTTCTCCATAGAGATAATGTCTCCAGATCTTCAAAGCATGAACAACATCAGCTAGCTCCAGATCGTGTGTCGGATAATTCTCCTCGTGTTTCTTAAGTTGTCGGGAAGCAAAAGAAATCACTTGTTTATCCTGCATCAACACACATCCAAGTCCATTCTTGGAGGCATCACAGAAAACTATGTATCCTTTGCCTTTCTCAGTGAGCACCATCACAAGTGCACTTTTCAACCTCTCCTTCAGCAGCTGGAAAGATTGCTGACACTTATCACTCCAAACAAAAGGAATATCCTTTCGGGTCAACTTAGTTGAGGGTAAGGCTATAGAAATGAAGTTCTTAATGAACCTTCGATAATAGCCAGCTAACCCTAAGAAACTACGGATCTCCGTCGGTGTCTTCGGTTGTTCCCATTGTAGAACAGATTCTACCTTTTTAGGGTCAACACGAATACCCGAGGCGGATATCACATGTCCAAGGAAAGATACTTCCGGTAACCAGAACTCACACTTGCTAAACTTAGCGTACATCTTATGTTCTCTTAGAAAAGTTAGAGCCTGACGAAGATGCTGTTCATGCTGCTGAGCATCTCTACTATAGATTAGAATGTCATCTATAAAGAAAACAACACACTGATCGAGAAAAGGTCGGAAAATTCTATTCATGAGTTCCATAAATGCAGCTGGTGCATTTGTTAGTCCAAACAACATAACTGTGAACTCATAGTGACCATACCTTGTCCTAAAGGCAGACTTGGGTATGTCACTATCCTTAATACGAAGTTGATGATATCCTAATCTCAAGTCTATCTTTGAGAAAACGGTTGCACCACGCAACTGGTCAAAGAGATCATCAATCCTCGCCAGAGGGTACTTATTCTTTATCGTTACTTTGTTTAATTGTATGTAATCAATGCACAACCGCATTGATCTGTCTTTCTTTTTAACGAAAAGGACCGGAGCACCCCAAGGCGAAGTACTCGGTCGGATGAAACCCCTCTCAAGCAACTCCTGCAGTTGTTTCTTGATTTCTGCCATCTCAGCAGGCGCCATCCTATATGGTGTTTGTTCTATAGGTTGTGTGTCTGGGATCAAATTGATTTCAAAATCAATTTCCCGAGGCAGTGGTACACCTGGAAGTTCTTCAGGAAATGCATCTTCGAATTCCCTGACTACAGGAACTTCAGTAGGGTTAGGACTATCCATGGTAGTATCTACCACATGGGCCAAGAATGCATAACATCCTTGCCTCATCAACTTTTCAGCAACCATAGCTGACACAAGACAGGTAGGTAGAATCTTTCTCTCACCTTGAAAGATCCATGTGTCGCTTTCATCAGCAAACACAGCCTGCTTGGATTCACAATCCAAGACAACCCTATACCTTTCCAAGGTATCCATCCCAAGGATTATATCAAATCCTTGCATCTCAAGTGGTATAAGATCCACTTGAATGCGATGATCAGAAAAGAAGAGGTTGCAGGGAGAGCATACCTCCTGTAACACAGCAGACCCTCTCAACGGAGTCTCAAGCAACAAGCTATCTGCCCTATGACTAACTGTCATATTGCAGTTACGAATCACTCTTCGAGTGATAAAGGAGTGTAGCACCCGGGTCAATCAAAACATATACAACACAGGATGTAGACATATCTTAATATAACAACTCCATCTGAACTACCACAACTCGAGGGTTGATCACTGCATCAGGTGGGTTCATTGCATAGAACCTTGCTATAGCCTGAGGTTGATTCGGTGCTGATGATCCAGCTTGGGACGCTTGTCCACGTCCTCTAGCTGTTCCTGGAAACTATCTCCTCTGTGATCCTTGCTGACTCTGCCTCTATGGTTGTGTCACACTTGCTGGTCTAGCCCTACAGTCTTTCATCAGATGCCCCATCTTCCCACATATGTAACAACTTCTCTCCAGTTGTTGTGGTCTTGGTGGTCCTGTAACTGACATAGATGCTGAACTGCGAGCTCCTTGTAGTGGTAGGCTTCGTCCTCTACCTCTACTTGGTGTCCACTGTGTCTGAGCACTACGTCTAGGTGGTGGAGGCGTAGGTGCATAAAATCTAGGCTTCTTGAAGTCTCTGGATGAAGATCCCTGGAACTGAGGATACATCCTCTTATGGGTTTGCCTCTTCTCAGCTACGGACCTCTCTATCCTTCTAACAGATTCTACGAAGGTAGCAAACCTTTCCCGGTTCTCTAGGGCAGACACGGGAGTAGTTAACTCAGCGTTCAACCCTTTCTCGAACCGTCTGATCCTTTCTTCATCTTTGGCTGCCATATGCGGACAGAACCACAACAACTCCATGAACTTAGCCTCGTACTCGCTAATGTTCATCAGACCTTGCCTTAATCTCTCGAACTGATAGATTTTCTCATCCAGGAACGTCTTAGGGAAATATCTATTGATAAATTCCCGTCGGAAGACTTCCCATGCAACCTCCACACCAGGCCTCTTCTGCTCTTCCATGGTCCACCAATGACCAGCACTCCCCTTGAGAAGATAGACAACATGTCTAACCTTCTCAGCTTCTGGGATGTTCAGGATTCTAAAAGCCTTCTCTAGTTCAGTTAACCACAGGTTGGCATCTGCAGGATCAGCTGTTCCAAAGTACTCAGTTGCTCCGACTCGGCGTAGTCGTTCAAACGTTTTACCGATACCTTGTCCTTCAGACTGGGCAGGTGCCCTAGGTGCAGGCATATGTATCCTATCCATTATGTGTGTCATGGCAGTCATAAACTGCCCAAACATGGTCTGAACGGCTGGGTTTCCCATGTCAACTGGGTTGAACTGGGGTGGCTCAGGTACAGGTTGTTCTATCTCCAGGTTCCTTGCACCTTCTCGGGGTGCAGAAACACTACTCTCTGCCACATACTCTTTGTGTTCTTCGTGTGGTCCGTACATCCTTAATCTTATCTTCTTCTCCTGAGGAGAAGAAGACAGTATTAGATATACTGGAAAACACTAAGAATAGACTCAACATCCTAAGTCCTATGTCTCTGTAGACTCAGCGAACCTAGAGCTCTGATACCACTAAACTATGGCGATCAAATCACCAAAACAAGATCAACGAATGCGGAAGCGATTAGCAGTGGAATTATCAAAAATCACAAAAAAAAATTTAAAACTTTTATAAACACACATGATAAATCATTTACAAGCTGATCCATAGTTACATCTCTGTAACAACACTTCTCGAGAATTACAACATCAACCACCTTGTTAACTGCACAAGGTAGGATACAAAATCTTGAGGCATCATGCCAAAATCTCAGAAATACTGACTCCTAGGACCCGAGAGTACAGAGACGACATAAGACAAACTATCTACAAGACTTGACAGTCAGTATCTCCACCTGAGATTCACTGCTGCCCCTGGTGTTGCTGTTGCTGATACTGCTCACCCTCAGATTGGTTTCTCTGTCCTCGACGTCCACCTAAAAAGTTGAAACCTACGGGAGTGAGACAATTTGAACGATTGTCCCAGCGAGAGTTATAACTCTCCACCAGAAGCTTTGTTATAGCAATTAAGGAATAACATAAGCAAAGTAACTTAAATCATTCAACAACATATTTGATAATAAGTAAAGCAACATTTACTTAAACAATCACTTCATTAAAGCATATGAAGAACTTGTATACTAAATACTTGAACAGATCATTAATGTAAATAGTGCAACATCAATCATTGTTTCTCATAGTTCAACCTAAGCAGATATACTACGCGGTTGATTATATTTTACAAACATTATTATGCCCTGCGGAGATGAGGTATACCACTCATACTCCAACCGATCACTGCTAAGTCGCATCGGTATCATACATAGGTCATCAAAAGAGCCGGATTCTTATGACCTCATCTTCCTCAGTCAGTGTGAGAATCAACATGCAGGACATCTCGTGTCTCTGCTACTATAGCTTACCAGGGTATTCTGGCACTTCTCTATTAGAGTCACAGTGGCATTCTGTACTCTCTTCTCCATCGAAAGATCTCTTGTTTATCCCTCATCGATGCGGCATTAAGATTCCCTCGGGAGATTAGTGATACATCACCCCGACATAAACACATAGTGAAGGGTTGATGGATTAAAGTACATCTTACATCAATTCCTACACTAGGACGTAAGGATATTTGCATCCATAATCCCCCACATACTCAAAAGTATGTGATCCAGGAGTTCCCTTAGGAAAACCTATTTCACCATCATTTAGCTTCTAACAATGATGGATCTATGATCAGGGCTCTACATGATATGATTATACTTGATTATTTAGGTACATTTCAGCATTCTTTTATCATTAAGCATGTTCTCAAACATTAATCATTAGAACAACAACTATGAAAGTAGAATACGAAATGTATTAAGCTTAACTCACATCAATTATCATATGGATATCAATTCTTAATCAACTCATCATAAGTCATCTAATCAGCATGACTTTGATGTTTCTCATGGCTCTTACAGCCTATCAATCTCATATGATGCCACTTAAACTAGGCAACATAGTATGTCACTATTCATAAAGCTAATAATCATGCTTTCAATGAATATGATATCATAACATTTACCTGGTTATGATTACCTCTTGCTGACCACCTGCATGATTAATATAATTGAGGATATGCATATATAACAATATTAGCACAATACCAAAACCTTTCAATTTATTCATGGAGCACCACGGTCGTGCTCCCTTGCACGGTCGTGCAAAGACAAGCTACCATGGCCGTGCTCCTTAGCACGGGCGTGCTAAGATCAACATATCATCATTGATTTCTAGGGTTTGGATTTATTCACTTCAACATAGGGTTATTGAACCTCTTAGCTTACAAAGCATAAAGATACCTCATGTTACAACTTATAATTAGGGTTTCATACTCAAAGGCATAACCCAAAATTACTCCATTCATCAAATCACCCTAAATTAGGGTTTACTACTCACATTACCTGTTATTACCCTAGAATTAGGGTTTACTATTCACTTCATAGTGAATTGAACCCATAGCATCATCATGTATGAAAATTATCATTATTGATGCCTTCACATTAGGTTAAGATTTATCAATCATCATAATTAGGGTTTCCATGATTTCATCTTGACGGATCATACCCTAACTATGTACATACTTACACATAGAAGGTATGTTACTTGATTGTCGTTCATATTAGGAGCCCTCTCTCTCCTCTCACTACTATATGATGTTTACATCACTCTAGATTAGGTTAAGTTAATTTAACTTGATTAACATAGGTCAAGTCATCACCATTACAGTCATTAGGGTTTGCTTGCTCAAGGGGTGTTGTCTACTTGAACCCTTCATGAGTGCCTTGATAATGTTCACTATGAATCATAGCATAGGTCAATCTACTAATTAATTAACCCCTTAATGTCTTTAGGTATCATTAGAGTTTAGATTAATCAACCATTGAACCATCTAAGCCTTCAAGGCATTAAGCAATCTTAACCCTAAAAGTCCCCAAACGGTTTCACACTTCAACCTCCAAATGGTTTTGAAACCGTTTGGAAGAGTTGACCGTTTGGCCAAGGTTGACTTTCAAGACCGTATGACACTCAAGACCGTTTGACCTTAAACGGTCTTGAAACCGTTTGACCATGTTGACCGTTTGGACATGGTTGACTTTGAAACCGTTTGATCAAACCGCATGACCAAAACGCATGAGTTGAAACGGTTTTGAAACCGTTTGAGCCCAAACGGTCTGGAGACCGTTTTCCCCCAAACGGTCTTGAGACCGTTTGGTCCAAATGTCTCAAAACTGCATGGACCAAAAAGGTGCATCAACACTTGCAATCGATTAGGGTTTTCAATGTTGAACCCCTTAATTGACCTCATACAAGTTAACCACTTATCAATTGATCCAATTAGGGTAATCCTTAACCAATTGGACACTCAATTGACCCTCAATTGATAGCCAATTAGGGTTGTAACCAATTGAATTTGGGTTTGTAATCGCTCAACCATCAACATTCATCAACATGATTCTAATTGAAGTTGAACCCATCAATTGTCACTCAATTGAACCATGACTTGGCCCAAACGGTCTTAAGATCATTTGGACATCCTCCAAACGGTCTTGAGACCGTTTTCCCAAAGTATCATCAAAATCTAAGTCCATTTGTTAAGGATTGAACCCTAATTAAGTCACAAATCAGCACTTTTGATTATTTCAACAACCTATTGTGATTGGACCTTCAATTGATCAAATTACCTTAACCCTAGACCTCCAAACGGTCTTGGGTGATCACCAAACGGTCTTGAGACCGTTTGGGTGATCCCCAAATGGTTTTGAAACCGTTTGGGCCACTCAACCTAAACTCCAACATGATTGGTTCTTGAAATCAGCAATTGAACCCGATTAGGGTTTAGGTGATTAAAGTGCCTTCAACTTGTGATTTACTTGCAATTAGATTAAGATTCTTTGTAGATGATTAATTCATAATGTGTCCAGCAGACATATAAACGGTCAACGCTTGGTCAAACCTACCAAACGGTCTTGGAGACCGTTTGATTTTAAACGGTCTTGCAAACCGCATGAATCCAAACGGTTTTGAAACTGTTTGGTTTCAAACGGTTTTGCAAACCGTTTAGACCAAAGGTGCAAGATCGTTTGGTAAATTAGGATAAGGATTAACATTGGGATTAATGCCCATCATCTTCTACCTTGAGACTAAGGTCTGTTCTTCACGGTTTTACTTGCAGGAGTGCAAAGGAAGGTAGAGGATGAAGAACAAACTACTAGCACATAGAAAAGAGATGCATAACAAAGCAAAAGGGTTTAGAGTTATAAAACCCGCCTTAAGGTCGTCCCTAGAGCTCCAAGCTTCCAAGATTTCAAGACTTTAATGGCGTCTTGATCTCCACAGGTTGGCCAAGGTCGTTTCTCCAAGAATTGGTTGGGAAAAGTCGGCTAGAAGGAAAGAACTAAGTAAGAGATCCATAAAACCAACCTTGCAACCGAGCTTCCTCCATTAGTCCGAGCAAGATGATGGTCAAAGCTTACCTAGAACTCCTTATCCATTCTCCTCTACTCCAGAGCTCTGCCTTAGATTGTCCAAGCAAGAAGATAAAAAGGGAAGTGAAGGAAACGATCCTTGCAAAGTAAAGGAAGGTGTATATATACTTTGGGTAAAAATTCAAGATAAGGACACTTGTTTCTTCATTTCTCAACTAGGTACTTCTCTCCTTTTTGGCACGTCCCTCCTTCTCCATACTTAAGCAAAACTCTATCTTAAACCAAGGTCCAAAGGATAAGAAACCAAACCTCCTACTAAGTTGTACATATCAAAGGGGTCATTATGATTACAACTTGGTTATTTAATTACAAAGGTTATCCTTCTTATATGATTATTCCAAAAGAAGCGCCCCCTTCATCATTTTTACTCTAAATTATGACAAGAGTCATAAAAGATATTCTAGAAGGTGTATTTTACATGTTGCACCCCATGTTTTGGGTAAATTGCACTTTACACCAAAACTAGGGTTTAGAGTACAAGGATTGCTCCACAAGCTGCATCTTAGTGCCCAAGCTTGGAGAATCCATCATACTTCATCATATTCATTCTTATGATGTCTCCACACCAAAGGAACATCTTATCATGGGTAATTTGCAAGTTAACCCCTCTAACTGGGTAATTTGCACATAGGTCTCTGTATTACAAAACAATACTACAACATTATTCAAAAAGGACAGAAAAAGAAATATATGTTCCTCATGTGCTTTAATTACATACCAAAAGATAATCTCAAGTATCTAATTACATAATTAAGCAAAACACCTAGGGTTTGCTCATAACCCAGGCCAGGGATGTTACATACATCATTACTTTGCTAAAAGCACAAGTAACCAAAATCCTTGAAGCATTCAAACCAAAATCTCAGATTGATTATAAAACATTAACTATTGACTCCTAGGACCTGAGAGTACAGAGACGACTCATAGGACTCTCTATATACAAACTTGACAGCTAGTATCCCCAGCTGGGATATTACTGCTGTTCTTAATGTTGTTGTTGCTGCTCTTCCCTGGATACAGGGTTTCTGCCTCTTTGTCTGCGTCTACCTAAAAAATTTGGATCCCACGGGGGTGAGACAATTCATAAAATTTCCCCAGCGAGAGATATAACTCTCCGCCGAAAACATTATTATTACAATTTAAAAGAAATAAACTGAGCAGTGAGATCATATATTTTAACACCAGATAAGTTCATTATCTATGCAGATTAGAGCAACATACATACTTAAGCATTTCAGCTATAACTTGATAAAGCAGCTTGAGTATTGGATAGATGACTTATATACAATTTATCCATCAAGAGTATATTAAGCAAGATAATCATCAATCAGTGATTCTCGTATTTCAGTCTTAAGCAAATACGCTACATTACTGATTACATTTTACAATCAAACTTATGCTCTGAGGAGATGAGGTATACCGCTCATACTCCAATCGACCATTGCGAAATCAAAATCAGTACCATACATAGGTCCATTGAAGAGCCAGACTCCATGACCTCCCACATCCCGGTCAGTGCGGGACCACATGCAGGACATCTTGTGTCACTACTATATAGCTTGCCAAGGTATAGTGGCATCTTAACTATAGAGCTACAGCGGAAGCTGCACTCTCTTCGCAATCGAGAGATTTCATGTTTACCTCCATCGATTCGGTATTAACATCATCGGGAGATTAGTGATACATCCATCCCGGTACATATAATGAAGGATTAAGAGGTTTGATGTTTACCTTCCATCAATCTCCTCAAGAGGACGTACAGATATTTTCGCCCATCGACCCCCGCAAATTCAAAAATATGCGCTCTCCAGGAGATCTTGTAAGAAAACCTGTTTAACCATCACCAGCTACTAACGATGATGGATCTATGGTCAGAGCACTACATGAATAGATTTCACTTGATTAATTAAGTACAATATCATATTCTTTTAGCATCAGCCAAGTTTTTTAACATAACTTATTAAATGCTTACAAAGAAAACATGTACTACTTTCATCAAGTACTTCTTAGTCTTTATGTGACTTTGGGGATCTCTGTCCCTCTTTTAAATATTGGGAGCTAACATCCCTTCACAATCTCATTACCATGATCATATGGTTCTGGGTATTCAAACCCTTAGCTCATCACTGAGCACTGTTACCACTTTCTCAGGTAACTATCACCTTCAGGTCACCTGACCAAGGTAAACATAATACTTGCTACACAAGCATCTCTCATGAAACTTTAGGCCCATTAACTCTCTTGTTACCTCTTACTAAGAAACAAGACATGTTATGGCATACAAGGCCCAATAAATCAATTCAATAAATAAAACATCATAGCTCATACTTGGCCATGATCATCATCTCAGAATACCTACATGGTTACTCATTCCCTCTGCACAATTAGGACCAATGATTCATCATTTCATTGTCCAAGATTGGGATTTCATGTAATGTAGTATAACCCAGAGCTAGGGTTTCACATACCTTCATCCTATTTAAAATTAGGGTTTACTATTCACATCACATCAGGGTGGTTATACAAATACCCTGAATTAAGATTTCACATCACACTTCCCTAGATTAGGGTTTATATTCATTAACCCACAATTAGGGTTTACTATTCATCCCAATTAGGGTTTCATGTTGCATTATCCATAATTAGGATTTACTATTAATCCCAATTAGGGTTTATCATCAAAATACTTTGAATTAGGGTTACTCATGGCATCACCCTCAATTAAGGTTACATTGTTAACCTAGATTAGGGTTTTACTCAGAATTGCCCCAAGTTAGGGTTTGAGTTCATTAATCAACTCAATTAGGGTTTTATGATCTCTTTATCAAGGATCATGCCCTACTTGTATATCACATCGATCTTGAATGTGTTATTCTTAAATATTACATGATTATCATTCATGTATGAACCTTTCTCTCTCATCCTACTCAGGATGTTCACTACTCAATTCCTGGTTAGATTGAGTTTACTCTTTATTCAATACATGCATTTATGATTAGCTTGATGTATGGGATCATTGCATCATTAGAAATCAATGATTAATCCCACTAAGGGTATCAATTATCTAAATATATCAGGTCTCCAAATGGTTTAATCAATTGAACCTTCAAATACATGAGAAATCCAAAGGATTTGACCAATTGGACCTTCAATCACATTAAGTGATCAATTGGATTAATCAATTGAATATCCAATTGCTTTAGGTATCCAATTGGACTGACCACATTGGACCTTCAATTGCAATAGATAATCCAAATAGTTTAACCATGTGGAACCTCAATTGGATTTGACTAATTACTCTCAAACGGTTTGAAACTGTTTGGCAAAGTACCTTGAAACCGTTTGACAAAGTACTTTTGAAACCGTTTGGCAAAGTGCTTTTGAAACCGAATGGACTTGGGTCTCCAAATGGTTTGAGACCGTTTGGACCCAAATGGTCTTGAGACCATTTGGACTCAAACGGTCTTAAGACCATTTGGTCCAAATCCTCTCAAAACTGAATGGACCAAAAAGTCCTATCAACACTTGCACACTTCATGGTTTCAATAGGTGAACCGATTCTCAATTGAATTCTTGGTTTCTTCATTAATTAAACTATTGAATCATTCTTCAATTGACCCCTCAATTAGGGTTTTGAACCCAATTGATCTAGGATTTATACTCAAGGAACCTTCAATTAGGGTTTGGAATCAAATATCCATCAATGATCAACATTGTGGAATTGATTCAAGTGAAACTAGTGAATCATTATCAAATTTTTGATATGACCTGACCTCAAACGGTCTTGAGGTCGTTTGGATGTCCTCCAAATGGTCTTGAGACCGTTTGTCTCATCCTACTCTTGGGTTTGGTCAAATTCCATTAAGATTTGGGTCATTGGGTTGATCAATAAATCAACAATTAGTTGCTCTTCAATTTGGTATCTTTGGACCTTCAAATACTTAACCATACTCAACCCTAGACCTCCAAACGGTCTTGGTTGACCTCCAAACGGTATTGAGACCGTTTGGGTGACCTACAAATGGTCTTGAGACCGTTTGGGTTAGTCAACCCAAAAATCTCAATTAAACAAATTGAAAATTAGCACTTAACCCGATTAGGGTTAGCTTAATTGATTAACCTTCAACTAATGATCCCTTTGGAATTATTAAATCAAATTTGATGGGTCATCCACCATCACCATTAGAATCTAAATTCCCAAATGGTCAACCCTGGTCAACTCCCCCAAACTGTGGCAACACATCCCACTATCACACAGACAGTGAGGTGTTACGCGAAAATGTGCGGAAATCACCATAACCACAGATTACCAAAAACACAGGTTAATTAAAACCGATTGCGGAAAATGGATAAACTTTGAAACTATTACATATAGGTCCTCATCCTGCAAGAAAACATGTTATATAATCCTTTACAAGATCTGGTACGTGTCCACAGCTTGGAGGACAGCTGTTCAGTCATCAGATGAGTTCATCACCTGTCATACATACATAACGGCCCACCTCCGGCCAGAAGTAGGATAAATGAAAGATTAACAGCTAACATCGTGAAACAACGTCAAAATGCTCCCAAGGACCTGAGAGTACATGTATGACTCTAAGACTCTACTACAAAACACCAAAACAGTAGCATGTCCATCTCTTGCTTTCTACTGCTCGTCTTGCTGCTCGGCCGCAACTCCGCGACCACCACCACGCCTAGCTCGAACACCTGGAAACCAGCGGAGTGAGACAATTGAACATTGTCCCAGCGAGAAACATAACTACCCGCCGAAACTATAAAACCAAGAAGGATAAAACAAAAGCAGTAGATAACCAGTAAAATGTAGAATAATAACAGGCTATCTTCATGACGTAGCTATTCGTACCATCCAGCTTACCAGGATGTACAGAAGGCATATCACCAATCATCTCTTTATGGAACACGATTAACAAGATAAGATATATTTCCATATAACATGAGGAACATATAAGCAACTGCAAGATATAACAGGATTAACTACACAAGCAAGGCCTCAATCAATGTTCCCTGTTTTGTCTTAAGCAGTAAATACTATACGGCTAAATTACGTATTTTATGCCCTGAGGAAGTGAGCCGTACCGCTCAAATCCAACCTTCGGCTGCGAAGCCCATAGCCGGTGCCATACAAGGTCAATGGAAGATCCAGACTCCACAACCTTTCCCCTCGTAGTCAGTGTACGAGAACAACACAAGCAGGACCAGAATCTCATGCTTAAGTGGCCTCAGCCACAGGGTCAGCTCCATAGGCTACCCATCCTCTAGCCCACCTCGGTACAGGTCACGAAGCTAGTATATCTGAGCCACGGGCCTGATCACCGCTCTCTGAGCCATGAACGCATTCATGCTCTTCATATCACATAACCGGAGCCATGGGCCTGTTCACCATGCTCATCACATATTCTGAGTCTACAACCGTAGCTGCACTCTAATCCTCACTATTTTAGGCTAGGAGAAACCTCACATATTCAACAATATGCGCTCCGGGTTAACCCGTAGGAGAACCCGTTTCACCATCACCAACTCCTGATGATGATGGATCTATGGCCAGGGCAACTACATGATATATTCCACTGTGAATAGTTAGTATCTTTTATATGGATTGCAAGATTCAACCAAGTTATATAACATGTAAATTATAACAAAATAAACAGTATGAAGCTCAACAGTATGCTTTCAACATTATCCTGATCCATCATAAGGATCCCATATTACATGTTATCAATTGGCCTCTTGCCAATAATCTAGATCCATCTCAAGGATCATCACATACTATGGGATCTCAATCCCTCATCATATATTACCACTGCCTTTCAAGGCTTACATCATCATCATGGGACAAACACATCGTACATGCAATCTTATCAACAAGAGTAACTATCAAATTAATGTTAATCATCACATATTTTCATAGCCTTTTCATGGCTAATCATCACCTGCATGGTTAGTGTACTCAATAATCATAGCTTTAACAGAAAGACTATGCTTACCAATATAGGGTGACATTAAATATTCCATACTTATCATTCATACATCAACTGATGATCATGTGCATAAGACACATCATTAAGAAAACCATTATATGCTTACCATTATTCTCCTTATCATTAACAGATAATCATGATGATCAAGTTCATGCATATAGTCATGCTAGATATAAAGGACAAGCATTACCATTACCATTACCATTAAGTAAGCCATGAGTCACCATCGTATAACCATCAAAGCTATTTCCATGATAAGAAGATCCCTCACAAAAAGACACCAAGAACCCTCACTAAAAGGCTGTATCGGGCAACCTGCCCTTACCCAAAGCTCTTCACAAAATGGCCAGTAACACTATGTTTCCACCAAGGCAACCAAGCGTGCAGCAGCGCAACGCTGCGTCAGGAGGTAACGCGCGCAAGGGGTGTGTTGGGCACTCAACATATCGGGCAACGCCCGTCACAACTTATGCTATCGGCTGATACAAAGGCACCTATCGGGCATGTGACACCCATCACAGGGTTGCCCAGCAACGCCCGTCACAAAGCAGCTATCGGCCTGGTCATCCCACAAAAGATAATGCCCAAGGGAGATAACTCATCCAACCTATCGTGCAACCAATTGAACATAGCCTAACGGCCGTAACAGGGTAAGATGGAAGGTGTGACGCCCGTCACAAGTCAAGGTATATCGCCCGTCACAACAAGCCTATCATCCAACCCTCCCTCACTTGTATCGTGCAAGGCTAGGTCAAGAGGGCTTTCGGGCAACACCTCCCCACACTCATCTCAACCAAGGTACCACTCACAAGGTCATCATCTTCCTCAAGCACAAAGGCACACAAAACCCTAGAGGGTCAATAAAATGGTCACCTCAATCAACTAGGAAAGAGGGGTCTTGCACATCATCTATCACCAAACGGCCACAAGGAAAAACTCAAGCAAGGTTCATCACTACCACAAGGCTCACCCTTCAAGTCCAAGGTGAGAGGAGGGTGTTGCTCAAGCTACTAGATCACAAGCTCACCTCTCAACTTAAATGACAGAGGAGTGTTGCTCATGATACTAGAACTCAAGCTCACTCCTCAAGACCTAGGAGAGAAGAGAGTGTTGCCCACCAAGGAACCCTAGATCATAGGTTCGGCCAACATGAAGTAACTAAGAAAGAAACAAAGCTAACATCATATAAGAACATGAAAGGAGGTAGAATAGTTAGGGTTAGGAGTTATGCAACCCGCCTTAAGCAAGATCCAAGCTCCTAGCACCACCAAGCTCCAAGGAAGAAGAAGACTCCAAGAGGATCGGCCACCAGGAAAGCTCCTCCAAGGGTGTCGTCCACCAAGCTGCCAAGGAGAAGGGTATCGTGCACCAAGGTGGAGAAGAAACTAAAGCACCAAAGGAACTCCTAGCAAAGGAAAGGACATGCCTATATAGAAGAAAAGGGAGGAGAAAACTAGGTAAGATATGGCAAGGTGTAACCCACCCAGGGACACTTGTCCTAGTGCATGAGCAACCACACTAGCAAGCCCCAAACACATGTCCAAGGTCCTTGCCACATGCAAGCATCAAGCACCAAGTGTCCACTAGTGGTGACACAAACGAGGTCAAACTTGGTCAAAGGCTCTAGGGCGACACACCCCCAGCACCATGGGCGATACACCTCCATGGGCGACATGCCTCCATGGGCGACACACTCCCATGGGTGACACACTCCCTTCTTGGCCGATACAAGGCTCAACTCAACTAAAGCAAGGCACCTCAAGGACCAACAAGCTCAACCAAGCCCAAAAGAACTCCAAGCAATGAGACCAAGCCTTCCTCTCTACATCAGAGGAAGCAAGGAGAGAGAGGAACACCTCACAAGGTGACAAACTTGCCCACAAACCATAGACTTGGGTTAATTGCAAGTAGCCCCTCCAACTCTCAACAAAGCTCAAACAAACCCTAATCACCACTAAAGGTGATTAGTAAGCACCAAAGCATCAAGGTTAAGCAAAACAAATAGGGTAAACCCTAAACGAAGGTCAGGGTCCTTACAAGCTAACCCCCTTCAAGGGATTTCGTCCCCGAAATCTGAAGAGAAAAGCGAGGGATACTTCCTCCTCATCTCTTCCTCAAGCTCCCACGTGGCTTCCTCAACGCCACGATGATGCCAAAGAACTTTCACAAGAACCAAGTCCTTCCTCTTCAACTTCTTAATCCTTCTGTCAAGGATCGCCACAGGACCTTCCTCGTAGGTCACATCTTCATCAAGCTCAACCTCAATTGGTTGTATCACTGTTCCTGAATCTGGATGACTTTTCTTCAACATATTGATGTGGAACACTAGATGTAACCTGTGCAACTCTGGAGGCAACTCTAACTCGTAAGCTACCTTGCCAACACGTGCTATGACTGGGTAAGGTCCCATATACCTGCGTGATAGCTTACCCTTCCGACCAAACCTTAGCACACCTTTCCACGACGAGACCTTAAGATACACTTTGTCTCCTACCTGGAACTCCAAAGGTCGTTGTCGATTGTCTGCATAAGACTTCTGCCTGTCCTGTGCCACTTTCAACTATTGCTGTATCACTTTGATCTTTTCTGTTGTCTGCTGTACTAACTCAGGACCCAAAAGTTGATATTCACCAGACTCGTACCAACATAAAGGAGATCTGCACTTCCTTCTATACAAAGCCTCATAAGGAGCCATATCAATGCTCCGCTCATAACTGTTGTTGTAAGCAAACTCTATCAAACTAAGATGTACATCCCCACTGCCTAAGAACTACAACACACAAGCTCAAAGGAGATCCTCCAAAGTCTGAATCGTCCTCTCAGACTGTCCATCTGTCTGCGGGTGAAAGGTGGTACTGAACCTCAACTGTGTTCCCAACGCTTTATGCAGCTATTCCTAGAAACGACTCGTAAACTACAGACCTCTGTCGGAAACTATCATAACTGGCACACCATGCAAACACACTATTTCATCTACATATACTCGAGCGAGTTTCTCAGTTGTATACGTTGTCCTTACTGGTATGAAATGGGCAGATTTCGTCAATTTGTCCACTATCACCCAAATGGAATCATGATTCCTAGTTGTCCTGGGTAGACCAACTACGAAATCCATGGTTATATGATCCCATTTCCACTGCGGTATCGGTAGGGGTTGTAACGTACCTGCCGGCTTCTGATGCTCAGCCTTCACTTGTTGACAAACCACACATCTAGCCACAAACTCAGCTACATCTTTCTTCAAGCCGGGCCACCAATACAAGTCCTTCAGACTATGATACATCTTGGTGACACCTGGATGCATAACATACATCGACGTGTGTGCTTCCTCGAGTATTAGCATCCTCAGATTATCTGCATTGGGAACCACCATCCTACCACGATAGCAAACTAGTCCATTCTCGGACTCATGGAACCCTTCACGCTTTTCACTACCGAACTCTAATCTGATTAACTGTACCGCATCATCTATCTGTTGTGCATCTTTGATCTGCTGTCTCAACGTAGGCTTGACTTGCATCTGAGCTAAAAGTCCAGCTAACAAGGAAACTTCCATCTGCACATTCATCTGTCTCAAAGAAACAAACATATCCCGTCTATGGCATACCAGAGAACTTAACTGTGCCTTCTTTGAAGAAAGAGAAGAAGACTTTCAGCTAAGCTTATCAGCTACCACATTCGCCTTACCAGGATGATACTCAATAGTACAGTCGTAATCATTGATCAACTCCATCCATCGACGTTGTCGCATATTCAACTCATGCTGCGAAAAGATGTACTTCAGATTCTTATGATCCGTAAAGATCTGACACACTTCCCCATACAGATAGTGTCTCCAAATCTTTAACGCATGAACCACAACTGCCAACTCCAAATCATGAGTCGGATAGTTCTCCTCGTGTTTCTTAATATGTCGCGAAGCAAAAGAAACCACATGATCTTCCTGCATCAACACACAACCTAAACCTTTCTTGGAAGCATCACAGAAAACAACATAACCCTTTCCAGGCTCTAGCAACACTAGCACTGGAGCACTGGTCAACTTCTCCTTCAAACTCTGGAAAGCTTGCTGACATCGATCATTCCAAACAAAAGGTACATCCTTTCTAGTCAACTTCGTCATCGGTAATGCAATTGCACTGAAGTCCTTGATAAACCTCCTGTAGTATCCCGCTAAACCAAGGAAACTACAAACTTCTGTTGGCGTCTTCGGTTTTTCCCACTCTGCAACGGAATCCACCTTCTTCAGATCTACTTTGACTCCTTCTGCAGATATCACATGACCCAAGAAAGTCACTTCTTCCAACCAAAACTCACACTTACTGAACTTGGCATACAACTGATGTTGGCGAAGAAGAGTCAATGCTCGCCGAAGATATTGCTCATGCTCTTGCCTGTCCCAACTATAGATTAAGATGTCATCTATAAAGACTACAACAAACTGATCTAAGAACGGACGGAACACTCTGTTCATCAGATCCATGAAAGCAGCAGGTGCATTGGTTAGCCCAAACGGCATAACCACAAACTCAAAGTGACCATACCTCATCCTAAAAGCTGACTTTGGTATGTCATCTGCCTTAATCCTCAACTGATGATATCCAGACCGTAGATCGATCTTTGAAAACACTGTCGCACCACACAACTGATCGAACAGATCATCTATCCTCGGCAATGGGTACTTGTTCTTGATCATGACCTTACTCAACTACCGGTAATCTATACATAGCCACATCGACCCATCTTTCTTCTTGACAAACAACACTGGAGCACCCCAAGGCGACGTACTCGGTCGGATGAAACCTTTCTCCAACAACTCTTGCAACTGCTTCCTCAGTTCTGCCATCTCTACTGGAGCCATCCTGTACGGTGTCTGTGCGACTGGTTGTGTTCCTGGAACTAGATTGATCTCGAAATCAATCTCTCGGGGTGGAGGAACACCAGGAAACTCATCAGGAAACACATCAGCAAACTCTCGAACAACTAACACCTCCTCGAGGCTAGGACCTTTTGCCTTGGTAGCCACAACGGTATCCACTACATGAGCCAAAAATGCCTCACATCCTTGTCATAGCAACCTTTCTGCCACCATAGCTGATACTAGACACGTCGGAAGAATCTTCCTATCTCCCTGGAAGATCCACGTCTCCCCCGCATCATCAAACACAGCCTGCTTGGAACCACAGTCCAAAACAACCTTATATTTCTCTAACGTATCCATCCCAAGGATAACATCGAACCCATGCATATCAAGTGGTATAAGATCCACTTGGATGCTGTGTCCCGAAAAAGACAAGACACAAGATGGACACTCTTCTCGAAGCAACGAGGAACCATCAAGAGGGGTTTCTAACAACAAGCTATCCTTCTTACAGCTAACAGGTAAACGACAGTTTTCAAGCATACTATAGGTGATAAAAGAGTGCGTAGCACCCGGGTCAACCAGAACAGATATAAAGCAAGGAGAAGACATATCAAAATGAAATAACTCCATCTGACCTGTCACCACTCGCGGGTTGACTATCGCCTCCGACTGACTCATGGCATAGAATTGAGTCGTTGATTGCTGTCCACATCCTTTGTTTCCTTGAGCATACGATCCCGCTTGCGACGCTTGACTGCGTCGTTGCCCTCTTCTACCACTGGGCTGCTGTCGATCTGATCCTTGAAGATTCTGCCTCGGCTGTTGTGTCACTTCAACATCTCGATTCGGGCAATGTAACTTGATATGTCCGGTCTGACCACAAAGATAGCATGCCATATCTTCAAATCTCGGCCTAGATGGCCCTGTCACTGCCACTGAAGCTGTACTATGTGCCTTAGATGGTGAAGAAACATAACCTCTTCCCTTACTCAGAGACCACTGCGAAGGTACACCAGAACCTCTCATCACTGAAGGTGTTGAAAACTTGGGCTTCTTGAAGCCACCAAACCTATGTCCCTGAAACTGAGCAGGTCTTTTATGAGACATGGACTCTCTTTTCTCCCTTACTGACCTTTCAATCCTCCGGACAGATTCCACAAAAGTAGCAAGCCGCTCATGGTTCTCCAACGCAGAAACCAGTGTTGTCAACTCAACACTCAGACCTTTCTCAAAGCGTCTGATTTGCTCATCATCTGTCGCCGCCATGTGAGGACAAAACCTCAATAGATCCATGAACTTAGCTTCATACTCGGTGATGTTCATCGTTCCCTATCGCAAACGCTCAAACTGACTGATCTTCTCATCTAGATACGTCTTCGGGAAATATCTGTTGATGAACTCGCGCCGAAAAACTTCCTAACAGATCACCTCACCAGGCCGCTTCTCTTCCTCGATGGTCCACCAGTGACCAACACTACCTTTCAGAAGGTAGACAACATGCTTTACTTTGTCTGCTTCGGGGATGTCAAGGATCCGGAAAGCCTTCTCAAGACTTGTCAGCCACAGATCTGCATCCGCTGGATCAGCCGTTCCAGCATAATCCGAAGCTCCGACTCGGCGAAGCCGCTCGAAGGTCTTCCCAATACCCGATGCTTCTCCATGGGGAACGTGTGCTCTCGGAGGAGGCACTGGCAATCACTCAACCATGAGATTCATCGTAGCCATCATTTGCCCCATAAGCTGTTGATAGGAAGGATGTTCAAGAATGGTTGGGTCAGGTTGGGGGACCTCAGGCACCCGATCTTCATGTGCCTAACCTACAGCTCCATCAACTGATGCAGCATAGCTGTTCTCGGCAGTGTGTTCTTCATGGTTTCTAGACATCTTGACTTTTCTTCTACTGAGGGTAGAAGACGATCGTAAGAAATCTGGACAACTGACAAGAACAGACACATCCTAGTCCTAAATCCCTGTAGACTCAGCGAACCCAAAGCTCTGATACCAAAACTTGTGGCAACACATCCCACTATCACACACACAGTGAGGTGTTACGCAAAAACGTGCGGAAATCACCATAACCACAGATTACCAAAAACACGGGTTAATTAAAACCGATTGTGAAAAACAGATAAACTGTGAAACTATTACATATAGGTCCTCATCCTGCAAGAAAACATGTTATATAATACTTTACAAGATCCGGTACGTGTCCACAGCTTGGAGGACAACTGTTCAGTCATCACATGAGTTAATCACCTGTCATATATACATAACAGCCCACCTCCGGCCAGCAACAGGATATACGAAATATTAACAGCTAACATCGTGAAACAACGTCAAAACGCTCCCAAGGACCTGAGAGTACATGGATGACTCTAAGACTCTACTACAAAACACCAAAACAGTAGCATGCCCATCTCTTGCCTTCTACTGCTCGTCTTGCTGCTCGGCCACAACTCCACGACCACCACCACGCCTAGCTCGAACACCTAGAAACCAGTGGAGTGAGACAATTGAACATTGTCCCAGCGAGAAACATAACTCCCCGCCGAAACTATAAAACCAAGTAGGATAAAACAACAGCAGTAGATAACCAGTAAAATGTAGAATAATAACAGGCTATCTTCATGACATAGCTATTCGTACCATCTAGCTTACCAGGCTATACAGAAGGCATATCACCAATCATCTCTTTATGGAACATGATTAACAAGATAAGATATATTGCCATATAACGTGAGGAACTTATAAGCAACTGCAAGATATAACAGGATTAACTACACAAGCAAGGCCTCAATTAATGTTCCGTGTTTTGTCTTAAGCAGTAAATACTATACGGCTGAATTACGTATTTTATGCCCTGAGGATGTGAGCCGTACCGCTCAAATCCAACCTTCGGCTGCGAAACCCATAGCCGGTGCCATACAAGGTCAATGAAAGAGCCGGACTCCACAACCTTTCCCCTCATAGTCAGTATACGAGAACAACACAAGAAGGACTGCAGTCTCATGCTTAAGTGGCCTCAGCCACAAGGTAAGATCCATAGGCTACCCATCCTCTAGCCCGCCTCGGTACAGGTCACGACACTAGTATATCTGAGCCACGGGCCTGATCACCATGCTCTGAGCCATGAACGCATTCATGCTCTTCATATCACATAACTGGAGCCATGGGCCTGTTCACCATGCTCATCACATATTCCGAGTCTGCAATCATATCTGCACTCTAATCCTCACTATTTTAGGCTAGGAGAAACCTCGCATATTCAACAATATGCGCTCCGGGTTAACCTGTAGGAGAACCCGTTTCACCATCACCAACTCCTGACGATGATGAATCTATGGATAGGGCAACTACATGATATATTCCACTGTGAATAGTTAGTATCTTTTATATGGATTACAAGATTCAACCAAGTTATATAACATGTAAATTATAACAAAATAAACAGTATGAAGCTCAACAGTATGCTTTCAACATTATCCTGATCCATCATAAGGATCCCATATTACATGTTATCACTTGGCCTCTTGCCAATCATTTAGATCCATCTCAAGGATCATCACATACTATGGGATCTCAATCCCTCATCATATATTACCACTGCCTTTCAAGGCTTACATCATCATCATGGGACAAACACATCGTACATGCAATCTTATCAACAAGAGTAACTATCAAAGTAATGTTACTCATCACATATTTCTCATAGCCTTTTCATGGCTAATCATCACCTGCATGGTTAGTGTACTCAATAATCATAGTTTAAATAGAAAGACTATGCTTACCAATATAGGGTGACATTAAAGATTCCATACTTATCATTCATGCATCAACTGATGATCATGTGCATAAGACACATCATTAAGCAAACCATTATATGCTTACCATTATTCTCCTTATCATTAATAGATAATCATGATGATCAAGTTCATGCATATAGTCATGCTAGATATAAAGGACAAGCGTTACCATTACCATTACCATTAAGTAAGCCAGGAGTCACCATCGTATAACCATCAAAGTTGTTTCCATGATAAGAAGATCCCTCACAAAAGACACCAAGAACCCTCACAAAAAGGCTGTATCGGGCAACCTGCCCTTACCTAAAGCTCTTCACAAAACAGCCAGCAACGCTGCGTTGCCACCAAGGCAACCAAGTGTGCAGCAGCGCAACGCTGCGTCAGGAGGTAACGCGCGCAAGGGGTGTGTTGGGCACTCAACATATCGGGCAACGCCCGTCACAAATTATGCTATCGGCCGATACAAAGGCAGCTATCGGGCATGTGACACCCATCACAGGCTTGCCCAGCAACGCCCATCACAAAGCAGCTATCGGCCTGGTCATCCCACAAAAGATAATGTCCAAGGGAGATAACTCATCCAACCTATCGTGCAACCAACTGAACATAGCCTAACGGCCGTCACAGGGTAAGATGGAAGGTGTGACGCCCGTCACAAGTCAAGGTATATCGCCCGTCACAACAGGCCTATCGTCCAACCCTCCCTCACTTGTATCGTGCAAGGCTAGGTCAAGAGGGCTTTCGGGCAGCACCTCCCCACACTCATCTCAACCATGGTACCACTCACAAGGTCATCGTCTTCCTCAAGCACAAAGGCACCCAAAACCCTAGAGGGTCAAGAAAATGGTCACCTCAATCAACTAGGAAAGAGGGGTCTTGCACATCATCTATCACCAAATGGCCACAAGAAAAAACTCAAGCAAGGTTCATCACTACCACAAGGCTCACCCTTCAAGTCCAAGGTGAGAGGAGGGTGTTGCTCAAGCTACTAGATCACAAGCTCACCTCTCAACTTAAACGAGAGAGGAGTGTTTCTAATGATACTAGAACTCAAGCTCACTCCTCAAGACCTAGGAGAGAAGAGAGTGTTGCCCACCAAGGAACCCTAGATCATAGGTTCGGCCAACATGAAGCAACTAAGCAAGAAACAAATCTAACAACATATAAGAACATGAAAGGAGGTAGAATAGTTAGGGTTAGGAGTTATGCAACCTGCCTTAAGCAAGATCCAATCTCCTAGCACCACCAAGCTCTAAGGAAGAAGAAGACTCCAAGAGGACCGGCCACCAGGAAAGCTCCTCCAAGGGTGTCATCCACCAAGCTGCCAAGGAGAAGGGTATCGTGCACCAAGGTGGAGAAGAAACTAAAGCACCAAAGGAACTCCTAGAAAAGGAAAGGACACACCTATATAGAAGAAAAGGGAGGAGAAAACAAGGTAAGATATGCCAAGGTGCCGCCCACCCAAGGACACTTGTCCTAGTGCATGAGCCACCACACTAGCAAGCCCCAAACACATGTCCAAGGTCCTTGCCACATGCAAGCATCAAGTACCAAGTGTCCACTAGTGGTGACACAAATGAGGTCAAACTTGGTCAAAGGATCTAGGGAGACACACCCCCAGCACCATGGGTGATACACCTCCATGGGCGACATCCCTCCATGGGCGACACACTCCCATGGGCGACACACTCCCTTCTTGGCCGATACAAGGCTCAACTCAACCAAAGCAAGGCACCTGAAGGCCCAACAAGCTCAACCAAGCCCAAAAGAACTCCAAGCAACGAGCCCAAGCCTTCCTCTCTACATCAGAGGAAGCAAGGAGAGAGAGGAACACCTCACAAGGTGACAAACTTGCCCACAAACCCTAGACTTAGGTTAATTGCAAGTAGCCCTCCAACTCTCAACAAAGCTAAAACAAACCCTAATCACCACTAAAGGTGATTAGCAAGCACAAAACCATCAAGGTTAAGCAAAACAAATAGGGTAAACCCTAAATGAAGGTCAGGGTCCTTACACAAATGGTTTGAAACCGTTTAACTTCAAACAGTTTGATGAAACCGTTTGCTTTCAAACGGTTTTGATTGAAACCGCATGAGCACTTGTTGAAACCGATTGGAAAGCCAATTTCTTGGGAAAAGTGTCCAAGATGATGTCATCATAATGTACCTTCGTCCTTGTAGTTCTTAGTACATCTGATTTCATGGATTTACCAATTTTAACCATCAAATAATCAAGATGATGAAGAAATCAATGAAATTGCTAGATAGATAGTTGAATAACAATGTAAAGGGGTTCAAGTTATATAACCCACCTCCAATTGAGATTCAAAGCTCCAAGATCATGTAAACAATGGTGGATGAAACTCCTTTCACTATCCCAAGGCTCGTCCTCAAGCTTTGAATGAAAAGGAATGGTTAGAATTGAAGATGGGATCGAGATATGAAGAAATCATGCATTTATTTTCGATTTCCACCATGGAATCAAGGTGAAAGAGGATCAAAAAGCTTACCAAAAGGTTGGGGGTCGTCTTCCTAGTCCTCCAAACTCCCTTGGTCGTTTTGCAAGCAAAGAAAAGAAGTGGGTTCGAAATTATCCTTTCATCTCATGCATAAAGGAGCTTATATGTGAATTTTATTGAAAATTCAATTAAGAGAGAGAAAATATGAGTTATCTCCCCCATTTCCTTTCCACTTGCCTCCTTCCTTTCCTTAGGGACGAGGCTATCTTCTTTTCCTCTTATTCCCTTCAATTATCCATGTTTTAAAGAAAAGCAAATTAAGCACCTTAATGCTTATTATATTAATATCCTAAAGTTAGTGGATTTTTCTTTTTCTTTTAATAAGGTGAGTGGAGTTTCACCTCCTTAGGATATTTTCGAGCCTTTGCAAGGAATAAGGACGTCCAAAAATACACAAACTTATCAATTTCAATTTTGGTTGAAGGCCCTTCAATTATTTTATTTATTTTTGCATTAAATTGAATTAGGATTTCAATTTTGGGTGATTATTTTAATATCAAGATTCTCTCTCCTTCAAAGTAGCTCAAATGAGATGGCCCTCTTATTTTCTTGCCTCTACAAGATTCCAAGATATATTAGGGACCTCATTGAAGTGGAAATTTGCATATTGAACCCTAGGTTTTGGGTAAATTGCACATTACACCAAAACTAGGTTTTAATACACATACATTGCTCAGAAGGCTCTTTCATGGTATTCATGCTTTCACAAGCCATACCTATGCATCATCTTCACTCTCATGATGCTTCAACACATGAGGAACAAGTTATCATGAACAAATTGCAAATTAACCCCTCAACTTGGGTAAATTGCACTTTAGTCCAAAACAATCAAAACATTATTTTCAACATTGTTAAAAAAGGACTAAAATTGAAATATGAATTCCTCTTGAGCCTTAATTACTTTTTAAGAGATAAAATCAAGCATTTAATCAACTTTATTAAGCAAAACACCTAGGGTTAAAGCATAACCTTGGTCAGGGATGTTACAGTGCCAATCCATACAGGACCATATAAGAAATTCATTTTTTTATTTACACTTTATTCTACAAGTATGTGCTTTATTAGAGACGGAAAAGCAGAGGCTTGACATCTCCAATGCGGCCTAATGCATGCTTTTATATCAATTTTCTTTGAAGGAATTATAAGTACATGAATATCATTACTCTCGCAATAAAACAATAGATATTTACCTGAACGTGCTTAAAAAATTGATTGTTGATGTATAAGGAAACTTTGGGCTGAGTTATAACTGCATGACTTGTTGTCCTTCTCCAATACCATCACTACATGGCACAAGACGTAACAACAATAAAATGACACTGTCCTACAGAATCATAGCATAGAAGATCACAATTAGCATGTAACTGCCAGTTTTAGGTAAAATTAGGCCCAATTTAGACTAAGTTATGGTAAGTTAAATCTTATATAGGTAACATGATTTTATTTTGATGAAATTTAAACTAATTAATATTTGAGATAACCATCATACACTTTACCTCTTAAAAATAGATATGATTATATTTATATATGTGTATAAATTCAATTAACCTAACAAAAAATGAAAATTTCAAAATTCCTAGACTATTTAGGCCCTAGCACTTAGGTGGCTAGGTGCCCCTTCCATGGAGGTCACTGCCTAGGTCACTAGAGAACTTTGACTATAATAAAAATATAAAAAAAACCAATGTGTCTATGCAATCTAGCACCCATCTTTTGCATTAGATAACCATCTACGAATGATATTTGTCTTGTAACATACTCAAATCTAAGTTCATAACCTAATATAGACCACTTTATCCATCATGCTTAAGATTAAGTTCCTTTTTCTTTTATATTTGATTTGGTATAGAATAGTAGAGCTTAAAATCATTATAAGGTGACAATCATCCTTTTTCATGAGGTTTTGTTATTAATTAAGTGATTAAGCCTTCAATTGGGGTTACATGTCCTAATTATCCGTTCCAAAAGTTTTGGATTTATCTTGCACTTGAGAATATAAATAGGATTAGAATGTGAAGAGAAATGAAACTAATGTGGAATTTCTTATTGTTAAAAAGAAAGGTGGCAAGTACATAAATATAGTGCTTAAGCATATTAGTAACTAAAATATTGCATGCAATGACATGACCTAATATACATATACCAAATATTGGGCCTAGATATAATATTACAATCCAAAATATTTCTATCTATGCAAAATGTGAGGGATCATATTAATAAGTTATGTAGAGTCACAATAGATTCATTAGATAAGTAAATGCACTAAATGAGTACTCAGTATACTAATGATGATATACAATTTGTAACATTTCCAAAATTCAAAAGTGATGCTAAGTTTGAATTCCTTATACCCCAATTAGATAATGTGCAAAATTTCACATAATTAGACTCAATCTGTACTCCCAAATAAAGTGAAAGGAACAAATAAATAAATACTAATTTGTATTCAATAATATGGCGATCCCATTCCTAAATTTCGGTTTCCATGCCTTTGTGTGATTTCACGCCATTAAGCAGATTGGACTCTATTTTGACCAGATCAGACTACCGAACTATTATCTTTCTCCCCGCTTCCCCTCACGATGGTTTCTTCCCGTCTGAGTAACTTCTCTCTATGACGACAGCTCTCTCTCTTCAATAACTTACTTCTTCCGTTTTCTTCTCCCTTCGTCTCCTCGTCTGCCCGCATTCACTAAGCCATAAATCTATAGAAATTGTCAAGTATCCAGGAATCCCCCAATGTCCGTTCTTCATCTTCCGCGCACTTAACATTCAACGGGCATAGATATTTTCTACCATAAATCGTGTAAGAACATAAATACATAGAGTTTTGGCCTACTCTTTTTCACCACCTATCGTTCCCAGATGCTCCCAAGACTTCCTGGATGGTTCTAGCAACCCAATTTTCTTCTTCAGTCGCTAGAAGTCGGCCTCACCTGTACGAGAAACACTGCCCAAATAACCTCACGGTAACGATCTTAAGCCCCTTGAATTTATTCTTAATACTTTCTCTGGAACGTTGTGAAGCCTTGTAGACGATTGTGGGCTTGTGCGTGTGGCCGAGCCTGTACCTTGATTCTGGACTCCGTTTGCCACGACTACCCAATCAAGTTACCTACTCGCTTATCCTACGTCTTGATCTATTTTCAAAGTCGGACGCCTTCATTGATCTTCTCGCCGTGGTTGTGCATCAGTTCTGATTGTTATACACTAATGTTTTGCCTCGCCGGAATCGTCCCCTATTTGTAGTCTCCTTGGTAGTCATATTAGAGTTTCGACTGGCTTTTACACCAGCGAGTTGGTACCTGAATCCTCCAACTCTTCGTATTGCTTATGTTACGTGTTGTGTCTTTGTATTTGATTTTCTATCCATCATCTTCATATTTGGATCTTCTTCCTGTCATCGTGATGGCTCTTGCAATCACCGGTCCGGTTTTCCCTGTTTGCTTGGTTGTTGTTGTTCCTGTCTCGATCACCGGTCGTCCCCTGGTTTTAGACAGGTTTAATCAAACCCGCTTAGAGCCTTAGTCCCTGTGAGTGCCCCAGCAGAGGCCTCTGGCCGTATGGGTGCTAAAGGCAAGGGAATGCGATGTGGTTTCAATGATGATGCTCTGCTATTTGGTCACCTCCCGAGCATGCCATCTTCAGGTCGACTGGTATTCCGGCAGCACAGATTCATCGATTCTACTGCCAAGTCTTTGTTTTGGTCTTGTTTTATGGTTTCCACTGTATGGGTAATGTTAGACGCAAGCCTGCAAGATTTGTGGTATTATCTTCCGCTCTGTTTTCCTCTTCCATGTCCTGCTGACGACGACCTCCTCCCCAACTTGGTAACCTCAAGTCTTGCTCATGGCTCGGTGGGGTCGTGGCAATCATGGGAACGCATTGGGATCTCGACCCATGCGCGAGGATTGTGGCAAGGCGAGTTTGTTCACTGGGGAAACTAGCTTCTGGAGTTGTTGCTGACTTGGAGCGAGATGGAAGGGGAAATACCCCCTATATTCATCCTCGTCACCCTCACATTGCCTAAGGACCAGCGTGTTGGGTGGAGGGTATTTTATACGTCATTGCATTTTATAATGGTGTTGGCAATCAAACACTCGAGATGAATTGTCGTGACCCTCCTTATTGAATAACATTAGCGGCGCAATGGTTGATCACTTTATTAGTTAAGTTGCTATTTAATTAATAGAAAACGTCCATTTTGCTAAAATCATAATAAATCGTTTGGATTACCAAAAAAATAAATAATATAAGCAGATACGAATATGAGATCAGAAAAATGAGACCGATATAACGTGATAGGTTTGATGAACGTATTCCAAACTTACAACAAGGTCATATTGCTAATAAAGAATTTAATGGGGTTGATATTAATCATATGTGTACTTATTATGATTAGGTGGTGTAAGGACTTGAACCAAATCTTAATTGCGTTATAGAGTGAGTTTGTCAGATATTAAGGTATGTACTCCTCCCTATTTATAACTGGGCATTTATGTGACTAAATTTTTCCATAATGAGGCATCTTTTGAAATACTTGCTCTTATTCCATTTGTTGGACAGTTCATATACTTTCAGTTGGATTTATTAATCTTTTGAAATTATTATCATATTGAATTGGGTTAATGACCCCATCTGCTATTGTGCTTAAATCATGCCACATGTTTGTGAAAGATATATCTTGCCATTCTATTTACGCATGTTAGATAATTCGACTAGTTTAACTATCGTAGACGCTTATGCGTAACCATTAGGGCGCGCTACTTCCGCCCGGGGTGTGCTAATTCCACCTTTTTATATACATAGATGTGCTACTTCCGCCTAGGGTGCGCTACTTCCACCCATTTTTACTTAGGTCAATGGCTCAGTGGTGTCTTGGCCCTATTATAGTTATTTTAGTCAAATATATCTACATGCAAATAATTGTTGTGATACTGATGAATTTTAATGGCAAGATCTGTTATTTCACTTGTTTATTTATATGCCTCATTCTTTTGGAAATTCTTTCTCTTGTTACTTCTCATTGAAACTTACCTAACTTCAATGTCCCCTCTTTTGATGGGAACATCTTACTTTACTTTTTAATGCCCTAGTTAATCCTCTAATGTACATACTCAACGTTTGCTGATTCATACTTTTTTTCCTATTTTCTGGGTGTTCCCTCCACCCAGCTGTAGGTTCTTTATAGGACTGAGACGCGGGACGATCGTGAACTCATTGGTGAACATAGGGATAGCTTGAGACAACCTTGTTACCCTCTGCAGATGGGCTTATGTATATATAAACGTAAAGTTCCGTTTTATGTACCACCCTTAGGGTGAGAAAGTTATGTACTGGAAATATTTTGTAACTTTATAAATAGTTATATTTTCCGCTGCTTAATTATTTCATGGCTCATGTTTCTACCATTGAGTGTCTAGTAAGTTAGAGTTGGGTCAAATTTTGTATGATATTTTCCGTTTCAAACTAGGCTTGATCTGGTTGAATTAGGTGTAATTTTGGTCAAGCACATCAATTAGTGAAAAGTAGGACAACAAAGGTCATATTAGGTCTGATTTAGACAAATTAAGTCAAGTTAGGTCCCACTTAGGTTAAACTAGGACTAATTTACACCAAGTTATGGAATGTTAAATGTAGTATAGGTAACATGAGATGTGATTTCCATGATTTTTCACAAATAGAATATGATCACTAAAAATGAGGACAACTTAACTTGTATTAGGTTTGATTTACTCCACTTAAGAAAAAATCGTCTTCATTTAGGCAAAATTACGCCTCATTTAGATTAAATTAGGCCCTGTTATGAAAGTTATGGTAAGTTAAGTCTTTTGTAGGTAACGTGAGATTTTTCATTGTTGAAATTTGGACTAACTAATATTTGAGATAACCTTTATAGATATTTCTTTTTAACACACATATCACTATATATATATATATATATATATCTGTGTGTGTGTATAAATTCAATTAACCTAAAAAAAGGGAAATTACAAAATTCATATATAGTCTAGGCCCTAGCGCTTAGGTGGCCAGGCGCCCCTGCCTTGGAGGGCACCGCCTAGGTCACTAGACAACCTTGACTATATCTAAAAAATAAAAACAATTTAAGGTGCCAATGCAATCTAGCACCTGTCATTTGGATTAGCTATCCACTTGAAAATAATATATAACTAATAAAGTTAAAGTTGGAAGAGATTCTATAAGGTTTCCCACCTTAAACAAGGCATGATCTGGTTGAATTAGGTGTGATTTTTGTCAAATATATCTGTTAGTGAAAAGTATGACAGTAGATGTCATATTGGATCTGATTTAGTCATATTAAGCCAAGTTAGGTCCCATGTAGGTTAAACTAGGCCTAACTCAGACCAAGTTATGAAAATTTAAGTTTATAGGTAACACGAGATGTGATTTCCATGATTTTGCAAAAATAAAATTTGATCAATGAAAACGAGAAATTTTTTAGTCGTATTAGTTCTGATTTATGCAAATTATGCCTCATTTAGGCTAAATTAGGCCCAATTATGACTTGTTAAGTCTTTTATGGGTAATGTGAGATTTTATATTGGTGAAATTTCACTACAACAAATTCCAGTTTCTCCGACATACAAATCTTCCTGGACAGAACCCAAGCTATGCCAGTACTGTTTTGCGGTATTTTTTATTATGCCGTGAAGATGTCGTTAAGGGACGTGCCGGTGAAAGATTGCCAGCATATTATTGTTGGATCCTAGATGGGTGATTAGATGCTCTAGATGGGGTGAATAGAGCTGAAAGCACTTAAACAAAACTCATTAAACCTTCAAGATATATGACAAGATAAGGTTGCTAAATAGGTAATTTGAGTGCAACTAAAACATACATAGCAAGGGAGAGAGAGATTGAACATGCACCAATTAGACAAGCTATTTAGAGTGGTTCCACACTTCAAACTAGAAGCGTGTCAGTCCACTTGCCTAGAGAGGTCAACCTCTAGGACTTCCAAACTATTGCACTCTTATATTCATTCACAAGACATACAATGCATGACCAAACAAAAGACTTACCTATCCAATACAAAGAGTCTTCAACCTTACCAAGGACTTACCCACTTTGGAAGAGTCTTCGGCCTTCTCCAAGGACTTACCCACTCTTGCACAAGTCTTCAGCCTTGCAGGGATCACCCACTCTTCTTGGATCTTCAGCTTTTGACTTCACCTTCACTCGAAGAAGCTTCCACCAAGGACTTACCTACTTGAACAAGGAGTCTTCTGCCTTCACCAAGGACTTACCCACTCTTGCTCCAAGTCTTCAGCCTTGATCTTCACCAAGGGACTCCTTCCCTTGTTCTTCTTCACCTCTCTTGGATAAGAGAGAGAACCTTCATCTTCATGATTGAAATGAGAGATGGGGAGGTGGTGGAAGTGAGAGCCTCACAAGATATACATATTGGACTAGCTCTCTTACAGATTTCCTACTCACTCTAATGGATGTAGCAAGTGATTAAGCTTAGAGAGAGAGAGGAGGCTGTAGGAAGCACTCAACTATAGAATAGGAGCCTCACAAAGAGTTTGCAATGAATGCTCAACCTTGGAATGAAGCCCAAGGGGTCCTATTTATAGCTGGGGATGCCTATTAGCCTTTGGGAACACTTGGGGCCGAAAACTAGCCGTTTTGTGGCTTGCAACAGATATATTTTCACTTGTTGAAACTCCACAACGGCTAGAAACACTTTTCTACACTTTTCCGTACAGTGCAATCGGTCGAGTTTCTATAAGTGTAACTCGACCGATAGAGTAAAAGACAAAACCGATATTCAGACCATCGGTCGAGTTTGTCCTGGGGAAACTCGACCGATCAATGAAAATCGAATTGGCCAGTTACTCCATCGGTCGAGTTCTGTGAAACCACAACTCGACCGATGCAATCTCCAGAAAATTGATCAAGGATGATCGGTCGAGTTTTCAGGATGGGAAACTCAATCGACAAAGTACATGTAATCAATTTTTAAAGTTGCATCTAAAGTTCTCTAATATTCGATCTAAGTGCTCCTGATATTTTTCTAAGCTTAATTACAAGTCATACAATCATTACAAGTGATTTACAACATGATTCTAATGGATATACATCATATTACAAAAACGTGCACTTGTATTGACTTTGACTTGTCTTTTCTCCAATTTGAGATGCGCAAGTTAGGGCAATTGGAGTGTGTCTATACCTAATCTGAAATCACTCAAGTAGAAGCATTAGACACCAATATGTGGAATGGTTAGTCATCATCAAAACATGGGTTTAGTCAATTTAGACGCGAGTCAACATTGACCTAATTGACCTTGAGTCAACAATTATAACATTCCATAAATCAGTGAAAAAATTGGCATTATGCACATGCCAGAAATGAATCTCAAAATGCTGGGAAATAAGCCTGGAAAAGGCAATTCATTAATTGTTATAACTGAATTTAAAATGCTAAAATATGAAGTCGCAAACCATCAATATGCCGGAAACTACATTGTAAGAATATGCATCGTCACCATCATTCACATATGATTTTATAGGACAATATAAATGCCAATTGATATATATATATATATATATATATATATAGAGAGAGAGAGAGAGAGAGCTCAAGAATACACTCTTATGGAAATATATTAGATCACATATTATTTTTGTATGTACATTGATACGTTCCTCTGACATCAATAGAAAATGACATTATTGAAACAAAAAAAACATGGCACATTGTCTTCAAATTTTCTATTGTTGTACATGTTTCACTTTTGATGTCTAAACAAATATTTTAATACATTCTTTTTTTACAATATGGTCACTCAGCCGCTCCTATGGCTCAACACCATTACTCTTTCTGCTTCAAGAAATATCTGAATACTCTGGTTCATGCAGCAGCTGCATGCTCTGCTTAGCCCAACGACTGCTTTTTCTGCTTAGCCCAATAACTGCTTGATCTGCTTCACCCAGCAGCTGATATCTCTTCTTTGCTGGATTGACGATATCTCTTCTTTGCCCACCAGCTCCACGGGAAGGTTATAAAAGACGACATATGCTACCTTTTGAGATGTGTGGGACGTTGAAACAGTAGATGGTGTCGAAGTCACTACTTGTCCAACACATTTTCAGCCTCTAGATAGATGCAGGTATCGAACCAGTGGAGAGCCATTTGTAAGACCTTTCTGAACAGAGAGGTTTTTGAGCTTCCTGTGCCAATCGAACAAAGGAAGATTCCGCAACTAGCTTCTTTGGAACTGTGAGAGTACAACATCCGGTGTCCATGGATAAAACACCTACTCCTATCCACCTTGTTCCATACCGGAGGCAGTGCATGAGTTTCCACCAACACACAATCACTAGCAGCGTTGTTGAAGAAGATGCAGGGGTAGAACCAACAATTGGATGTTAGGAAACGATAAAGCTAAGTGAAAATAACTTAATTCTATAATAAATATAAAAATATTCAATAAGTACTAGTATACTACTTTTTCGTAATAACCAATATATCATTCTATTCTCAAAATGAGTTGGAAACACATGGAGAAAATGCATCATTAAATGGAGCTTTAATAATGAGTATTTGCATCTAAAGTTGATTTTCTTTTTCACATCACTGGTAGAATCAACCTGGTACAAACCAATTTCTAAATTCTATGTATTATTGCTACAAGTGATGAAGATAAAAGAAAATATATCTTGCAGTACATCTTTTAATACAATAACTTCACTTGGAAAACATCTAACAAGTGACAGTTGACTTGCATGCTAGGATATAGATGACAAGTTAATTGGTTCATGTGCTCATACAAAGATGTAGAAATACATATATATATATATATATATATATATATATCTGTGTGTGTGTGTGTGTGTGTATTTCTTGATCTATGCTAACTCCCAAAATCTACAGTGGTGGCTAGGAATAAAGGCAATATACCATGATATATGCTAGCTCCAAAAGCAATGTGGGTTTAAAGATGAATGCTATGCAGAGCCTTTGGCAAAGCTTTTATGACTGATGTAGCAAGAATTATAGAGGAAAAACATCAAAGTAGATACTCTCCCGAATAATTGTGCCACCTCTTCACTTTAAATTGTGTTTGTCTTCCATACTAATTAGATTTCTAAAATGTCACTTGAAGTAGTTCTTGCTACCAACAACAAAAAGTTGTTAAATTTAGCCATCACTTTTCCACACTAGTAACATTTGAGTGTATGGAAGACTTTTGAAACAAAACCATTTTTGCTTTGAAGATATTACATTGTAAAACATATGTTGTGAGGATGGGCAACCGAGAAAGAAAAGTTTGTAATTGGATAACGTTAGAAATTTGCACATGGGACAAATTGAATCTGTCAGCAAAACAAGAAAAAAGGTGCAAAACACAAGGTGTTGAGACAAGCACTCATGTAAATGTATTCCCTCTATATTGAAGTAGATTTTTAGATATATTATAAGGTACACATACCTTCTAAATTCTAAGTAACTAGACTTTATTATCATTAGTTACCAAATAGTACACCGACCTTTAAAAGGAATCATCAAATATATATTTGTTGTTACTCGAGAAAATACTCAACTTAAACCTAGAAATTGAATTAGATCCTGCAACACAATATTGAAATATCATCCTATGAATAAAACTAATAAAGTCAAGGAATACATATGTAACAATTGATATTCATTTGTAAGAAATTTTACAAAATTCAAGGGAAAAACAATGGGTTCATCGAGGCATCAACGAAGAGAACTCTACAACATAAGTTTGACAAAGAAAAAATAGGTATTAACACTAATTTATAATTTTCCCCAGAAAAGCGTAAATTTAAGTACACCTCACAATTAATCATGAATCATAAACTCTTGTTTTACCTCATATCATGGGGTGAACGCCACATACCCTATTTATTGCATAGGTTTTGTTGTTTGAAGCCTTAACCCTGCTTTCCTCGCCACATACGCAAAAGCCTAGATCTCGAACTATATGTAGTGATTTTTATTGGTATTGGCAAGATTGGTGTTCAAGAATAAACATATCTGATTTCCTTTGAGGGAAATGGAAAAATTAAAGATGAAATATATAATATGAATAGAAGAAAGAAACATGAAACATGAACAAAAAGGCATATTTAACCTCACGCTTCATAGATCAACATATGTTTTGGGAGATTAGTTGATCCTAAAAACCTTATCAACCTGCTCGAGATTTTAATATGATAGCGAAATAAGATTACTATGTGTCTCATTTACATGTTATACTAGAACGAAAAGGTCATTACATATTGATATTACAGTGAACTAATCTAATGTTGGTTATTTCTTTTTTGTGCAAACTGCACTGCATGAATGGAAAATTGTAGGAACTTACCTTTCCTACTCATTCACTTTGTCTATGTACTAACAAACATGATTTTATTTCCAGGGAGAAGACAATGACCTTATTTTTATTTTTTAATATTATATATACAGAAGAACATGTGGTTGGTATTCAAACAAAATACTATTTTAGATGCCACTGGAAAAGCATAAGTATTACGAAAGAACTCAGAACTCTTGGTATGTATGCCCTGAGAGCCAATCATGGGATGATTGGTGGGATACATTAAGATTGATTTGATAAACATCAAAGGAAAGCTTCCAATTCTTTCTGGTTCAGTCATATGAGATAGTGATAGAACAGATTGAATGTCTAGAGAATGACAGTACTCAATGACGTATGCCTTTAGGTTCATGACCTGAACGATGAAATCATACAGATGCTAAGAGTTTGTACATTCTTGTTATGTCCCTAGTCGGATGTCATTGTGGAAGGTAGATAGACAGCAATGATACACAAGACTAGATTGTGGTGTTGGTTGATGACAGAATCTCATTAATCATGATATAGAGATATCAAACCAAACACATAGGTACTTGTTAGAGAACAAGGTACCGGACAGACCCACCGTGAGTTTGATACATGGAACCATGAGATGGTAGTCACAGTCAGTACTCACAGTGATGGTGGTGAGTGTGATTCTTAGACCTGAAATCACTACACTCAACACATGTCGTTGGGCACACTTTGACATCATCAAACGCAGTCCTGAAACATGGGTTGTTATAAAGGTGATGATTGGGTGGCTTTGACACATGGGGCTTTTGAGGGGTGAGTGATAGATATGGGATTTGTCCCTCCTGAGGGAGTTTGATATCCAAGGCCACTTGATGAGTAGGATTGAGATAGGCGTGCGCACGCATGTGTGAATCAGTATGTGATATTGATGTCATACATATCTCCTTCAATCTACTCTGAGATCAAGAAAGTGAATGAACGTTGACAGGATGATTGTTCCATGCCTCGAGTTCATTCGGGATATCAGTGACAAAGGAATTATACATTCACTGTAACACCATTCACGGAATGTAGGATGAAAGTTGTTCTCCAACTTTCTACTTTCACTTGGGTAGCACTGATGTGTGACTAGGCAGCGCTCTTTGCTTGTCAAGTCATAAGTGTTATGGACTTTCACTGTCAACGTGAAATGGACCTGCAAGGTCACACACATAGGATTTAACCTGGAAGAGGAGTTTTGTCCACAAAGAAATGTTTAGATTGATTACTAAAGGAGTTTAGTAGTTCAATTAAACACTCAATCAGTCGATGGCTCAACATCGTATGGTTCAAGGTGTTGGACGCATTGATTGGAGTATCGGATTGATTGAAATCGCAATTGACTGATTTTACCCAACCTGTGCTCCCAACCGATCGGTTCATGTGATGAACCGGTCGGCTGAGGTTGCTGAACCGGTCGGCTGGAGTGTCCAGGCCGATCGGCTCATACCCAGGTTGAAATGACCGGTTCAAGAGTTGAACCGATCGGCTCAACTGGTGCAACCGACCAGTTGGGAAAGTCATGTCGGCAAGAATTTTCCTTTGGTTTCAAATTGCCCAATTCGATTGGGAATAACATTGGTATTCGATACCAATTGAGAACGAAACAAGGAAAGTCTTTTTGAGCCGGATTAGGACCATGAACCGATCGGTTCAGGGAACCAATCGATCGGTTGGAGTGCCCCAAACGATCGGCTCAGGACCAACCGATCGGCTCAATGGCCGAACCGATCGGTTCAGTTGTGAACCGATCATTTCAAGTTGCGAACCGGTTGCTTTTTGTGGAAAATTCTCGAACCCTTCTACTCCTGCTTTAGTCCCATATTGCCGGACACAGAGAACCCTGTCCCATGTCCCGCCTATATATAGGGGTATTGGGGGCTTCTCAAAGTACAACTCAATGCAAGCCGGTTGCTTTGCGAAGTTGTCGTTCTCTCTGGTTTTGGTAACCGTGAGAGATCCCGAGCAAGTGCTTCCCGCAAAAGGGAGGTGCAGCAAGGGAAGGACAACTGCAGTTGCAACTGGTAGCAGGAGAGTGTGTTGGCGACTAGTACGTCAACAGGAGGGTGCGACTCCTTCCACTTCCTTGTGGGACAAGGAGAGTGTAGTTCCAGATGGTCCGTGTGGACTACTACAGAGGCGGGAGGACACTGCCACTCAGGAGGACAACTGTCATCCGACAGTCCGGTAGGAGGAGGAGTCATCAGTCCCGGTGCGACCAGGAGCTGCACAGACACCGTCCAAGACCAGAGTTGAAGACCGCGCATTGCACAAGGTATTGTCGCCGAGCAAGCCTCGGGACAAGGTATGATTCCACAAACCATCCTTTCCTATTATATAGACGTTGACGCGTTTCCTCGGTATGGGTTGGGGGAGAAATTTTTTGTTTCCGCTGCCTTATCTGTCTCCCCTAAAACCCAACAGGAACTACAAAAAAAATCACAATTTCATGGTTGAAGATGCTTATCACACTTGCCTCATGTGGTCTAATTCCACTATATCTGCATGGTTTGAATTGTAAACTGATTAAGCTCCTTTATTTTATTTCAGATTAAAGGAACTATTGAGTGGAATCAAACAAACCTAAAAGAAAATAGATGATAAAAGAAGTCTCTTTCAACAAATCCTAGATAAACTGGACCATTTTCCCCTCTACCACACAAAAAACATGCCTATGCACTTCTCCATGTGCTTTCATCTCGCCTAGTGAGCATTCTCTTGTTAGCGCAGATGCAGCAAGGACCAACGCGTTACCTACTACCATTCCTTCAACTCCATGGTCGTTACATTCTAACATGCAACCTACAATGTTGGATCCATGGTGCTGAACTTAGATTTAGTTTTGACTTCACCAGGTGTGGACATATAAGTTTGTGGAAACTTCTACGAAGTTTTGAGGAAGTTTAGATGCAAACTTCAACAAACTTCGATGTCGATTTTTGAAGAAACTGATGTGAATTTGTAGAAAACTTCAATTGAAAACTTCTACTTATGTTATACATACCTTTATCTTATAATTGTTAATTTAACAAAAAAATATGATTCGCAACTCTCTAGACCTAGGTAGGTTGACAATACAATGTGTTGCTTACAATGGTCAAATGTGAAATATAGATACAAATACACTTCAAGTGTTGAACATATGTATTAAATACAATATACGAACAAATAGTAGTTACAAGACACTCCCTAGGAAAGAGTGCAAACAACAAACATAGGAGTTGATATTGGAAGCTATGAAGAGGTTGGAGGTGACACCTATGACTTATATGGTCGTTAGGGCACTAGTTAGGATTAATTTTAGAAAAGGGAATTGGCGGACCCACCTAGATTAAGTTGGCGTTAATGCTCCATTTGGTAAAGCGGTGCGATTGCCCGGGCAGCGATTGGGCAAGGTCGGGCATGTTGCAATCGCTCACAATCGCTGTTACTAAACACAAGATTACCCGCCACTTTGAATTTGTATTGTTTTTAGCATTAATTAGCATTCATCTGTAACTTTTTTCCACCGGACAAAAATCTTGCGGTGGTCCATCTCACCGTACCAAAGCGGTGGCACACCAATCGCGTTGCCAAATGCTACATAAGTTACAGAAGCGTATAGATTCATTACATATATAACTAAACACAATTTTAAACAGACCTGAAAGCAAACTATACCAATGTTAACTGAATATTAGGTGATGATGATTCATGTGCATAGAAGTGATAGTTCTAGAAAGTGTTTGTATTTAGACAATTACACTAATGACAAGAGCATAGTCACTTATGGATAGCTTTTAAACCTAGATCCCTTCCTATGAAACCAACAACCACATTTGGATAGCTAGAAGGTGTAATAGTCATAGTATTTCTTTACCGAGCTCAACTCCAAGATCGAGAAGCAACAAAAGTTGTTTCTTGTTGTTGGGGGGGCATGGGATGTGACAAATGTCAAATGTAGTTTTTGAGATCCCAATACTCCTCTAGTGCATACATATTATCCATACTTAGTATCGATCACACAAAGATGAACATTGCAAATTGTACACGTTATGGCCTTCATCTTTATGAAACATTGTCAACACATATACATAGTGGTTGGACTGTGAGGTTTCAACTTCATTTTGATGAAGTAACATGGATTGGTGGCTGTTGAGAGTTATTTAGTTAGTGTTTTATTATTAGTTTGTAATATGAGCCTAAGTGTTTTGACCCATTAGGGTTGTCTTATGTCCTGTACACTTTCATGTTCTCTTATTTATAGGAGCAGGGTTTCTCCTATCTAATACATCAATTAGCCATCTCTTATTTTCTAATATGGTATCAGAGCAGTGATCCATAACCTTAAACCTAGAAGACACAAAAATATTTGTCTCAGCCTGCGGGCGGCTGCCATCTATTCTGGCTTGGCCGCCCGCCTGACAATTTTCCTTTCAACCGCTTTTCTCCATATTAGCATGCAATTTCCGACCCTGCCTAAATCTATCGCCGTCAAAATTAAATGGCTTTCACCGCCAAGTTCCTCCTCCGCCGGTTTTTGGTGTCTACCGTGGTGAATCCCTCCAACCCCGACGACGTCCTGAGCAATCTCCAAAAGACACGCGCCGCCCTGATGCTTCTCAAATCCAAGAAGGACCTAGACAAGATCCTTGACATCTGCCCCGCGGCAGCACTGACCCCGGATCACCACCTGGACCGCCTGGTGTTGTCCTCCGCCGTCTCTAACCTCACCGCATCGAGCTCCTTCTCCACTGTGCGGTCTCTCGTCGATGGCATGTCGACGTCAACCTGTACCGACACCACCCAAAAGGAACAACGTCTCAACGCGTGCTCCATCATGCTGTTCGGCCAAGCCGGGCTACTGGACGAATCCACCTGGACGACGCCATGCACTTCTTCGGCCGCCGCCCGGGCGTGGAGACCCTCACGCTCTCCAGGGAATCGACTCATCTTGCTTTTCCAATCGCTTTTTTTTTTACACATCCGATTCTGTTGGCTATTTTTGCATTCCACACAGCCATTCTTCCTTAAAGGTGGCCTTCCAGCAGCAGTCCGCCGACCGTACCAACCTTCAAACCCGATTCTCTGGCAATTGTTATTGCTGCAAGAAGAACTGGACGGGTTCATGGACAAGCTGTTGTAACAGCTTCTAAAGCTGACTAGGCCTCATTCATTTTATTAATGCTCGCTAGAGGTGGTGCTTTCCTTACTCACCAGTCAATTTATTTCACTTCACTTGCTGTTGTTTGTGCATTGTTCTTGAGACGGGGTTCATTGTAGTTCTCACCCATTCTGTACTAGAGACATGCTATGCTTGGATATTGATTTGAGAATTAAATCTGGTTGCGAAATTCTTGTGACTTACTAGTGCAAATTTATATGGATTTTATCTGTCATGATGTTCATTTCTGTGAAGAATTGTACTCGATTTTCATCTGAAAAATCATTGTGGGTCTTTTTTTCGGGGGCCGCCGAATTGGGGGGCCGCGCCCCCCCAAACCCCCCGGCAATGCTACGATATATGTTTCTTTCTGGGTGTTTCTTTGTCTTTGTCCACCCCAACCACTCATGATTCTTCCGTGGTTGGTGTGAGGGGGAGAAATAGAGAAGAGATGGAGAGAAGAAGAATTTTATTCTGCTGATATATGGTTTCTTCTACTGCTGCTATTATTTCTTATTCATCATCTACCTCGACTGCTGTTATGATATATGATTTCTTCACAGCAAGCTGCACCATACATAAGGAAAACTATGTCCTATCATGGCCTGGCTATCCACACATGTAGAAAGCAGTCACCTAGTGAATGGTTGTCAAACCGGATTATGCAAAGAAGACTAGTGAATACAACTTTTAAGGGAGCATATGAGGTAGGAATAAAGAAAACTATGTTACTTATCTTAAATGTTACTAAGAGATCTCTAGCTTATATGTGAATGGTTTCATTTTCACTTGATCCACATAGCCCACCTTCTTTATTTTATTGTTAATAGTTATTTAGAAGTAGGGCTGGCAAATCGGTTCAGGTTGAACAGATTTTATGTTGGGTTGAGCCTAAAACACATGAACTAAACTCAATCAGAAAATAATTCCGGATCTGACATAACTGATAATGGCATTTCCATGTTGAACCCAAAAATACAAAAGACCAAAAATGATTATTCCCTTTTGCAGTTAATATAACAGAAAAAATCATCATAAAATTGTAGTAGGAAGCTATGAGATTACCAAAACCAAGCATAGGAAGGTAGATTAACAAATATTAAAATAGAAAAGGCATAAATGTTAACAAGTACTCACATATCTTTCTAAACTGACATAAATTTAACTACAAAAAAAATAAACACAAAAGAGAAAAGTAACATTTAAGATCAAACCAAGAAACATGATACAAAGAAAAATGTAATTAAGGAGGTGATATCAATAGTAAACAAGCATACAAATAGTAAACAATAAGCCGATGTCAATATATTCCATAAGGTTCTGTGAGAAAAATATAAATGATACATTCATATTCCAAGATGAAGTTACAATGATGGTATGAATCCATAGATACATTGTCTTCTTTCAGATCAAGTTTATTTGAAAAGGGAGTATGGTAAAAAAATGAAAGTGTTTACTATTTTAATTTTATTATGGTTTGATCAGCCTTTTAGGGTCTAGAATGTCAAACCTGAATTTGATCCATAACAAGGGCTCTTGGATTCAATTCGGTTTTTGGCTGGATAAAGATATTGCACAGCTAGGACCTCTTAAACGGCATATGGTTCATCTGATCAGGTTGGATTTCGCAAACACTGTCTTAAAATGAGGTGCATATTGTCTCATATTGGAAGCCTAATGTGAGTTCTCTATACATAGAAGCGTGCTTGATATCTCTCTGGTTCCATTGACCACATTGTTAAACAAGTTTCCAAATATACGAAAGAAGTCTATTATGAATGGTCAATTCTGATATATTGTCTCCCCTCGAATATACATATATTTTCTATGAGTAGATTGTTTTGTTTATACTAATATCTTTCCATCAATAACAACTCCAATCATAGTATGAATGTTCAAGCTAACTTTGTGGTTCGTATCAGGACAAGGGATTGGGCTGTCAAAACCCTACCTTTTCCATCAACTTGAGACTAACTGACCCTTAAGAAAGCTATTCTCCGCTCTTGAATAAGATAACATGTTAAAGTTATGGAGGAACATGTCTACTTCTAAAAAAAAATACTATAATCTAATGTTTATCTTGCCTCGTCAATATTGAAATAGATGTATATTGATCTTTTTATTAATGTTATAACTTCGGAAATTGTTAAAAGGAAATTAGTTGCTACTTCACGCATAACATTTGTCTGTCCTATACAGATAGGCACACATTCGAAGAAGACAAGATGTATAGATGATTATCAAGCGCCTACTCCTCAAGCTAGCTAGGCCCCATCAATTGACTGCTAGAATCGTCAATCTGAAAATTTGTTCCAACTTCGTACCTTTTTTTTAATTTGCTTAGGCCTTGCTGTCCGCTTTCTCTGAGATTGCCTCTATTCACGATGCACAATATGAAAAGCACCCAATGCCGAAGTCGTTGTCCCTCCATGTTACAGATTGCTCCAAATCTAACATTGTCTGACTATTGTGCTATCGTGATCACCTGCAAACGTACCATGCTAAAAGAAAATGAAGGAAGGATTAAGGGATGTATATGTGAATGTATTTATAGGATTGGTGAAGTGTCCGACTACGACTGAATATTTTTAACCCCTCTCAAAATCAAAGCATTGTTCATACCATTGAAATGGTTGTCCCCCGATGCTGACATTAGAATCCTGGAGGTTCTATGTTGCTCAAGAAATCCTCTGTGAAGCAACTACAGAATCTAATTCGGATGTAGCATAGAAACTTTGCAACTTCCGACGTACCAATTGGTCCTCGCAACCAGGGAGATCAGAGCTATGGCTGAGTACAATTTGACCTGGCTTAGAAGAAGGTATTTTGGGGGCGAGATGGAGAAGATGAGAGCTGTTGTGAGATTCGTCATTTCCTCTGCCACTGGACGGAGAACAAGAGGGTAGAGCAAATACAAATGGGAATAAGAAACTAGGTTTCTCGGTAACCAATGTCTCCTTTTGTTTATCGAAAAAAAAACCAGCGTCTCCTTTGACACGTGGTAATTGCAATTAGTGGAAATATTAAAGTCTGTAAAAAAATTATTTCGCGAGAGACGCAGTTCTAGGGGAGGGCAGCCGTGTTGCGACCATGGGACGAGGGCTTCTTTCGGCACTTCATTTTAAAATTGCCGAAAATTTATGTCGGAGATGATGGGTTTTGTTGTAGTGTATGGATTGATTAATATTTGAGATTACATTTATACATTTTTTTGTCTTAAACATACATATCAGTATATTTATATATGTGTATAATTCAACTATTCAAATGGTAAGAATTCCTATAAGTGTATGTTACAACTATTCATTTAGTATATCATCAAGGTATTTATCTAGAAATGTTGTTTAAACAATCTACAAAGGGTGAAGATTAACAATTCTTGTCTTGGAAAGTATTATGTTCTTTGATTTCTTTTTGTCTTGACCATTGTATTGTTAGTGGTTGAACTTCCATGTTTATTTATTGATTTTTTTTAGGTCATGCTCTACTTATACACACTTAGGATTCAAAATCTATTCATAACTTATTAAGTATTATATTTTATGATGCATATAATATTGCTTTCCTTCAAAGAAGAATCATAAACGTACTCAATTTCTTGCATCATTAATGTAACATCATGCCAACATTCATGGGATGGTCTTAGTGACTGATGCACAACATGGTGATTTACCAACAAGTTCAAAAAATGCAACCTTAAATATGACTCAAGGAGGTCATACTATATCACTATGAGTCTTACACATGTTATTTTCTACTATATTCACTAAGAAACCCTCCAAATACAGGATATGTACTACACATAGTGACCATAGTAGCAGCTAGAGGTGCACTTTCCTAACATGAGATATGCGATTACATAGTATTAGAACATATGTATAAATACTCATCTCCCTTACAGGCGGCATCTTGAAGTTGTCGGTGTTATAAGAACACAAACAACCTGTTAGATATAACCCATGACTGACAGCTCCAAATAAAACAAAATATGGAGCTTAGCCCTTACATTGAGATTAAATTCTTGGGAATGTACACATGTAGAACTCTAAACTATTTGAATATCTTGGGTTTGAGCAACTTCTCTTAAAAAATGATGTATCGGAAGAATATACATGAAAATTAAAACAAATATAGTATCACTCAGTGATTTACCTTAAAACATGTTAAAAAATATGGTATCTCAAATGCATCACTTTTCTACTACATCATTGGTTTAGATGTATGCATCTTAAATATGACTATCATGTTTTCTAAGTATGAACTTGATATATATGTGTATATAAATTATGTTTTCATACGTACAACTACTTTTTTTTATATTTTGATTATATTAGAGATCATTTAAATCTAAAATTATTATTTTCTACATTATAATTTAGGTTTTTGAAGCCTTTAAAGGATAAAAGCTGGATTGAGCAACCGGTTTGCTCCAAAGCTTATATTGATGGAATCTGTCAATTTCTTGAGCATGCTAATACTGGAATGGAAGGAGGCAAGATTATATGTCCATGTAGGAAATGCAAAGTGAGTATCAAGAAAAAGTTTCCTATTGATGAGGTGGAAAGTCATATGCTATACAATGGATTTTATAAGGATTGCAAGGATGGGATCTTTCATGTCCCTAGAAGTCTTGTTGAAAATCTCATTGCAAGTGGACATATAGACAATGGTGAACCACCTACAATTCATGAAGTCAATATGGTAGACCAAGATGACATGTAAATACTATTAAGGGAGGCACTGGGAGTAAATGTTACACATGTCGATGATGCATCAAATAATCAAGAAAATGAAGGGATTAATTTTGATGATCCACATGTTGATGACTCTAATGAGAAACATGTTCATAATACAAATAATCTTGAAGATGATGTGAAATATAGAAAGATGGTGAAACTATCCAATACAGAGCTTTATCTTGGGTGCAAAAAATTTTCAACACTCTCATTTGTTTTACGACTCTTCAATCTTAAATGTATGTTTCATTGGCCAAATAATTCTTTTAGTCAATTATTGGAGCTTTTCGTAGATGCCTTTCCACAATTAACATCATTCCCATCTTATTACTATGAAGTGAAAATTTTATTAAGGAATTAGGACTTGTATATGAAAACATACACGCATGTCTAAATGATTGTATGTTGTGTTGGGGTGAAAACTCGAATAAAGTTCAGTGCAATGTGTGTCAAACTCCTAGATGGGAAGGACAAAAAGACAATCTAGATGATGATGGTAGAGATGATAATGTATGCTTAAAAGGGACTGCATCAAAAGTTATGAAATATTTTTCCTTGATTCCAAGACTGAAAAGGATGTACATGCCCTCCAAGATAGATGAAGATATGATCTGGCATGAGAAAGGTCATGTAAAAGATGGAAAATTAAGACACCCATCGGATGCATTGATGTGGAAATAGTTTGAGATGATGTATCCACAATTTTCTTCAGACCCTCGTAGTGTGAGGATTACCATTAGTAGTGACAGCTTCAATCCCTATGGCATTCAAAACACAAATTATAGTGTATGGCCAGTAATTCTCAGCATCACTAACATGCCACCTTGGTTATGGATGAAGTCACACTCCTTAATTCTATCTTTGACAATTCCAAGAAAATCTAGTCCAGGAAATGATATTGATGTACACATGCAACCCATGTTGCATGAGTTGAAAATGTTGTGGGAAGGTTTTGATGCATTTGATGCTTACATAGGAGAACCCTTTAAGATGCGGGGAGCTTTGATGTCAACCATAAGTGATTTTCCTACTTATGCTATGTTATCAGGTTGAAGCATAAAAGGATATCATGCATGTCCTCATTGTGTTGAATATACTCATTCATACAGATGTGGTTCTAAGATCTGTTATGGCGGTCATCATAAGTGGTTACCAGATAACCATCCTTTTCATGTTCAAGGCACTTTATTTGATGGAAATAAGGAGTTTGAACTTTCCACAAATCCCATATCTGGAAGTGATTCACTACATGCACAATAACATGTTCACTTTATATATGGAAAGGATCCAAATAGGCTTACTAAGAAGAGAGGAAGAAAACATTGAGATGCAACAATTAGTAGTAATGTTGTGGATGAAAATAATGATGAAATGAAGGGATTTTTGAAGAAAAGAAGCATATTATTTGATCTTCCATATTGGGAGTATAATCCTCTCCGTCATAACCTTGATGTCATGCACATTGAGAAGAATGTGTGTGAAAATGTACTTGTAACAGTTTTGAATGTTGAGGGGAAGTGTAAAAATGATGAGGATGCAATAAGATTCCTCGAGGAAAGAAATATAAGAAAGTCCATTTCGCCCCAACTTCAGCAATATGGTAGTTTTTATATGCCTTAAGCTCCATACTCCATGTATCCAAAAGAAAAGGAACACTTTTTGTATGTCTTAGCTAAGCTTAAAGTGCCTGATGGATATGGTTCAAATATTTCTAGATGTGTTAAATTAAAGCTACGGAAGCTAATCAATCTTAAGAGTCATGACCATCACATTCTTATGCAAGATATACTTCCTATAGCTCTATGAGCATCTGGAGCAACAAAAGTTGTTGATGTGTTGTCTGATCTATCATATTTCTTCAAAACAATATGCTCCAATAGTATTGATCCAAACAAGCCAGATAATCTGTAAACAAGTATTGTTGAAACACTTTTTCATCTAGAGATGCAATTTCTACCTCCTTTATTTACGATTATGGTTCACCTCTTAGTTCATTTGGTTGAGCATGTCAAGTATGGTGGACATGCTCCAAATGGATGGATGTATCCAATTGAAAGGTCAAGATTTATTTATAATCCTTCAAATTCTATTGTAATTAGACATAATTATCAAAAAGGGAATGTCATTTTTTTGACCCCAATTAGTTTCTTATAAGGTATCTAGGTCGACTAAAAGGTTATGTCAGAAATAGAGCTCAACCAGAGGGTTCCATTGTAGAGGGCTATATTTTGGAAGAGATAATTAATTTTTGCTCTAGATAGATGGAAGGCACTAAGATGGTCTTCAACAAACCAAAAAGAAATGATGACACTATTCCAAATAAGGATATGCATTTTTTCAACTCTGGTGGGCATCGTGTTGGGAATGTTAAAGTTGTTTGCCTTGATGAAAAAAGTATGTCTCAAGCACATCGTTATGTTCTACTCCATTTTGAGGACATTATGAAGGACCTAAAAATGTAAGATGTTTCTTATTAAGTGACATACTTTATATTAAATATAAATAGAACTTGAGATAACCCAAATATTAATGTAGATAATTCTGAAACCAAAAGTGAGAACAATGTCTCAATAAAGGATCAAGAGTTGATCAAGTGTTAGAAGATAAGTGGATTCTAGAAGACTTTGAAAGATGGCTTACTTCTTAGGTAATATTGAATTGGTCATAGATTATAAGGACTAAATTTCTGATATACTTAACATGCCTAATATCTTTTCACTGTACTAGGTACCTAACATTGATGTGAGCAAAATAGAAGGAGAGTTAAAAAAGGCCTTAGCTCGTGGAATGAATTTCTATGCCAAGAGTTTTAAGGGATATATGGTTAATGGATATAAATTCCACACTATGGACCGTGAAAGAAACAGGAAGAAATAAAACTCTAGAGTAATGGTTGAAGCGGATGGGATTCCACACTATGGAAAACTCAAAGATATATATGAATTTGATTATTATGGGACTTCTAAAGTAGTTCTCTTTCAACGTGAGTGGGTAGATATAACTTCACCAAGGGGGTTCAAGCTTGATGGGAAAAATAATGCATGTGTGAATTTCTCTAAGTTGATGCACACTGGCCGATCATTGAAAAATGATCCAATCATTTTTGCATCTCAAGCTAAGCAAGTATTTTACATAGAGGATGAGATACAAAAATCATGGTTACAAGTTGTGGAATATGAGACAAGAGATTCATACGATGTTGGGGTGGTATCTGAATAGAATAATGATAGAATTGAGAAATATATTTGCTATGTGCTTGATAAACTTATTGTAACAATTTCTGTTGAGATACACTTTAACATCTATAAATATTTGTTTCCCAACATACAACGATCTACTAGATATGTTTTTATTAAGTGATTCAATATAGAAACACTATGCTCAAAGAGGAGGGTGTATTCAAAATATGTACTAGCCCGAGAGTTAAACATAATATTTTGATTTGTTTAGTTTAATTGTTGCTAGTAGATGTACTTGAATGCCATTTATCCCACACACAAGATGGATGCATCCATATATTTTCCCCCTTTGAGTACATGGGAAGCTCATGGGTGCTTTGATATATATGTAACACCAAAAAAGGAGAGCACTCCATTAATCGTGAATCACTTAGCCCGAAATCATCAATGCACACAAGACATGCATCTCCATATAAACATTTTAGAAAGGTAATATGAGCTACATGCATTAGTGAAAACTCTTGCTACTGCACACTGGAATCCCTAAAATTTAAACAATCACAACTCCAAAGGTCTCCAACAACTTAACATCTCGTTGCAAAATAGAGGAACTAGGTCACGAATGATCTACACTTTCCCAATAAAACCAACAACACCATCTGAAAACCTTATTAGGATTATGCATTTTGTATACAAGCTGTAGGAGTTCCTTCTAAAGCATGCCTTATTTCAAGAGTAATTATGCTCTGTATGTGTGTAGTTGATGAAGTCGTTGCACTCTAGTTTTTGCATATTGTGATGAATCTTTATAATTAGTTATAGAGATGCTTGGTGATTGATGCCAATATGAAATTTCTTTAGCCTTTTGCATGATTAGCTGTAGGAGATTCTATTTAGTTAATAAATATAGTTTGATCTGATTTTGGGTTGAGAATATGTGTCCTAGTTATCTATCTTGGGAGTTGACGATGCTACATGGATTAAGGTCTATACCATTGTTGTGCTTAAGGTTTTCATTTTTGAGTTCTTTTAAGCAATGTCTATTCCTCAGAATGTTGCTTGTTTTATTTTTTAATATTCATTAGTACTCTAGAAAGAGAGGTAAATTAATTTTGTAGTCTGTGTTTTTTATTTAAATTGACCTACTTAAAAAAAGGTGAAAGATGTGGCGAAGTAAGAGAACTACAACAGACTTCATGTCAAGGGATCTAGGCACAAATGATAATGAAAATCCATTTGCATCTAGTCATCATGGAGATCCAATCACAGAACCAAGATCTCAACCAGCCCAACATACTGAGGGTACATGTTTGGATGAGATTGATGACTCTTAACCAATTTCAAATAGCTCCAAAGGTGTGGAGTGGAATATCAATATTACCTTTGATGAAGATGATATCATTGAAATAATAGGTGATCATTATTTGTATTCCTTTGTCTTTAGAGTAAGCCTATCCCTTATAAAATTATACATATGACATTTACATATGATGCATATTTTGAAGGTAATATTATTAAATACAAAGGAAGAATTCAAGTTTCTCAAGTATGAGTGTTTGAGATAGGTCTGAAAATTATTGTCAAATTCAATAAATTTAAACAACCCATAGGGAAATGAGGTCATGTGTTGGTGAAATTTCTTGGAGAGGTAGCTAAGCAGGGGGGTTTATGCCCTATTGGGGAAACTGATTGGCACAAGGTGCATGATTTCTATAAAGTAGATGTTATGAAATTAACTCGGGTAAGAAACTAGACTCTATTTTTGTGTAATACTATTTTCCCATCGTTATCTAATGCCTAGGTTTAAGTAGTAGTGATGCGGAGCATAGAAAATATTTTTTTAATTTTATCTGATTCTTTTTGGAGCTAGGGAAAATTTCTTATTCCCATTGACTTGGAAATTGATGAAATGATTCTATCACATCTCAATGGGAAATGTAGAATGTTCAAACATAAGTTGAAAAAAACTCTACTTTGACCCAAGTAAGATAGAGAAACAAATAGCAAGCAATGTTCCAGAGAATATCATTTAAGAACAATGGGTGTTCTTCGTTAGCTATTGGTTTTCTACTGCAGGAAAGTAGGCTTAAGCATTGGCTAAAAATGATTATTCACTACTCAGCTTTCCATTAATTGGACTAACACAATTTTATGATGTGTAGAAACTTTTTGTAATAGGAAAGAGATTGCGTTCTCAAAAAGCACACTGTCCTACAACTGGTTGAAAAAGCTTTGTACAAAAGAAATATGATTTTGTAGGATATCATGTTATGGGTTTTTCCTTTGTAATCAAGTTAACAATTCAATTGAGTTTCTTTAACACATGTTATCTTATTCATAGGTAAAAAAAGAAAGTAGGGAACCTAGCATCTTGGAAGCATGGAAGATTACTCATGTCAGGAAGGATGGGAATAATGTGGATAATACAAACACATAAGAATTTGTGGTATGATAGATATTGATACCTATAAATAAATTGATTTATTGAAAAATTAAACATGTTGAAAAATTGATACAGGAAACTGTTAAAAAGTTGGTACATGAGCGTCTTGTTGAGAATCCTGAATTGCTCAAAATTGCAATAGAAGATGAGGTATTCAATGAGCTTATGTATCATGAGGCAAATCCCACTCAGCGTGTCATTGGTTATGGACATGGGGTGACTCACAGTAAAGTCTTTGGGCTAAAGGCTGATCTGAGGAAAGTTGTTTCCACAAATGACCCTATTGGTGTCACAAATCAACTCGTTTCCATACAAAAAGAGAATGAACACTTAAAGAATGAATATGCTAGTTTGAGATCACAATTCAATCAAATGACACTTGTTGGGTGTGGAATTGTGTTTTGTGATCCTATTGGGAGGAATGATAGTGGAAGAGACACACATCATGAAGAAGTAAGTATTATTCTAGGTCATTTAATTCATCCTTTCTCATTATTCAACTTCTATACAATCATTACCTATGTTCTTATCTAGTCATCACCTAATATGCATTTTCTTTACTTTATCATGCTCCTTGACTTTTCATTTATTAATACTTCTAATTTACCTTTGATTGTTGTTTATAATTGATTGTATTCTGAGAGAAACTTTTATGAAGAGGGGTAAATCCTGAAATTTCACTCCCCAACGTTTCTATGTAGGCATTAGAAGGATATTGTTTGTGGAGTGTGTCCTTATGCAAATGACATTTATCCATTGTTGAGGCACTAATGTTCTTCGGGTTAAGATACATAGGAGACAATTTTGGGGAGTGTGGGATGGTGTAACATTCCATTTTGGTTCCATGAAGAAACAAGTATATATCAAGTAGCTTCTAAATCCAATTATACTAAACATCATGTGACTGATGTCAATGTATAGGCTGTCACAATTGCAGGACTGAAAGTATCAGATATGTTAACCTAGTGTGTGTTTTCGTATTCAATTAACATAATGGTTGAGTTGTTTGCCTATGTTCTAGTGTGGGGTGGCCTCGAGTTTTTTCTTTGGTTTGTTTTCAAATGTGACTTTTCCTTAGAGAATGGTGTGCTGAATTGTGCTTGCTGAAAAAGCTATTATCTTATTGGGCCAAGTATCTTGCTTAGGTTTATGGATGTCTCTATTTGACTGTGGAAAACCTACGGATGTACATTGCACAATCAATATAATCATCTTCTTACATCCTATATATCGCCAATGTGTGCCAACAACCCATTGATACAGAATGAAACTACTAGAGACCATGCTTTGTACAACGTGCTCTGTTGCACTTACGAATAAAAAGAACCTACTCACACTAAAAAAATTGCATATGAGGGTTAAGCTATACTAAATTCATATGCCACTCTTGCACTTTTCTTTCCTACAACTGTTGTTTTTTGTATTTCACAAATACTTGCTGCAGCAACTACAATTCCTTTCATCCTATCCTATTTTTGCAGTTACCATCCAATGTTGAGGTAGTGTTGTTCTTGGGGGTTAAAATACGTAGGATACATTTACTTGAATTTTTTTACTTAGTCAGTGATAGTCATCAAAATGTGAAGTCATGTTTTTAAGTCTCCTCACCCAACCAAGGAGGGTCTGAATATGTTGTGTGTTAGGATTCTAACTCTAATGCCCTAAAATCATACAATGTTGGTTCTGAAGGTGCCTCTACTTCTCTACAACTTTATGATGACACAAGATACTATGATATAGTAGAGCAGCCACAGGTCATGGTGACACCACTATTGTCCATAATACAAATGTGATACGATATCATTTGAACATAGAATACCAAGAGGCACCGGTGTATGTGTTGGTTGTTTTTTTGGCTCTATTAGTGGGACTAAGGTAGGAAGGGGTTATACAGTCAGCAAGCATAGGTTCATTTTGTGTCCTTGAGTAAGATGAAAATGTGTGATCAACTAGAGCATGCTTCTCTATACAAGGAGATGTGGGTGGGTGGGGGCGGCCATAAGCAAACATCCCAACACCATCATACCTTAACACTAGGGAATTGTGTGTTAGGGAGCTGACTCTAATGTTCTTAAATGGTGCAATGTTGGTTATGGAGGTGCCTCTATTTCTTTACAACTTGATAATGATGCAATTTGAGAGATTGTATGCTCTAGTAGAGCTGCCCCAAGTGAGGGTGGCACCACTATTGTGCATGATATGGATGTGATTACCATCCGCATGACCTGCATTACAGAAAACACTGATTGTAACCAGTATATGTTATCTTGTCACCTAGTGATCCATGATGAGCCCTAGTTGAGGTCATCCATGGACATACCCTTCCACGCTCACCGCACTCTAGTTAATATTTCAGTTCATAACAACACCTAATACTTGATGTCTTTCCTTGATGTACTGTAGTATACCACTCATTATGTTTATAAAGTTGTCACCTCTTACAAAATTTAAAGTTTTAGTTATAGGAATATTTCAACTTTGGCACAAGAGGTGATTTTTATACTGGGGCGGCAATTAGAGTGCATGATAACATTGTGTAAACAAGGAAAAGATAAGCCAACATAATTTCTCAAAAACTACCTTTTGAGATCGAATGTGTCTCCATTTCTGTCTCTCTGTATGTTGCTACCTCCAAGACAACTGTTCTGGCATCTAATATATGTCTATGGGAGCTAGCGATGTCTCTAAGTCTTCCTCCATTGTAGATTAGGATGGCTAGGACTTGTGCCATTAGTTTCTCATGCATCTTTTAGCCACTTAAATTTGACTCCCTTTGATTGTTGAACTTGCCCTATGTCACTGCCTCCTGCTATAGTGAGGAGAATGAATCTATTTGAGTTTTGAAGAGGAATTAATCATGATCCTTTTATTAAAAACCACCATGTATTTTGACCCTCCAAATATTTCACATCTCTAACAGGAAAGGGGTTGGCTCCATAAAACAAATTTGGCCCTGACTTGTCTTATGGGGAATCTCATTATAAATAAAAAAGTGTGACTCTCCAGGGAGTCTCGACATGTCATGTCAGTACATACCATAAGCACAACATAAATGTGATAGGTTCCTTCTAGGGGGTGTCAACGTCTCCCTTCTTATCAAGAACTTGTGCATTTATCTAATGAAAATTGTCCTTCACGGTCTACATTGCCTCTAGATGGTCTGTCAAATGCTAGCTTAAATAGAACGAACTTCTCGTTATATTTGATCCAAGAAATAGGAGTCAAATTAGGATTTGAACCTCAAATGGTTTGAGTCAGACTTAAATGTCATGAGGACGAGTAGAGGGATGTTGATTACCAAAATTTTAACCAAAATCAAGGTCTTATACAGGTCCAGGGGTCATCCCCTCATGCCTAGATTCTTCCCAATGAATCCATTCATATGCTAGCACTTGCACAATATTGACTAATCATTTGCTAACACCTTCATCATAAGATGTAACAAGAACCATGCTACTAACATCAAACATGATGGAGACCGAGACCCATAATTTTTGGGTCAATGGTGAGGGCTGGGACTACTATATAACTCTTGGCACTAGAAATTTATTGTATGTTCCCAAACAATTAATGTGTTATAGTTTGCTATATGCAACAACTATTTTAGCTAATCAAGTGCATATGCAAAAAATGTTGACGTTAAATCAATCTGTATACTGTATTTATAATGACAAGTTAAATAAGTTCTTTGATTGTTATATATCCATAAAACACGTTGAATTGATCTGACATGTCCCCAACACGAACCAGCTAGGAACAGAGCCTATATATAACAATCTCACCATTTAGTTAGAGATCAGAACTCTTTGAATGCCTTGCTAGCCTAGATGCTACCCTAATAGAAGTCAAATGATTCCATAGGCTATTGCAATATGCAAACCATGTTGTGTACACATATCTTTCCTCACCTACGATCTCCCTATTAGGAGAATATCCCCCTCCAACTAGCGACACCGCCATCGCTTCAAATGCTTCTTAGACTCTCACATGGAGAGATGGCTTATGAATCAGCAGTCAGACCCAGACAAAACTGAATGTATGACCATACATGTAGGCATGGAAACAATCTGGAATGTTGCTGGCCGAGATGATGGTAAATTCATACACAAATAATCAGTATTGCCGAATCAAATAAATTGTACAACTAAAAAAAATTACACAATATGCCATCACAAGTTACCCTTGTTCTTTCTCTACTATTTCATTGCATTTCCCCTAATGCTACAGATTTAGAAGCACATTTAAAACTGGTTGGACAAAATAATAAAAGTTATATACATGTAAATTTCCTATTAAGACAAGTGTAAATGTCTTTGGAGATTGAGCTTTCTTATTTTCCCTTCGTCTATGGAATTTGGCATTGTGTATTTTCTTATTCATATATCAGATTTGGTATGAAAGAAACAATCCTTCTGAAGTTTAAAATTATCTTGACATTGGTTTTGACAATAGAAATGCCTTTGTCTTCCCTTCTATTAATTGTACCAGTGAACATGGGTTGGTAACAACATAGTTATTGCTCTTGGTAGGATGTTCAGTTTCAAGTTACAGTTTGTATTATGTTGAGTCAGGCGATTACAAATACTACTTTGTCTTTTATCCTAGCAGTACGTGCATGTTAAACCCTTCTTAGAGTAGGTATGTGAGCCATTATTCCAGTGGTGATACCAGGAGCTGGTGGCTGGGGGGGGCAAAAAATTTAAATGCCCAATATAGGATTGGAACTCATGATCTTATGTACAACAACAAACATGTTAACCAGTAGATCAAGTCAAGTTTTGTATTTTGTTGTGTCAAAGACAATATATATAACAACTATACTCTACATGTGTTGTGAAAAATAAATAATGCATACACAAGGATTGGAACTTGAGACCTCTTAGATATGATTGCGGCCACAAACTACTCCACCAAGTCCATATTTGTGACCAATATTTGGTATAAATAATATATATTATCAATATAACATTACATACATATGTATATGTACATATATATACACTATATTTTTAATTTTTTTTTTGGGGGGGGAGGGGCGTGGCCCCTGCCCCCCCCCCCCCTTTGGGTCCGCCCCTACATTGTGCTTTCAGGTCGTTGTTCTTTCAGGTCATTGTGCTTTCAGGAAACCGAACATACATCTTTTGTGCTTACTGGGTTTTGAATCACATTATATGTTTTCATTTTTTATGCTCAATTTGCTTGGATGAGGTGTTGAACTCTTGTCTTCTTATTTTCCTAGTCATTTTGCATTTGTTAGTAACATTGTCTGTTGATCCTTGGTAGAAGATCCTTAACCGATTCCTTTTTGCTTTATTTTTTCTATATTGTCATTGGATCCTACATAAGTTACAATTGATACAGTATACACACCTTTTTAATGTAATCAACGATATTTTACATAAAGCAATAACATTCTCAGTTACAGTCTTATGCTTACTTAGTAAAAGTTTATTGCATGTATGTTTATTTGAGTTGTCTTTTAATTGGATATTGTAGGTTGCTAATGGCAATAGAAATGGACAAGATGAATAGAGAATATTCTAAACAGTTCAAGACACAACTTTTGAGTTCCGTAGGATATAGGATCAATTCTATATGTTCATACTAGATTAATGCCATAGGTGGCACATGATGTATTTTTTTATTATTTCAACTTTTTTGTTTTAAGGCACATGACTACATCTTCTATGAATTTGTTATCTAGACAGTTTTCTCAATGTAAATGACATATTGTTAATTAATATTTCAGTTTCAGAAACATTGATATACACATTGTTTCGTGGATGCCATACTTTGAGATATTATCAAATAGAATGTGTACACACATGTATGTGTATTACCACTCATACGATATAGTGTGTATTGTTTCAAAAACATCTTTGGGTTTTGGCACCCAAACTAGCACTTTTTGTACACCTTTTAATGTAAGAATATTTGTATAGCATAAAATGTAAGGATTCATGTTATTAAGTGAGGATATACAGAGGATTATAGAAAAGATCCACACAAAAAAGCATTGATAACTATAGATTTCACATCAACAAATTGAAAAAGAAATACATGCCTAAAAGCGTGGATATTTAGAAGGCACACTAAAAATGGGAAAAAATGTACTACACAGTAAAGCGTAGATATTTAGATGGGACATGAAAAAATGTGAAAAACAAATCACACCACAAAGTGTGGATTTTCAATGCTACATAAAAAAATTGTGAAAATAACATCACACGAAAAAGCATGGAAATTTAGATGCCACACAAAATAGGGTGGCCCACAAAGTGTGGATTAGTTTTACACTCACTTTTTCCACACGTCTAATTAGCGTAGCTAGTATGTGTTTTCACGCATTTAAGCATGGAAAAATCATGCCTTGAAGCATGGAAAAACACATGTTTTTGGTAGTGTATGAGATATGATATGGAAAATGTCCCAATGTATCTTTTATGTAAATTCGGGGATGTGAAGATTATGTGAGAAAGGAAATTCCCACCAAAAAGCTTTGAACCAAATATGATAAATGTTACTTTGTTGGGTATCTTAAAGAAACTAAATGATTATACATTTTTAGTCCATCTGAAAACAAAGTGTTTGTTTCCAGGGATGTTGTATTCCTAGAAAAGGAATTTATTTCTAAATGAATCAATGGGAAGAAAGTAAAACTCGAATAGGTTGGAGACTAGCGAGAAAACTTTGAACCTATAGAGGTACAAGATGAATATTGAGAGTCGCAAACTATTATGGAATCTCAAATTCCTTATGTAACCTAAGAACCTCATATATCTAGTAGGATACACTTGGAGCCTAAAATATTTGGTTATCTTGTGACTCAAGAAGGAGATGAGTTGGTCATAGATGATGAGGCAACACCTGCCTAGAAGTTGTTAAGGGACCAGAGTTTGAGAAGTGTCTTGAGGCTATGAGATATGATATGGAATATATGTAAACCAACAAGGTATGGACTTTGGTGGATCCACCTAAAGGAGTAAAACCCATACAGTGCAAGTGGCTCTTCAAAAAGAAGGCTGACATAGATGGTAATGTAAAAACATACAAAGGGAAATTGGTTGCAAAGGGTTTTAGATAAGTTCATGGTGTTGACTATGATGAAATATTTTCTCCAGTTTCCATGGTTAAGTCCATCAAGATCATGCTCTTCATTGTAGCTTATTATGACTATGAGATTTTGTAGATGGATGCTAAAACAACATTCCTTAAAGATAATCTGCTTGAGGATCTGTATATGATATAACTTGAGGGTTTTACAAATCCCAAAGAAGCTAATAAAGTTTGTAAGGTTCAAAGGTGAATCTATGGATTGAAGCAAGCACCAAAGATCTAGAATATTAAATTTGACGAAATAGTCAAAGAGTTTGGGTTTAATCAAAAAGTAGATGAACCAAATGTGTTTACAAGAAGGTTGGTGGGAGAACGATTATGTTCCTCATATTGTATGTAGATGACATAATATTGATGGGGAATGACATCTCTACGTTACAAATGGTAAAAACTTGGATGGGAAATATTCTCTCTATGAAGGATTTAGAAAAAGCATCCTATATCTTAGGAATCAAGATCTATAAAGATTGATCTAGAAGGCTTCTTGGCCTAAGCCTAAGCACATACATTGACAAAGTGCTAAATATGTTCATCATGGAGATCTAGAAAGAGGAAACCTACCCATGTCTCATGGTGTTATTATCTCTAGAGCTCAATGTCCTAGTTCTTGTGAAGAATGGGAACACATGAGTAAGATTCCATATCCATCTGCAATTGGATCTATCATGTAAGCTATGTTATGTATTCATCTTTATATCTCATATGCCTTGAGTATGACTATCAAGTATCAATCACATCTCGACAAAAGTCTATACTGCTGTAAAGAACATCCTTATGTATTTGAGAAAAACTAAGGATCATTTTCTTATTTATGGTGGTAAAGAAGAGTAGTAAGGTTACACCGACACAATCTTTCAAACTGACAAAGATGACTATAGATCACAATCCAAATTTGTGTTTTGCCTAAATAATTGAGTTGTAAGCTCAAAGAGTTCTAAGAAAGAAACAATTTCTAATTCTATAAAAGAGGTCAAGTATATTGTTGCATCCAATGTAGCAAAGAAAGTTGTTTGGATCAATAAGTTCATCATTGAACTTGGGGTGGTTCTAAGAATCAGTGATAGAGTAGAGTTGTATTAAGACAACGATGGAGTACTGCACAAGCTCAAAAACCTAGATTGCATCAGAGTTCAAGCACATATAATGATGGTTCCATCTCATACGAGAGATCATAGAGTGAGGATTTGTGAAGATTTGTAGAGTACCAATTGAAAGAAATGTTGTTGATCCCTTGAATAAAGCAATTTTGTAGTAGAAGCATGAAGGTCATGCTAGATCACTTGGTTGTAAGTTCATGGGTGATTGGCTCTAAGTGCAAGTGGGAGTCTATTGGTATTTATGTCCAGAGAGCCAATCGTATGATGATTGTAGTGCCATATCCTGTAAATGGTTTGATTAATAATAAAACAATCTTCACTTATATGTTCATTCAATTATGAGATAATGGTATAACATGATAGATGTCTAAAAATGATGTTACTTAATAACATATGTCTTCAAGATGAGGACCTAAACAACGAGATCACATGTATGATAGGACAAACCCACCTTGAGATTGATACATGGAGACCATTCAATGGTTGTTAGAATCTTCTCTCATAGTGATAGTGGTGATTGTGGTTCTTAGACCATAAGTCACTACACATCACATGTCATTAAATGTGTTTTGGCATCATCTAAGGTGACCTTGAATAAGGGTTTCCATAATGGTGACAATTAGATACATTATGAAACATGGGGATTTACTGTGAGTGATGTAAATGGGATTTTGTCCCTCCTATCAGAGTTGATAACCTGGCTACTTGATAAGATAAACTGAGAACTGTATGGCCATACTCATGTGAATCAATATATGATATGTGGAATTTGGGATGATGGATGTGTTTGTCCAAGATATGGTGGTGTTCTTTTGGAGTTATCTATATGGCAAGGTGATCTAAACATCATCAGAGGGGTAGATGTTTGATGATGTTGTTCATTTGATATTTTGATAGTGTAAATGAGTTGTTCAGTTTCTAATTTTGTTAGCATTTTTGTATATCAAGCAACTGAGATATGGAAGAAGGTTTTATTAAGGTTGGTAATTGTACAGTGCCAAGGTGCACAACTATAGAATTAGTGATTTCTTTGAAGAAGTTCAATTTCCCGAGATTAGGAGGAAGACCACTTAATGCTATACGAAATGTACCTTCATTTTCCACCATAATTCCACCTCTTTAGTTTCCCATTTGGAAATCTAGTCAATCATAAAACCTACGACTGCTACATCTGTTAAATTGAGCCTGACCATGAGTTTCATCATTGAGTTATTCAGTAGGACAAAAAGAAATTGGCTTTTAAAGGTTTTAGTATGCGTTATAGAGATACCTAGGATGAGGTGGATCGATATTTGTTGTTACCCTAGAGTTTCATTATTGTGTTGGCTAAACAATCGGCAAAAGCGATGAAAAGGATTCTTGTTTCCCCAAGTGCTTTTAAATATCATTGAGTTTAATGGAAAATATATGTTGTTATCTTGGTCAAACTATAGATATAGGTGTAGTCTAAATAAGTCATGATTTTGTTGTTGTTAGTGAAGTAAACCTACTCTTTAAGATGTTGACATTGTCGTGCTAAAGGAGAAGATATGGTTGTTTCAATAGATTCCTTAGCACAACAGACATGGAACTGAAATTAAAAGGGCTTTATATGAGATTTTTGGATTTTGAGATTATGATTTGTGTCTCACAAGATATTTCTATATATTTGGTGATCTTTGTTGGTCTATCAAATCAAATATTAGCTTATAAAAATGCAAGAGTTCTTGGTGCTTGAATATGAAGTTGTGTACATGTCTATCACATGACACATCCTCAATAATGAATGTATCAAGCCTTTGTTTAGTCAATAGAGTGAAGAAATATGGAATCGTTACTAGATCTTACATGTATCATTTCTCATAAAACAATTTGTGTCGAGTAGAGGACAATAAGTGGTTTAATCGTATCACAGGTCCCACTTTTGTAACAACTTTATTCTATTGAAATTTTATGGTTAGTTTTGCATGCATAGTTCTATTAATCCAACAAATGCTGGTGTTATGTCTACTTAGAATGTTGTTTTGCGAATGATATGTTTATTCAACAAGCTTTCATTTTCGTGGTCGGTATATAGTTATTTTTTCCTTACATTCATATGTGTAGTGACCTAGTCTAGAACATATTAAGCATTGTTTTAATTTCAAGCATCCCAAGTTGTGGTTTCCTTATTAAGGAAACACATATAGAAAGTCAAAGTCATTGTTACACTATCTATTGAACTAATTTCCAATCATTCTTATATTCTTATAGTCAAAAGTACTATGTGATATTGATGACTAAAAATATGATTTTGAAAGTATTATTTAGAAATCTTTGTTCTATTAGATGTGATTAATAGAATATACCCAAATTTTGACTCACTATTTGTTACACTAATTTTCCTTTTTCCTCTCTTATCTTCATTCTTTCTTTCTATTTTAATCTCTTTTTGTGTCTTTTTATTGATTTGGTCAATGAAAACATATTCTGTTTCCTTGACAGTGTTGACATTGGTGTTGTTCCTTGCTAGAGATTTTTTCTTTCAACTAATGAAATTTGTTATGTGCCATTGGAGTGAGCCTATGTCCATACACATCTTTATAAAGATCTTTGATTTCATGATCTTCAACCTCTAGTGGTGTAAAGATAACCATATCACCACTTTTCATGGTAAATGGTAGTTCATATATGTTTCCTTGATCATCAAAGAGGCCCATATGTATCATGTTTTTGTTAATTGGAGTAAGGGAAAATGACTCCTCAGTCATGATGAAGTTGTTTATTAGCTTGTTCCACCCCATGCTAAAATTGGATGGTCATTATAGTGCCATAAGAAAATCACAAAGCATCGATGAGCACTTATCTCAAATTGAACCCAACCTGAGCCAACTTATGGGTTGTGACCTTACCATAGAGGGGATAGATTTAATATTGCTTATCTAGTATTCATAAACATATAATGAAATTTACCATGTGAAAATAGACCCTTCACTTTATTGCAGTGTCCAAAAACATTATTTTATCAATACCAAAGAATAATATTATCAATTCCACTTCTTCAAATATAAAAATGGTTCACTTAGAAGAATCATATCTCCATATATGTTTGAAAATGTCAACCACGGTTGTAAAAGATAAAAATATCCACCAAACATCTATGGAAATATGCACCAATATCTTTACCCACTTCACTTCTTTGGTTTGCAGAACAAACATTGGTATCAGTTTTGAGAAAACAAAAACAAGAGTACAGTTCTTCAAGATTATATATGCGTGTCTATGCAATGAATATGGTAAATGAAGCTAAATAGTGTTCATCTAAATGATCTCTTAAAAATTTGTGGGTAGGTGTCTCCCTATCGGTACAATGTGAAGGTTTGACTAATTCCCTCCTACAATCACCAGAAACATCTTCACTAGATCACCAAGTTGGCATTTTGCAATGACAACAAGAAAACTTCTATTACCGGAAACAACTCAATTTGCATCCTTCATAGATAGAATTAGCGGTGACATAATATCTTTTGAATATTCCACCTTTTATTACTTTGGCATTGCCTTATCTTCTTATCCATCTTAATCCATAGAGTCTCATATGCAATGTTGCCTCTTCGTACTCATCATAACGAGGAAAGGTGGGAAACTCCTTTTTAATATTTTTTAAATATCAAAATAGAACTATAAGAAATATCAGGAAAAAAAATCACCTCTACATATCCTTGCAACACATCCCTTAATGGGGATGTTCAGTTTAATCTTATAATACCATACATTAAATGCACAACTGATATGGATTACTACCTTTATACATTTTTCCATATGATGCCTTATCTTTCTTGACCTTCTCTTCTTACATCTCTGAGATTTTATCTTCTTCCATTACTAGCACCACTGAAATCCTAATTCGTGTGACCATGAGTTCTACTAGAAAGTTTCATATCAATCACAACACATTCCTTGATATTAGCCTCCCAATCTAATAGCATGGCATTCCAATCAATGATGGAAGGAGATGGTCTAGAGTTGCCTTCATGATCCTTTTGTCGAACAATAAAAATAGAGTTTCCTTTGAATGGGGTTGGATAGAACTTATGAAATAATTATTCATATTTATTTTTTGAATACTATACCTTACTATGGTCGCCTAAAATTGTGCATCCAAAAGGAGAAAATCAAGACTAATCAGATTTTAAATTTATAACCCAATACTTAGGAACCTACAAAATAATGATGGGGCCCAATGCAATTAATAGATTTCGAACATAGGGACAAGGGTGGTAAGTTTCAAGACCCTTATGCCTTATCTTAGTCATGCCAACCATAGGTAAGTTAATTTTTCATAATGGAACAGTGGTGTGTAGGTGGGCAAGATAACAAATAAGTAAAACAAGGCAAAAGATTAAATAAAATAGAACAAGAGTATATAAATGGGACAAGATAATATGGATTAAAAAATTAGATTGGGTTTCACCATCTAAGATCTCTCGTCAACATGCAACATCCATACCCATTGTATACCCTTAGCAAGTTTACAAGAAGTCATCGTAAAGTTCTATACGCTCCTCTCTTGAGCTTAGGATAGATCTTGATTTTAATACTTTTTGTATCTCAATATGGAAAAAAATAATCAACATAAAACCATATGATCATTAGATTTGTAATTCCAACACTCTCATGCCTTAGTATCACTCCATAAATCTTATATATGGTTGATACTACTCGCTCAAGGTATTAACAATCAAGCAATACATGATAGTAGATAATCATGCAAGTGAATCATTCAAAACAAGAGTATAAATATTAATATTTCCAAGAGTATATATACATCAATACATATAAGGATTTACATTTTGGGAGAGACTTATTGACTACTCCCAACCAAAGCTAAATGGATTATCTACCCATGATGGTGAGTGAAATTTTGGGTTTACAAGTATAAGGTGGCATGGTGATGAATGGATGGGAGAAAGTGGACAGATCAGAAAAGGTGGAAGATACAACAAATTGCAACACTATGTGGACTAAAAGTTAATGAAAACCTCCTTATTCTCTAGCCCTGGTGATTGCATGGCGATGACAAAGTCTAGTCTCTTCTACTCTTGAGAAACATCTGTGGAACATTGTATGGTCGATGGAGATCCACAAACCTTGACTCTCATCCTTGGTTCATTGAGTGATGGCTTTGTGAGAATTTAGAAATAGTTTATGGCAGGAGTTAAGTATTCCCCAAATGAGCCACTCTCCGTTTATGCATAGCCTTATTTCTTATACTTAATGCACCTGAGTGTAGGTACTTGTTGTGTCAGTGACCTTGGGACATGTGCCTCAACGTACTTTCTTTAACAAACTTGGTAGAGGTAGCATCCTTTAAGAAGAGGGAAGTGTTGGTCTATGGATTTGTCTAACCATTGAGAAGTGGCTTTATCGACCAGCCGGTTTGGTGGGCAGTTTCCTCATTGGTCACGTGCCCACTGGATCACTGTCATGGTGACTACATTTGGCAAGGTAGACCAACATGAAATGGAGTCTTTGGGCTGATGATCCTGTCCGAACGTCGGTCTTCAAATGTCGACGAGTTGTCCATTCGTTGGGGTGGCCTTGTCCGTCAGATACTTCGACAGTTTGATGAACTACTAGCTTGTAGGGTCAATGAGTGACTTAATCTTGCTAGTATGGATCCTTGTCATGGTGATGGTCATCATTCTATCGGTCTCTTTCTTGCTTTACAAGGTCAGTCAACCTATGATCGATGGATAGAATGAGTTAGAAGTTTTTCTAACAAAATGAGAATAGAAGGTGAGTAATGAAGCTATTATTCAGGAAACACTAGAACAAAGGGAATTTATAAGGATTAAGCACAAAAAGCTAATAGAAGTAAGGGTAAAATAGGAATGTAATATTCACAAAATTGGATGTTATCATACTCCCAAGGGTAGAAATGCTATGCATATGTTTTTTCTAGAAGGAGAGTTGAATTAAGAGAATAGAGGATAGATTTGGGTAGTTTGTCCCCAATGGGGAGAGACTACTCAGTTGTACATAGGGTCTCCAATGGTGTAGTGTCCATTCTTCTTCCTAATTCTTATTGGGGTAGGTGAGAGGATTTTCTCTATCTCTCTTTTGAGAATACACCTATTACCATCCTAGATCTAAACAAGGAGTAGATATTGGCTCCTCACCTTCCCTAATTGTGTAGGCCAAAGAACACACCTTTCTTTATCTAAGTGAATTGTTGTGTGATCCATGGAGATAGCATTGGGAGGAGGTTGAACATGCAGAAAGGAAAGACAAAGGTAATCAGAGATTGTGCTTCACCATTGAGCATGAGAGACATGAAGAGTAGGACAAGAATGAGAGACTAGTAGAGGAAACCATATGAAAGTGCATGTCATCTTTGAAAAGGGATTCCCCCCAAGCACACATCATCCCATCCTTAGAGATCTTATTACATCCCTAGACATATGTTTGTGGTATTTCCTTAGGGTAGATACACATGTATCAACATGTCCCTTCTGGTTCTCTTAGTATCAAGGTACTAGACTTCCTAATGAGTGTAGTAACTCATTTTGGTTTTAGTTTTGTTCAAAATGAGCATGTGGTTTTTCTATCACATGTTTAAACATTAAAGAAAACCTAATTATGATATGAGTATATATGTACATATGAAAAATGTTATCACATGAAAAATATTAGTGAGTTTCCATGCAACCTAAGAGAAATACATGTAATATCATTCAAGATGAGAGTGTTTAAGTAATAATTATAGTATATAGATTTTTCTTAAGCCATATAAAAGAATAGTTCAAGGAAAGACCAGAGTTGTGTTCTATCACCCACTTGGGACTACAAGTATTATCATGCATATGTTGTGCCACTCAAATCTGCTGACACAACACTAAACTTTCTTATGAATTGTATCAATTATCCCTTTAGCTATTTATTTTCTTATTATAAGGGGAGGTTACTTATTAAAGAAGAACTATCTTTAGCTTGATCAACTTTTCCAAAACAATTCTACAATTGTTCCTTCAACTCATACATCTTTGTTGATGTCATGTTTATGCGGGGCATAAACCCCTAACATATGGTATCCATACTATAGATTTATTCTAATCCATGAACATCAAGTGTCATAAGACTTACTTGATTGTCATGTCCCAAAAGGGAAAGAGCACAAGGAAACATAGTCCTTTTTATCACCCCATCATTATTCAAGGTTGTTTATTTAAAGAAAAGAGATTATCACCTTCTTCGAGTATTACATGAACTTTAAATTATTCATGTGTCATTCAATATTATTTCCTCTTAGGTTCCTTATCTTCAACATAGGAATTATAGAGATGATTACATGTCACCACCTCTCAGTATTATCATCATCATGATTACTAGATTTGGGTATTCAAACCCTCAGTTCATAACTGAACATTGTTACCTCTCATCAGGTAACTGTTACCTCTAGGTCCTCAGACCAAGGTATACATTATACTAGAAATCTTCTTTTGTTTATAAGTTGATCTACGATTAACTCATATTTCTCCATATATCAATTAGGATGTGGTAGAAATATCCATGCCACATATTTTACTTCATTATGCTCTTTAGATTGTCTCAAAATGACTACTTTATCAGAGTAATCAGGAAGATAGCAATCTAAGAGTTCCATACTCACCTTGCTTTCAATAGATGAATACCTGGCCAGGGTATTCAAGAACTGAAATTAGGTAGTATGCATTTGTTTTATATTATGTTTCATCTCTTTAAAGTTTTAATACTTAATATCTCAGATTTTCTCTGGGTTTTTCTTTTACATCTCTTCCCTTCCTTCATGAAGAGAGAAATTTCTAAACATATAAGAGAATATTGGACTGAATATAAGTTCTCATCCTTCTTATCTCTTCCTTATGTCCTCATAGGACTAATTAAAGGAAGATAAACAACAACTACCTTCTTATAATTATTATATAAAATCTAGAGAAGACATATCAAAATGAGAAAGCTCTATTTGAATGTCACCCCTCGCAGTCATCTACCACTTTAGGTTGACTCAAACACAGAGTCAAGTTGTTTCATATTGTTACTTTTTCCTTTTTATACTTTTGGGCTGTAACTTTTGAAACGACCGACACAAAACCGACAAACAAATCGTTACTAATTAAGAGGAATACACATAATCAACGGATTAACAAAAATCACTAAAATTTAAAACCATTTTGCAAGGAGATACTTGTCCAGAAAACATTTACTGAAAGATCCAAAACTCATACATATCATGATTACATTGTACAATGTTATTCATTTCCTCTCGAAGACAACATATAACAATTGCTCTATAAAAGCACATACTGGAGCAACATAAAACCTCAAGGCTTACAAGACAAAATCTCAGATTGTTCATGAAACCATAACAAACCAACTCCTAGGACCTGAGAGTACAGAGACGACACATAGGACTTCTATCTACAAGACACGACAGACAGTACACTCAACCTGAGCTGTCATTGCTGTCCCTGCTGCTGTTGATGTACCTCTGTAGTATGGTCTCTACCTCCTCGTCTGCGTCCACCTAAAAATGTTGGTGACCAATGGGGTGAGACCCATGTCCCAGCGAGAGATATAACTCTCCACCAACAATATTATTATCACAGTTAAACTGTATATAAAACTGAGCAGAGGATTCTTTTTCAATAATAAGCAGGATCTAAACACTATTTAAGCAGAATAGAGCATTATCATCTTCTAAAGCATTATAGCTATATATGATAAAGCTGTAATTCATCTATTCATTTTATAAGGAAAATGAAGAACATGTATAACATCTATCCATTTAGGATGCATTAAGCAATGTAACATCAACCAATGATTTCCATATTCCATCCTTAAGAAAATACGCTACATGACTGATTACATTTTACAATCACACTTATGCCCTGAGGAGATTAGGTATACCGCTCATACTCCAACCGACCACTGCGAAGTCAAAATTGGTACCATACAAGGTCAATGGAAGAGCTGGATGCCATGACCTCACCCATCTCGGTCAGTGCGAGAAAACAAGCAGGACTATGTCAACTGCATAGATAACTTTCCAGGGTATACTGGCAACTTCACTATAGAGCTACAGCCGCAGCATGCACTCTCATCAAGATTGAGAGATCTTGTGTTTATCTACCATCAAACCTGAGGAAGGGTTGATAGATTTCATGTTTATCTACGTCGAGCCCAACCATATAATGAAGGATTGAGAGATTTCATGTTTATCTACCATTAATCCCTAATTCGGGATGTACAAATATTTTTTGCCATCACCCCCACATATTCAAAAATATGCAGTCTCTAGGAGATCCCGTGGGAAAACATGTTTCACCATTTAGCAGTTTACTAACGCTGATGGATCTATGGTCAGGGCTCTACATTATAAGATTCCACTTGATTAATTAAGTGCATTACCATATTCTTTTAGCATCAGTCAAGTTTTCAAACATGAATTATTATGACAAATGCTACAAAGAAAAGTGTAATACATCTATCAAGTACTTTTCAAAACTTTATATAACATTTAGGATCTCAATCCCTTATCTCATTATCAGGAATTCTCATCCCTCAACATCATCATCATCATGATTGCTAGATCTGGGTATTCAATCCCTTAGTTCATCACAGAACACTGTTACCACTTATTAGGTAACAATTACCTCTAGGTCCTCAAACCAAGGTATACATGATACTTGTTATACACGCATCTCACATGGCTCACCAGGCCCATTAAACATCTTGTCACCTCTCACTAGGCAACATATTATCACATGGCTCACAAGGTAAATTAAATATCTTGTCACCTCTCACTAGGCAACAAATTGTCACATGGCTCACAAGGCCCATTAAGTATCTTTATCAAATAAAACATCATATCTCATACCTGGATATGCTCATCATCTCATGATACCTGCATGGTTAGTATACATGATAACAGCCTTATCAAATGCATATCAACACCATGCACTACAAGGGTGATACCACTATTCCATCATTAGGGTTAGGGTTTCCCTTTCTTATCGATTAGGGTTTTACATACATACCATTACCCTATATTAGGGTTAGGGTTTCCCATTCTCATCGATTAGGGTTTCAAGATCACATCATCTAGGATCAAACCCTAATTCATTGCCCCACACATCTAGGAGCATGCATTGATATCATAAGTATTCAATCATACTTATTTATTCTCATCATTTACCATTAAATGATTATCAAAACAAAGTATGAGTTTCTCTCTCATCCTCACTTAGGATATTGATTACATCATACTTATTAACTTGGTTCAACCCTTTCTCAAGGTATATTAGCCTATACTTATCAAAGTGCATTAAACTCATTACAACTTAATGTAACAATTGACATGACACACTTCATGCGTTACTCATCCAAGTATATTGGATTTGAGGTGCATCAAGGTGTATCAACCTAGAGATATTGGATGTGATATCTATCATGTCTTGATGTATCACTTCCCTCATCACTTTTAACTTACTTAAGTTCATCAATTATCTTGTATTAGGGCATTTTCCATCCTAATACTTTATGCACTAAATCATCACATTTATTTTGTAGTTCATTGGTCATAAGTCACACATTTGAATTACCCAACTATCATCAATGATATGGACTCATCTCGGGTTAAGGCATTATTTATGTAAGGTTGTCCATTATCAACCACTTTAGGTGTTTCACCTATCAAGGTATTAGCCACACCATTACTTGATGTTACCCTCATCACTCCTAAGAGTGTCTTTCCTTCACCTTTACAAGATGTATAGGGTTGAACCATGTATGTCAAATTGAGCACATGTATGGGGTTAGGTGTATATCGATCTAGGCATCATCATATCCCTCAGACCCTTACCCATTAGGTTATCAACCTTACCATTCATAATGTGTATCAACTTCACCCTTCATGGGTGTATATCCTTGAAACGACCGTCATCAAACTGACAAACAAATCATTACAATTAAGCAGAATAAACATAAACAACAGATTAACAAAAATCACTAAAATTTAAAACCATTTTGCAAGGAGATCCTTGTCTAGAAAACTTTTACTGAAAGATCCAAAACTCTTACATATCATGATTTACATTATTCAACATTATTCATTTCCTCTCGAGGACGACATATAACAATTGCTCTATCAAAGCACATACTGGAGCAACATAAAACCTCGAGGCTTACAAGACAAAATCTCAGATTGTTCATGAAACCATAACGAGCCAACTCCAAGGACCTGAGAGTACAAAGATGACACATAGGGCTTCTATCTAGAAGACACGACAGACAATACACTCAACCTAAGTTGTCACTACTTCCTCAGCTATTGTTCCTCCTCTGTAAAAAGAATTTCACCACCTCGTGCATGTCCACCTAAAAAAATGTGTATCCCACAGAGTGAGACAATTGCCCCAACGAGAGATATAACTCTCCGCCGACCATATTATTATCAAAGATTAAGCATTTATAAACTGAGAAGAGGTTCTTTTTATATTAACATGTAGGATAAATCACTATATGAACAGAATGAAGTAATCTCCTTTCTTAAGGAGAACATTGTATCTACTCATGGTAGAGTAATAAATCATATATCTGCTATGCAAGGAATTTAAAGAAACATAAATAACATCTATCCATTAAGATGTATAAATGTATTGTGCATCAAATAATGTTTCTCATATTTGATACTTAAGCAGATATGCTACACGACTGAAAATATTTTACAATCACACTTATTCCCTGAGGAGATGAAGCATACCCCGGTCATCTCCAACCAACCACAAACTCCTCACAAGTCAGTACCATACAAGGTCAATGGTAGAGCTGGTTCCCATGACCTCCCTCATCTCCGTCAGTACAAGACCCAGTCAGTATGAGACCACAAGCAGGACTATGTCAACTGCTTAACAAGCTGTACCAGGGTATGTAGGCATCCACGCTTAGAGCTACAACGTCAACTTCACTCTCTTAGGGGAAACATCTACTAACAACTGTCCCCAGTTATTGAGTCATGGCGACACAAGCACCATATTCTGAGCCATAGGCCAATTCACAATTCTCAACACAGAGTCTACGACCGAAGTCGCACTCGAGCCAAGATATGGCATATAGCCAAACCCCCATTCATTTCAAGCTCGTAAGGGGATTGGATCACACATGGCCTTCCGTACTTATGCCCCCACATACTCAAAAGTACGCATTCAGGGTTATGCCGTGGAGCAACCCGTTTCACCATTCAGCAAATCCTAACGCTGTTGGATCTATGGTTAGGGCAACATTTTATGGTTTCTAGTGATATATTATGTGCATTACAACATTCTTTTAGCATCAAATAATGTTATCATTATTAATCACAACAAATGCTACAAAGAAAGGTGTAATACATCTATCACATACTTTTCCAAATCTTTAAAAACACATGATACTTGGGATCTCACATTACAAGGAACTCTCATCCCTTCACATCATTATTATCATGATTACTAGATCTGGGTATTCAAACCCTTAGATCATCACATAGCATTGTTACCTCTCTAACAGGTAACCATTACCTCGAGGTCCTCAGACCAAGGTATTCATTTCACTTGTTGTATAAGTATTCTCATGGCTCACAAGGCCATCACACATCTTATCACCTCTCACTAGGCAACAACTTATTCACATGGCTCACAAGGCCATCACACATCTTGTCACCTCTCACTAGGAAATAACTTTTCACATGGCTTACAAGGCCATCACACATTATACTTGTTATACAAGTATTTAACATGCCTTACAAGGCTTATGAAATAAGAGAGTTACAACCTTCCCATCATTAGTGGTTAGGGTTTCCCTTTATAGACGAATAGGGTTTCATATTCATATTATTAATCCAAACCCTAATTCATTGCTCCACACATCTAGGAGCATACATTGATATCGTAAGTATTCAATCATACTTATTTATTCTCATCATTTATCATTAAATGATAATCAATACAAGGTATGAGTTTCTCTCTCATCCTTACCAGAATATGATTACATCATACTTTATTAACTTGGCTTGACCCTTTCTCAAGGTATGTTAGCCTACACTTATCAAAGTGCATTAAACTCATTACATCTCAATGTAACAATTGACATAACACACTTCATGTGTTATTCATCCAAGTATATTGGACTTAAGGTGCATCAAGTTGTATCAACCTTGAGGTGTTGGATGTGATATCTATCATGTCTTGATGTATCACTTCCCTCATCACTTTTTACTTTCTTAAGTTCATCAAATTTTCTTGTATTAGGGTATTTCCCATCCTAATACTTTATGTACTAACTCATCACATTTATCATGTAATGTATTGGCCATAAGTCACACATTTGAATTATCCAACCATCATCAAGTGATATGGACTCATCTCATGTTGAGGCATTGTTGATATAAGGTTGTCCATTATCAACCACTTTAGGTGTTTCACCTGTCAAGGTATTAGCCACACCATTACTTGGTGTTATCCTCATCATTCCTAAGAGTGTCTTGCCCTCACCTTTACAAGGTGTCTCGGGTTGGAAGTGTGCATATGTTCACCATATCGGGATAGAGGTGTTTGTATGTGTTACCCATTTCGTTCATGAGGTATTAAACCATCACCATGTCGGGCTAGAAGTGTATTCAATCACCATATCGAGAGGCTCACCATCAAGGGTTTGTCGTGATGGGTTAGGGTTTGCCATATCGGGCTCAACCCAATATACAAGTCGATAGGAGTGAAGGGCACCAAACCATGTCGGGCTACACTATCCAATGTTGGGTTACAATACCCATGTCAGGTTAGGGTTGATTGTGATGGGCACATGGTACATGTATGTATCGCCCATGGTGTTTAAGAGGTATCAAATCATCACTATATCAGCTAGACATCAATTAGGGTTGTGTATCGGGCTACCATATCGAGTTACATCTTATTCTTGAATCCATAACATATCGTGCAATAGCACTTGCTATTCTTTACTCATATCGGGTTATCCAAATTAGGGTTTTATATCAACTTATAAGTATTCATTTAACCTTATATAGTGCATGGAGTCTATACTGGACTTCCTATCATGCAAGAATATCATGCAATTATATAGTGCATGACATATCGTGCAAACATATTGTGCATAACATACCCATATCGGGTTAGAGCTACTTGTGTATATACTTGAACCCCATATCACTTTTACAAAGTGATACCATCTTCTTCAAGCTCTAGACCTCTATTCTATCAGTTATAGTTCATGGCATCAGGTCTAAGAAACTACTAGAACTCATAATTTCATCAATAATTTTAGGAAATTTTGGAATTAAAAGTAGTTCTTTAAGTATAGCAATTTAGGTGATGAATAATAACATGATAGAGTTCAAGTTATATAACCCACCTTAAGAACAACTTCAAAGCTCCAAGCTCCAAGCTCCAAAGCTCCACATTCCCAAGGTTTAAGATGACTTATAAAAAGTCCAAGGCTCGTTCAGAACTCCTTCATATGCAAGGAATCACCATGGATAAGCAATTGATGAAGAAGAAAAGAAAAGAAGATCAAAACCCTAAAATCATGCTTCAATCCAAGGTTGAAGATGATCATGGCCTCACCTTAGGGTTAAGACTTGAGCTCCTTATTGATATACCACCTTTGCATGATACCTCACAACCCTTGCATGATATTCCACAACTTTTTGCCAATATCCCCCTCACTTGTGGCAAAAAACACTTCACTATGGCAAATATCACCCTACTTGGCCGATATCACCCTATTTGGGCGATATGATCTTGCTATGGGCGATACCCAAGGCCCATGCACAATACCACATCACTCCTGCACAATACAAGGAATCTATGCACAATAACTTAGGGAAGGAGGGTGGTAAGAGTAAAAAACATTCACTAAGGGGTGAAACTAAGGGTATGTATACTTGTTGTTCATGAAGGAGTGTGAAAATGAGGTGTCATCAATTTGAGCTAGGAGGTGACACGTGTCCATGCATGGGTGACACGTGTAAATGCATGCATCAACATTTATCGTGACATGAAAAACAATTGAGTATAACCTAAGGATGAAAATTCGTCCATTACTTATCCCTTTGAATAAGATATATCAACAAAATCACCACTTTATTCACAACCCGATACAACTTTTCTAAGGAAGTTGTAACCCGACACACCTCACATCCCTGAGGTGCTTTGCATGACATGGCCTTTGCCAAAAGTCCACAAAATGATATGAGGCTCGTCCTATGGCTCCTTGGCTGATAGGAACTCATATATAAGCTTTTCAACTTGATACAACTCAATTAGGGTTTCATATTCAACCCTTTTCTTGGTCATTTCATCACCAAGATTACCATCATTCATAATTGATTCAAACATGGTGTATCCTCCTTTATATCTCCTATATATGCTATTGTGAGGGATTAGGGACACTATAGTAGTGGTAATTTGCGTATCAACCCCACATTTTGGGTAAATTACAATTTGTACCAAAATTGGTGCACAAGGTACTAACATTATTCAAGCATGTTCAAACTTGGAATTTAGGCTTTCCACAAGCCATCACTTAGCATCATTCTCTCTCTTATGATTCTAAAACATATAAGGCACTTTAAACATGTGAAATATTGCAATACAACCCCTCAACTTGGGTAAATTGCACTTTGGTCCAAAATAAAGGAACATTGCTCAAACACCATTCAATCAGGACCAAACTTGGAACATAAGTGTGTTACATGATAACAAAGAACCTTAGAGGATTATATTAAAGTTTTAAGCAACTTAATTAGCCAAAACAAATAGGGTTACCTCATAACCCAGGTCAGGGTCATTACAATTTATAAACCCCTAACAAGGATTTCATCCCCGAAATCCCAGGTAAAGGGAGACAAATATTACTCATTCATCATATCATTAAGTCTCCACATAAAATCTTAATATAATGGGGATGCCATAGAACTTTGATCAACACAAAGTTTTTACTTCCAGAGTTATCATAGAATCTGTCGCACAGGACACATACTCCACTATCTTTTTCATTATTGACTATAGAGTCAACTCTGTGTCAGGTAACGCTTTTCTTTGTCAGAGAAACATTATACATACCTTATTTAACTTAGGTGTCAAACCTTACTGATTTGTCATCTTTCCCAACTTATAACTTTTCGTGAGAAGATTCTTGATTCTATGGAGTCTTCCATACTCCTTACTCAGTTTAGTGTTTCACTTCCAAGGAAAGACCAGCGTTACGTTCTGTCACCCACTTGGGACTACAAGTCTTATCATACATCTGCTGACACAACACTAAACTTTCTTATGACTTGTACCAACTATCTCATTAGTTTTACATTCTCTTGTCATAAGGGGAGGTTACTTATCAATTAAGAACTTATCTTAGAGTTATCTTTAGATGTTATGTATAAGTTTCCTTAACCGATCTAGATAGGGGTATTCTAAAGAATTATTTTTAGCTTGATAAGCTTTTTCCAAAATGATTTTACAACTGTTCCGCCAATTAGTACATTCTTATCGATGTTATGTTTATGCAGAGCATAAATCCCTAACATATGATTTCCATAATATTTTATGTAGCTAGACTAATTTCCCAGTTGGCCATTCCAGGTAACCAACATAAATCATCTGATTAGGAGTTATGTTCTTACTTTCTCATACCACCTGATATTTCTTAGATACTAGAATTCCTTACTTTAGTATTCGTCACATGTGTCAAAAACACATCACATCCTCATCATTTCCATTCCTCTATTGTTATAACCAAGTCTACACATATAAAAGGATCTTTCTTTCATCTTGGGACATTACATGTTACACATATCTTTATCTTGAAACCAAAGTCCAAGACAAACTGATACTTTTCTAAGTATCCATCAATTGAACATGTTTAACTTATGCACATCAAGTGTCATAAGACCCACTTGATTACCATGTCCCTGAAGGAAAAGAACACAAAGGATCATATTCCTTTTATCACCCCATCATCACCCAGGGTTGTTTATCAAAGAGAAGAGATTATCATCTCCTCTGATTATTGCATGGACTTTCAACTGTTCACGAGTCATTTATTCTTGTCTCATCCTAGGTTCCTTATCATCAACATAGGAATTATAAGGATGATTACATGTCATCACTCCTATCTTTGTTATTGTCTATCATGTTCATGAACATTTTGGGATTTTACCACATTTCCCATTTCCACATTATGGAAAAAATCTTTACTATTCACACAGACTTTATTAGACATGGATCATCTCCCTTGTTCTCAATCTCATTTCATGATGATTATACTCTTGACTTCCTCATACACATAGATTGATCTGAGATCATCTCAGATTCCATTTTATTGCACTTAGGATGTGATAAAAATGTCGATACCATATTTCCAATTTCATTATACTCACTAGATTGTCTCAAAATGACTACTTGATCAGAGTAATTGGAAAGATAACAATCTAAGAGTTCCATACTTACCCTATCTCCAATAATTATATACCTGGACAGGGTATACAAGTACTAAGATTAGGTAGTATGCACTTTGTGTACTATCATATTCCTTACTTTTCATATCATAACCAACACATGATTTAGAATTCCTAGATTTTCTCCAGGCATCACTTCTATATCTCATCATCTTTCACAGAGATAAGAGAAATTATAGAGCATTTAAAAGAATGGTGAACTGAATATAAATTCTATTTCTCATCATTTCTGCCCTATGTCCCCATAGGGCAACCAATAGGGAAATCCATAATAGCAATCCTTTTTATGATTATCAGATAACATCAAGATAAGGCATATCAAAATGAAAAAGCTCTTTCTTACTGTTACCCCTCACGGTCATCCACCGCTTTAGGTTGACTCAACACATATAGTCTAGCTATTTCATGTTGTTGCTCTTGCCTTTTCACACTATTGGGCTGTGACTTTTATAAGCCCTGCCGAGCCTACCTCGGTTGTTGAGTCATTTCCTCCCTTCTTTTCAAAGAAAAGAGTTTAGTATGCTCAACATGTCCATATCTATAACATGTCTTATCCTCATACCATAGTCTTATCGGTCTTATTACTGATGTAGAGACTAAGCCATGGGTTCTTATAGGTGGAAAGTTAGGACTTTTGCCTTTACTTATGGCTACTGCCGTGGTACACTAGGCATTTATTGCACTGGTGGCATAAAAAACTTTGGCTTTTTAGAACAACTAGGCAAATGTCTCTAGAATTGTAATGACATTTCCTTAATTCTCAGTTTATTGCCCCTTCTTGGGCACTGCCACCACAGATGTACTATCTATCTAAACTTATGGCAGATTCTACTTTCTCGCCATATGTTAATCTTTCCCACAATTTCCCTTGTGCCAACATGACTATGTCATTCAAGAACCCTTTCAAAGCCCAAAGTTTTTGCATTAAGAACGGGTAACCTAGGTTGTAATGCTAGTATCCAGTCTACTATATGTATCACTGTTGTCTTAATCTGCCTATCAAGAGCATAATAATAGGATTCTCTATCATGATTAGGTCAAGATAGGAATTCTCATACACTTATCCTTCTCTTTCCTGATCCCTTGCACTCTCTTCTGGTGTAGCAACATTGCTCTCAGCAATGTGTTCCTCGTGTTCTCCAGTCATTTTTAAACTTTACCCTTTCTTCTACATAAGCAGAAGTCACTATAGGGTATACTAGAGGACACTAACACAGACTCAACACCTTAGTCCTATGTATCTATAGACTCAACGAACCTTAAGCTCTGATACCAAAACTTGAAACGACCATCATCAAACTGCAAACAAATCATTACAATTAAGCGGAATAAACATAAACATCGTATTAAAAAAAATCACTAAAATTTAAAACCATTTTTCAAGGAGATCTTTGTCCAGAAAACTTTTACTGAAAGATACAAAACTCTTACATATCATGATTTACATTGTTCAAAATTATTCATTTCCTCTCGAGGATAACATATAATAGTTGCTCTAACAAAGCACATACTGGAGCAACATAAAACTTCTAGGATTACAAGCCAAAATCTCAGATTGTTCATGAAACCATAACGAACCAACTCCAAGGACCTGAGAGTACAGAGACGACACATAGGACTTCTATCTACAAGACACGACAGACAGTACACTCACTACTGCCTCAACTGTTGTTCCTCCTCTACAAAAAGATCTTCACCACCTTGTGCATGTCCACATAAAAAAATGTGGATCCTATAGGGTGAGACAATTGCCCCAACTAAAGATATAACTCTCCACCGACTATATTATTATCATAGATTAAGCTTTTGTAAATTGAGAAGAGGTTATTTTTTATATTAACAGACAGAATAAATTACTATATGAATAGAATGAAGTAATCTCCTTTCTTAAGGAGAACATTGCATATACTCATGGTAGAGTTATAAATCATCTATCTGCTATGCAAGGAATTCAAAGAAACATAAATAACATCTATCCATTAAGATGTATAATTGTATTGTGCATCAAACAATGTTTCTCGTATTCGATCCTTAAGCAGATATGCTACACGAATGAACATATTTTACAATCACACTTATGCCCTAAGGAGATGAAGCATACCCTGGTCATCTCCAACCGACTACAAAATTCTCACAAGTCGGTACCATACAAGGTCAATGGAAAAGCCAATTGCCATGACCTCCCTCATCTCGGTGAGTACAAGACAACAAGTAGGACTATGTCAACTACTTAAAAAGTTGTACCAGGGTACGTAGGCATCCACACTTAGAGCTACAACATCAACTGTACTCTCTTTGGGGAAACATCTACTAACCACCGTCCCCAGTTACTGAGTCATGGCGACAGAAGCACCATATTCTGATCCACGGGCCAGTTCACCGTACTCAACACAGAGTCTACGACCGAAGTCGCACTCGAGCCAAGATATGGCATATTGACAAATCCCCATTCAATTTGAGCTCGTAAGGGGATCGGGCCACACATGACCGTCCATACTTATGCCCCCACATACTCAAAAGTATGCATTCCGGGTTATGCCGCGGAGCAACCCGTTTCACCATTCAGCAAATCCTGACTCTGATGGATCTATGGTCAGGGCAACATTTTATGGTTTCTAGTGATATATTACGTGCATTACAACATTATTTTAGCATCAAACAATGCTATCATTATTAATCACAACAAATAATACAAAGAAAGGTGTAATACATCTATCACATACTTTTCCGAATCTTTAAAAACACATGATACTTGGGATCTCAGTCCCGTATCACATTACTGGGAACTCTCATCCCTTCACATCATTATTATCATGATTACTGGATCTGGGTATTCAAACCCTTAGATAATCACATAGCATTGTTACCTCTCTAATAGGTAACCATTACCTCTAGATCCTCAGACCAAGGTATTCATTTCACTTGTTGTACAAGTATTCTCATGGCTCACAAGGCCATCACACATCTTGTCACCTGTCACTAGGAAACAACTTATTCACATGGCTCACAAGGCCATCACACATCTTGTAACCTATCACTAGGCAACAACTTATTCACATGGATTACAAGCCCATCACACATTATAGTTGTTATACAAGTATTTAACATGCCTTACAAGGCTTATGCAATAAGAGAGTTACAACCTTCCCATCATTAGTGGTTAGGGTTTCCCTTTATAGCTGAATCGGGTTTCATGTTCATATTATTAATCCAAACCCTTATTCATTGCTCCACACATTTAGGATCATACATTGATATCATAAGTATTCAATCATACTTATTTATTCTCATCATTTATCATTAAATGATTATCAACACAAGGTATGAGTTTCCCTCTCATCCTTATCAGAATATGATTACATCATACTTTATTAACTTGGCTTAACCCTTTCTCAAGGTATGTTAGCCTACACTTATCAAAGTGCATTAAACTCATTACATCTCAATGTAACAATTAACATAACACACTTCATGTGTTACTCATACAAGTATATTAGACTTAAGGTACATCAAGGTGTATCAACCTTGAGGTGTTGGATGTGATATCTATCATGTCTTGATGTATCACTTCCCTCATCACTTTTAACTTACTTAAGTTTATAAACTTATCTTGTATTAGGGTATTTCCCATCCTAATACTTTATGTACTAACTCATCACATTTATCATGTAATGTATTGGTCATAAGTCAGACATTTGAATTATCCAACCATCATCAAGTGATATGGACTCATCTCACGTTGAGGCATTGTTGATATAAGGTTGTCCATTATCAACCACTTTAGGTGTTTCACCTATCAAGGTATTAGCCACACCATTACTTGGTGTTACCCTCGTCATTCCTAAGAGTGTCTTGCCCTCACCTTTACAAGGTGTCTCGGGTTGGAAGTGTGCATATGTTCACCATATAGGGTTAGAGGTGTTTGTATGTGTTACCCATGTTGTGCATTAGGTATTAAACCATCACCACGTCGGGCTAGAGGTGTATTCAATCACCATATCAGGTGGCTCACCATCAAGGGTTGGCCATGGCAGGTTAGGGTATGCCATATCGGGATCAACCCAATATACAAGTCGATAGGAGTGAAGGGCACCAAACCATGTCGGGCTACACTGTCCAATGTTGGGTTACAACACCCATGTCGGGTTAGAGTTGGTTGTGACAGGCACATGGTACATGTATGTATCACCCATGGTGTTTAAGAGGTATAAAATCATCACCATATTGGCTAGACATCAATTAGGGTTGTGTATCAGGCTACCATATCGAGTTACATCATATTCTTGAATGCATACCTCATATCGTGCAATAGCACTTACTATTCTTTACTCGTATCGGGTTATCCAAATTAGGGTTTCATATAAACTTATAAGTATTCATTTAACCTTATATCGTGCATGGAGTCTACACTGGACTTCCTATCATGCAAGCATATTGTGCAAGTATATCTTGCATGACATATCATGCAAACATATCATGCATAACATACCCATATCGGGTAAGAGCTACTTGTATATACTTGAACTTGATATCACTTTTACAAAGTGATACCATCTTCTTCAAGCTCTAGACCTCTGTTCTATTAGTTATAGTTCATGGAAACAGGTCTAAGAAACTACTAGAACTCATAATTTCATCAACTATTTTAGGAAATTTTGGAATTAAAAGTAGTTCATTAAGTATAGCAATTTAGGTGATGAATAATAACATGATAGAGTTCAAGTTATATAACCCGCCTTAAGAACAACTTAAAAGCTCCAAGATCCAAATCTCCATGTTCCCAAGGTTGAATATGACTTATAAAAATTACAAGGCTCGTTCAAAACTCCTTCATATGCAAGGAATCACCATGGATAAGCAATTGGTGAAGAAGAATAGAAAAGCAGATCAAAACCCTAAAATCATGCTTCAATCCAAGGTTGAAGATGATCATGGCCTCACCTTAGGGTTAAGACTTGAGATCCTTATTTATCTAGAACCTTTGCACGATACATCACAACCCTTTCATGATATTCCACCACTTGTGGTGGATATTCCCCTCACTTGTGGCCAAAACATTTCACTATGACCGATATCACCCTACTTGGCCGATATCACCCTGTGGGCGATATGATCTTGCTATGGGCGATACCCAAGGACCATGCACGATACCACATCACTCCTTCATGATAAAAGGATGCTATGCACGATACCTTAGGGAAGGAGTGTGGTAAGAGTTGAAAAATTTCACTAAGGGGTGAAACTAGGGGTATATATACTTGTTGTTCATGAAGGAGTGTGAAAATGAGGTGTCATCAATTTGAGCTAGTAGGTGCCACGTGCCCATGCATGGGTGACACATGTACATGCATGCATCAACATTTATATTGGCATGTAAAACAGTTGAGAATAACCTAAGGATGAAAATTCGTCCATTACTTATCCCTTTGAATAAGATACATCAACAAAATCACCACTTTATTCACAACCCGATACAACTTTTCTAAGGAAGTTGTAACCCGACACACCACACCTCCTTGAGGTGCTTTGCACGACATGGACTTTTCTAAAAGTCCACAAAATGATATGAGGCTCTTTCTATGGCTCCTTGGCTGATAGGAACTCATATATAAGCTTTTCAACTTGATACAACTCAAGTTAGGGTTTCATATTCAACCCTTTTCTTGGTCATTTCATCAGCAAAATTACCATCACTCATAATTGATTCAAACATGGTGTATAATACTTTCTCTCTCGTCTATATGATACTAGGAGGGAGTAGGGACACTCTAGTGGTGGTAATTTTCATATCAACCCCACAGTTTGGGTAAATTACAATTTGTACCAAAATTGGTGCACAAGGTACTAACATTATTCAAACATGTTCAAACTTGGAATTTAGGCTTTCCACAAGCCACCAATTAGAATCATTCTCTCTCTTATTATGATAAAACATATAAGGCACGTTCAACATGTGACATATTGCAATATAACCCCTCAACTTGGGTAAATTGCACTTTGGTCCAAAACAAAGGAACATTGCTCAAACAACATTCAATCAGGACCAAACTTGGAATATAAGTGTGTTACATGATAATAAAGCACCTTAGAGGATTATATTAAAGTTATAAGCAACTTACTTAGCCAAAACAAATAGGGTTACCTCATAACCCATGTCAGGGTCATTACAATCCTCACCTCACTTGAAGATATTGGCCACACCCTACTTTAGTGTATTGTCCATCACATGTACTAGGGTACTAACCACCTTACCACTCTTATCATCTAGTGTATTGGGTTACCCACCATATCATTTTAGAGATATGTGATCAACACCATATTGTCCAAAAGGTGTATACTTAACCCAATATCAGTTTGAAGGCATATACTTGCTACCCATATCACCTAGAGGTGTATGTGTGCTTACCATATTGACCTTGAGGTGTATGTGTGCTTACCATATCGAGTTTGAGGTGTATGTGTGCTTACCATATCACCCTTGAGGTGATTGTATGCTTCCATATCGGGTTTGAGGTGTATGTGTTCTTCCATATCACTTTTGAGATGTGTGTGTGCTTCACACCATATTGGGCAAAGAGGTGTGTGTGTATGTTTCACACCATATCAGACAGAGAGGTGTGTGTATGTATGCTTCACACCATATCGGGCAGAGAGGCGTGTGTGTGCTTGATTCACACCATATCGGGCAGAGAGGTGTGTGTGTGTGCTTCACACAATATCGGGCAGAGAGGTGTGTGTGTGTATGCTTCACACCACATCGGACAGAGAGGTGACTGTTTGTATGCTTGAACCCGATATCACTTTTGAGGTGTTTACTTGTGTACTTGCACCCGATATCACTTTTATAAGGTGATACCATCATCTTCAAGCTGTAGACCTTTGTTCTAAGTGTTATAGTTCATGGAAACAGATCTAAGAAACTACTACAACTCATAATTGCATCAACTAATTTAGAAAATTTTGGAATTGAAAGTAGTTCATTAAGTATAGCAATTTAGATGATGAATAATAACATCGTTGAGTTCAAGTTATATAACCCGCCTTAAGAACAACTTCAAAGCTCCACGTTCCTAAGGTTGAAGATGACTTATAAAAAGTCAAAGGCTTGTTCAAAACTCCTTCATATACAAGGAATCACCATGGATAAGCAATTGGTGAAGAAGAAAAGAAAGGAAGATCAAAACCCTAAAATCATGCTTCAATCTAAGGTTGAAGATGATCATGGCCTCACCTTAGGGTTAATACTTGAGATCCTTCTTACTTGATCACCTTTGCATGATACCTCACAACCCTTGCACGATATGATACCACTTGTGCCTGATATCCCCCTCACTTGTGATCAAAACTCTTCACTATGGCCGATATCACCTCACTAGGCCGATATCACTCTAATTTGCCGATATGATCTTGCTATGGGAGATACCCAAGGCCCTATGCACGATATATATTCACTCCTTCAAGAACCCTATGCATGATACCTTAGGGAAAGAGGGTGGTAAGAGTCAAAAAAGTTCACTAAAGGGTGAAAGAAGGGGTATATATACTTGTTGTTCATGAAGGAGTGTCAAAATGAGGTGTCATCAATTTGAGCTAGTAGGTGCCACATGTCCATGCATGGGTGACAAGTGTACTTGCATGAATCGAAATTTATCTTGACATGAAAAATAGTTGAGGATAATCTAGGGATTAAAATTTTTCCATTACATATCCCTTTGATTAAGATATATCAATTAAATCATCACTTTATTCACAACCCGATACAACTTTTCTAAGGAAGTTGTAACCCGACACATCTCACCTCCTTGAGGTGCTTTGCATGACATGGAATTTTACAAGAGTCCACAAAATGATATGAGGCTTGTCTTATAGCTCCTTGGCCGATAGGCACTCATATATAAGCTTTTCAACTTGATACAACTCAAGTTAGGGTTTCATATTTAACCCCTTTCTTGGTCATTTCATCACCAAGAGTATCATCATTCATAATTGATTCAAACATGGTGTCTACTTCTTTCTCTCTCCTCTACATGATACTAGGATGGAGTAGGGACACTCTAGATGTGGTAATTTGCATATTAACCCTACATTTTGGGTAAATTACAATTTGTACCAAAATTGGTGCACAATGCACTAACATTATTCAAACAAGCTGCAACTTGAAATTTAGGCTTTCCACAAGCCTCCCCTTAGCATAAATATCTCTATTATGATGGTAAAGAACTTAAGTCATGTTCAACATGTGACATTTTGCAATATAACCCCTCATCTTGGGTAAATTTCACTTTGGTCCAAAACAAAGGAACATTGCTCAAACATCATTCAATCACATGATAACAAAACTCCTTAGAGGATTATATTAGAGTTCTAAGAAACTTACTTAGCCAAAACAAATAGGGCTACCTCATAACCCAGGTCAGGGTCATTACAACTTTCGTAAGCCTAGCCGAGTCTGCCACGGTTGTTGGGTCATTTCCTCCCTTCTTTTTGAACAAAAGGGTTTAGTATGATCAACATGTCTATATCTATAGCATGTCTTATCCTCGTACCATAGTCTTATCGGTCTAATTACTGATATAGCAGCTAATTCAAGAGTTCTTACAGGGGGAATTAGGACTTTTTCCTTTATTTAGTGACTACTGCCCTGGTGCACTAGGCATTTATGGCACTGGTGGTACCAAAAACATTAGCTTTTTAGAACAATGAGGCAAATGTCTCTAGAATTATGGAGTCCTTTCCTTCATTCTCAGCTTATTTCCCCTCCTTGGGCATTTCCATCACATATATTCTATCTTCTATACTTATGGAAGAGTCTATTTTCTTTCCATTTGTCAATTCTTCTCATATTTTCCACTGTTCCAACATGACTATGTCATTCAGGAACCCTTTAAAAACCCACATTTCTGCATTGAGGACTGGTAACCTAGGTTGTAATGCTAGTATCCAGTCTACTATATGCATCACTGTTGTCCTAACCTTCCTGACAAGAGCATAAAAAAATAGAATTCTCTATCCTGATTAGGTCAAGATGGGAATTCTCAAGCACTCGTTCTTCTCTTGTCGGATCCCTTGCACCCTCTCTTGGTGCAACAACATTGCTCTCAACAACGTGTTCCTTGTGTTCTCCCATCATTTTTAAACTTCACCCTTTCTTCTACATAAACATAAGTCACTATAGGATATACTGGAGGGCACTAGATAAGACTCAATACCTTAGTCCTATGTCTCTGTAGACACAACGAACCTTAAGCTCTGATACCAAACTTGTAACGACCGCCACCAAATCGACATCCAAATCGTTACTTATTATGCAGAATAATCATAAGAAACAGAATAACAAAAATCACTAAAAATTAAAACCCTTTTTTTGCAAAGAGATCCATTTCCAGGAAAACTCTTTAAGGAAGAATCAAAACCTGACATTCACATTGATCATATATTATACATACACTGTACCATCTCTTCTCGAGGACAACATATAACAATTGCTTTCTCAAAACATATACATAAAGAAACAACAAACCTCGAGGCATACAAGCAAAAATCTCAGATTGTTCATAAAACCAACACGTACTAAATCCAAGGACCTGAGAGTACAGATGCGATACATAGGACTTCTATCTACAAGACACGACAGACAGTACACTCAACCTGAGTTGTCACTGTTGTCCCTATTGTTGTTGTTCTTTCTCTGTAGTACGGTCTCAACCCCCCTCGTGCACATCCACTTAAAAAAATGTGGATCCCACGGGGTGAGACAATTGTCCCAACGAGAGATACAACTCTCTGCCAACAATGTTATTATCATAGTTAAATAGTATTAAACTGAGTAGAGGATAAGCAGTTTAGAACATTCTCATCTTTTAAAGCATTGCAACTATCTATGATAGAGCAGTAAATCATCTATTCTCTTTATACGGAATATGAAAAACATGTATATCATTTACCCATCATACTATATCAACATCTCAAGCTTATCCTGATATGCTCATTATCATGGTATGACATCCATGAATCATTCTCATTTCTATCTGTTAGCCTCAACCAATCTGCTAGCCAGATATTGAATTATACCAGTCATATGAATATACATCATCATATTCTGTCCAGGTATTGGCTTTTCCAATCCTATGAGTTTAATCCATGCATTGGACTATGCTAATCCTGTGCAACTATTCCAGGTATTGGACTATGCCAATCCTGTGCAACTATTCCAAGTATTGGACTATGCCAATCCTATGCAATTATTCCAGGCATTGGGTTATTACCAGTCCTGTGCAATTATTCCAGACATTGGGTTATTACCAATTCTATGCAATTATTCCAGGCATTGGGTTATTACCAATCTTGTGCAATTATTCCAGGCATTGGGTTATTACCAATCATATGAAATTATTCAAGGTATTAGGTTATTACCAATCCTGTGCAATTATTCCAGGCATTGGGTTATTACCAATCCTATGCAATTATTCTAGGTATTCAATTATGACCAATCTTGTAGAATTATTCCAGGTATTGGGTTATGACCAATCTTGTGAAATTATTCCAGTTATTGGGTTATGACCAATCCTGTGTAATTATTCCAGTCATTGGGTTATTACCAATCCTGTGCAATTATTCCAGGTATTGGGTTATTACCAATCCTGTGCAATTATTCCAGGTATTAGCTTATTCCCAATCCTGTGCAATTTTTCCCTGGCATTGGGTTATTACCAATCCTATGCAATTATTCTAGGTATTGGGTTATTACCAATCATGTGCAATTATTCCAGGTATTGGGTTATTACTAATCCTGTGCAATTATTCCTGGTATTGGGTTATGACCAATCCTGTACAATTATTCCAGGTATTGGGTTATGACCAATCCTGTGCAATTATTTCAGGTATTGGGTTATGACCAATCCAGTGCAATTATTCTAGGTATTGGGTTATGACCAATCTTGTGCATCTATTCACTGAATACCACATCACCTTTACTAGGCATTATACCTTGGCCAAGCCATCATACTTATTCACATCCTTTATATAATACAAGTATTCCTCTTATCTCCTTTAAGCATATTTCAAACACTATAGCCCTTATTTGGCTATAAGCATAAAGCATGTATGATTAAGATTTCATTATTATTATTATTGTATCCATTTATCATTATTATTATGTTACTAAGTTTCCATTTCCTAGTTTATTTTGAACATTATCATTTCTTACATGAAACTTTTATAAACATCTTGTTACCTCTCACTAGGCATCAACTAATCACATGTCTCGCAAGGCCCATTAAACATCTTGTCACCTCTCACTAGGAAATAACTAATCACATGGCTCACAAGGCCCATTAAACATCTTGTCACCTCTAACTAGGTAACAACTATTTACATGTCTCACAAGGCCCATTAAACATCTTGTAACCTCTCACTAGGCAACAACTAATCACATGGCTCACAAGGCCCATATATTTAGTATTATATGAAACATCATAGCTCATACTTAGCTATGCACATTATCTCATGCTATCAACATGGTTTCAATATGGTTAAGGATTCCCATTTATTAACCAATTATAGTTTCAGATCATATCATTACCCTTCATTAGGGTTAAGGTTTCCCTTTTTAAGCCAACTAGGGTTTTCAAATACTTTCATCAGGAATCACAACCCTAATTCAAACTCCACACATATTAGGAGTATTAGTGTATACTCATTACATGAGTATAAAAAAAGTATAAGTTTCTCTCTCATCCTCACTAGGATGTTGATTACTTCATACTTTCTTATGTTGGCTCAACCTTTACTTCAAGGTACAATAGCCTACTTAATCAATATTCATTAAACTCCATACCTCTTAATGTATGACTTGATATGAGACACTTCATGTGTTACTTCATCAAGTACATTGCATCTAAGGTGCTTTCCTTTATATGGGTTTTGAGGTGCTTCCACCATATCAGGAAAAGAGGTGTGTGTGTGTGTGTATGCTTCACACCATATCAGGCAGAGAGCTGTGTGTGTATGCTTCACACCATATCGGGCAGAGAGGTATGTGTTTTCTTGCTTCACACCATATCAGGCAGAGAGGTGTGTGTGTGTTCTTGCTTCACACCATATCGGGCAGAGAGGTGTGTGTGTGTGTGCTTGCTTCACACCATATCGGGCAGAGAGGTGTGTGTGTGCTTGCTTCACACCATATCGGGAAGAGAGGTGTGTGTGTATGCTTCACACCATATCAGGAAGAGAGGTGTGTGTGCTTGATTCACACCATATCAAGTAGATAGGTGTGTGTGTGCTTGCTTCACACCATATTGGGTAGAGAGAGTGTGTGTGTGCTTGCTTCACACCATATCAGGTAGAGAGGTGTGTGTGTGCTCGAACCTGATATCAGTTTATAAGGTGATACCATCTTATTCAAGCTCTAGACCTTCATTCTAACTATTATAGTTCATGGAAACAGGTCTAAGAAACTACTAGAACTCATAATGTCATCAACTATTTTAGAAAACTTCGGAATTAAAAGTAGTTCATTAAGTATAGCAATTTAGGTGATGAATAATAACATGATTGAGTTCAAGTTATATAACTCACCTTAAGAAAAACTTCAAAGCTCCAAGATCCAAAGATACATGCTCCTAAGGTTGAAGATGACTTATCAAAAGTCCAAGGCTCGTTCACAACTCCTTCATATACAAGGAATCACCATGGATAAGCAATTGGTGAAGAAGAAAAGAAAGGAAGATCATAACCCTAAAATCATGCTTCAATCCAAGGTTGAAGATGATCATGGCCTCACCTTAGGGTTAAGACTTGAACTCCTTCTTGATCCTTAGAACCTTGCATGATACCTCACTACCCTTGCATGATATGCCACCACTTGTGGCCGATATCCCCCTCACTTGTGGCCAAAAACACTCCACTTGGCCGATATCAACATGCTATATATGGCCAATATCACTTGCTTGGCCGATATGAACTTGTTATGGACGATACCCAAGGCCCTATGCACGATACCGCTTCACTCTTGCACGACCCTATGCATGATATCTAAGAGCAAGGAGGTGGTAGAATTCGAAAAAGTTCACTTAGGGGTGAAATTAGGGGTATATATACTCGTGGTTCATGAAGAGGTGTCAAAATGAGGTGTCATCAATTTGAGCTAGTAGGTGCCACGTGTCCATGCATGGATGAAACATGTAATGCATGCATAAAAATTTATATTGACATGAAAAACAGTTGAGGATAATCTAGTAATGAAAATTCATTCATTACATATCCCTTTGAATAAGATATATCAATTAAATTATCACTTTATTCACAACCTGATACAACTTTTCTAAGGAAGTTGTAACCCGATACACTTCACCTCCTTGAGGTGATTTGCATGACATGGCCTTTTACAAGAGTCCAAAAACTGATATGAGACTCATGCTATGGCTCCTTGGCAGATAGGCACTCATATATGAGCTTTTCAACTTGATACAATTCAAGTTAAGGAATCGTATTCAACCCTTTTCTTGGTCATTTCATCACCAAGATCACCATCACTCATAATTGGTTCAAACATAGTGTATCCTTCTTTATATCTCCTCTAAAGGATACTATGAGGGAGTATGGACACTCTAGAGGTGGTAATTTGCATATCAACCCTACATTTTGGGTAAATTACAACTTGCACCAAAATTGGTACACAAGTCACCAACCTTATTCAAACAAGTTCAAACTTGGAATTTAGGCTTTCCACAAGCCACCACCTTTCATCATTCTCTCTATTATGATGCCAAAACACTTAGGGAACATTCAAAATGTGACAAATTGCAATATAACCCTCATCTTGGGTAAATTGCATTTTGGTCCAAAACATGAGAACATTGCTCAAACATAATTCAAATAGGACCAAATTTGGAACATAAGTGTGTCACATGATAACAAAACACCTTAGATGGTTATATTAAAGTTCTAAGAAACTTTATTAGTCAAAATAAATAGGGTTACCTCATAACCCAGGTCAGGGTCATTACAGTTACATTCCCTTTTGTGATTAGGGTTAGGGTTTCTCTTTTCAACTTGATTAAGGTTTTCAGGGTTATATTCAATCATCACCCCTAGATCATAACTCCTCATTCTTCAGAGCTTATATTATTATCTTTAAATTCAATTATATCACAAATAATCTATCAATCAAGTTACAACCCTTTCATAATTAGGGCTAGGACATCTATTGTAACCGATTAGGGTCTTTAGGGTTTTTATTCAACAACCAAACCCTAATTCATAACCTCTCACATCTCGGTGTTTAATGCATTTCTATAAGTATTATATCATACTTGATTACTCTCATCAATTATCATTAATTAATTATCAACATAATATATTACCTTTCTCATATAATTAGTACAAGTTTCTCTTCCATCCTTACTAGGGTATTAAATTCAAATTTAACTTGTTGTATTGACTTGAACCTATTTCGGGTATACTTGCCTACACTTTTCAAAGTATATCCTTCTCATTACTTTCAAGTGTATCCATTGATTATATTCAAGGTGTATCGGCCTACACACATCAAGTTGTTTTGGCACCTTATGTCGGCCTAGATACATGTGTTTGTGTCCGCTAAAGTACCATTACTTGTATCAACCAAAGCATGTCAATTGGTATCAGTTTTAAGGTTCTTGAAAAGGTATATCGATTATAGTGTGCTTTAGGTTATCATCCACCCTATCTCATTTATATATCGGCCATAACATATCATTATGTATCGGCCATAATATCTCATCATGTATTGGCAATATCAACCTATTATGTATATCGGACACACCATATTATTAGGGTATCAACCACTCAACTAATTAGTGTGTCAGCCTCATCATCTACTAGGGTATCAGCCTAGCTTATCCATTTGAGTATCGGCCACTCGATTTACTTGTATATCGGCTACACCATTTGCTAGTATATCAACCACATAGCACATTATGGAATCTTAGCCTCTAGGGTTTGAGTTGTAATAGATGAACCCTTGTTAAATACTTCAGTTCTTTCACAACTGACCTTACCATTAATTGGTGTATCAGCCAATGTTTCAAAGAGTATATTGCCCCCATATTCACATGATGTATCGGGCTAGAGGGTGTCAGATTATGAGTGTATCGTATTTCTAGGGTTAGAGTTGGCCATGTCAGCCTCCACACTCAACTAGGACATCATATTTTGATATCCCATCTTCACTAGACATCTCCTTGGTTATGGAAAGTTCGTTCCTTTAAGGCATATTGTTTTTTGAGCATCTAACATATCGACCTAACATGATCATATTGTTTTAAAGCATCTCAAGTCATATCATCCATCCATGTTATGTTGCAAGTACGTATGTGTCATCTTGGATATCTTATAGATTTCGTCCTGCCTTATTCTTAATATTAGATGACAGGTTAAACAACTAAAAGGATAGTAGTTCTACTCATGTTACAAACCAAAAGGATAGAGGTTCATATGTATCGGTTTCCCTACTTATACCCTTGTATCGGGTTAGGGTTTCCCATAAACCAATATCAGCTTGTGCATATCAGTTTCATCTTCTTAAACCTCCAAATTTTAGTCCATTACCACTCTAGTTCATGGGCAACAACCCCATATATCTAATAGAACTCATAAATCCAACATTCAAACTAGAAAATCAAACTAGAAAAGGAATCACCAAGTATTTCATGATAGAAATTGAATAATAATAAAATTTGGTTCAAGTTATATAACCCGCCTCAAGGTCACCACTAAAGCTTCAAGCTTCTAAGATCCACATTCCCAAGGTTGAAGATGACTTATCAAGATTCCAAGTCTTGATCATAACACCTCTACTCGAAAGGAAAACACCATAGTAAGGAACTTTGTGAAGAAGGAAAGAAAGAAAGAATCATGGTTCGAGAAGAATAGCCAATCCAAGGTAGGAGATAACCATGGATTTACCTTGGGAAAGTTTCTCAGCCTTCCTCTTCCTCCTTGAGCTCCTAGAGTCATTCACCAAGAAAGAGAGGATAAAGAATTCGAAAGGTTTACTAGGAGGTGAAAAGATGAGTATATATAGTTGAGGCTCTTAAAAGAGAGTATATTCAAGGTGTCATCACCATATGTACATGGGTGACATGTGTCCATGCATGGTGACACCATGCAACCTCATTTATCTTGACATGCAAAACTCTTGTGGATAATCCAAGGGTAAGGTATCAGCCATTAGATAGCTTCATTGACAAGATATCACAACTTCTCATCACTTTGTGTACAAACGATACCACTTTTGCAAGGAAGACTCAAACCAATAGGATTCACTTATTTGAGGTGCTTAGACCATCATGAATTCTTCAAAAAGTTTCCAAACTGATAGGGGACATCTTGTATGCTTTACAAGCCGATAGGCACCCCCATATGCCCTTCACAAGTCGACACAACGTCATCTATGGTAACATTCTATGGTTCTTACATCACCAAGAGTGTGGTCACTCAACCAAGATTCAAGAAAGGCAGCCCCTTCTCTCACTATATCCTCTAGATGATACTAAGAGAGAGTAGGAACACTCTATAGGTGGTAAATTGCTAATAAACCCCATATATTAGGTAAGTTGTAAGTTACACCAAAGCTAGCACATACATCACAAGCATCAATCATACAAGCCCAACTTGGAATTTAGGCTTTCCACAAGGATCTCCTTAGTGTCATGATCTTATGATACTAAAGTACTAAGGGAAAACCCATCATGTGACATATTGAAAGATAACCACTTATATTGGGTAAATTTCACTTTGGTCCAAAACAAGCACACACTGCTTAAACAATATTCAAATAGGACTAAACTTGAAACTTGAACTCTCCTTAAGTCTTAATTACTTTTCAAAAGATTAAGATAAGGTTCTAATCATATTACTTAGGCAAGACATATAGGGTTATCCCAAAACCCATATTAGGGTCATTACAAGTTATAAACCCCTAACAAGGATTTCGCCCCCAAAATCCCAGATGAAAGGAGATAGATGTTACTTATGCATTGCACCTTCAAAATTTCACATATTTTATTGATGTCAGGTTAATGTTATAAGTCTTGACCAACATATTGTTCCTCCATCCAAGGTTAATCATAGAATCTAATTCACAAGGCACATACTCAACTTATCTTCTCCATTACTGGCTGTAAAATCAACCCTATGCTAAGTGATACTTTCTTAGCCGAAATAGCATTATACACACTTCTCCTTATTTATCTCAGGGGTCAACTCCTTCTTATGTATCACCTTGTTAACTTTCTATATTGTATCTTAAGATGATCAAACTTGAAGGTTTACCATATCCTTTTCAAACCTCATCATGTTTTCTTCCAAAGAAAGATTGGAGGTGTATATGTTACTTACTCAAGATTACAAGACCTACCATGCTTCCATTGTGCTACTCTAATCTACTAATTCAACACAAAGCTCACTTTAGATTCATACCAACTGGCTTGCTATTACGTACACTTCTAGTTTTACTTTTCTTTTCAACTGATGTAGATAAAGATTAGAAATTCTACTCATCAGTGTATATCCCTTCGGAATCCTCCTTACTTACAAGCCTAATAGGTGCACTCCAAGGGTTTGCACTCAACCTAATGAACTTTACCCAAGAAAATCTTGCAACTATTTCTTCAATTGATGCATCCTTGTCGTCATCGTCTTATACAGTGCATACACCTCTAACAAGTGATAATCATACTATAGTTAAAATTAGAGTACTTGTAGCCATATTGATCTCAAAGTCAGTCCTTCTTAGCTAGTTAAACACTTAATCATCTTACATTCTCAAGTTCATATACAACTGTCATTACTTAGATACTAGGATTCCTCACCTTGGTATCTATCACAGATGCCAACGATACATTGCATCTTTATCAAATCGAAACATATTAGAAAAACCTTTCCAACATCTTTTAAGGTTCAATAAACATCACTATTCTCAAATATCATCATCTGGAACTAAATTCCAATCCCTAATTGATACCTTTCAAGTACCCGTCTCATGATTACTTCAAAACCATGTATATCAAGTGACATGAGACTTCACTCGAACATATATCCCTAGTAAAGAATTATAAAGGAAACATGCTTTCTCTTATTACCGTAGCATCGTCCAAGAATTCCCTATAGGGAGAAGGAGATCACCAATCTACCTTGATTATTATACAAGTTTCACTACTCTCATGTCATTTAATTTGTTTTCATATTGATTACCATGACATTGTCATAGGAACTATAAGGATGATTATATGTCATCACCCCTTCTTTGAACATTTCCTTGTCTTACCACAAGGATCATTGTTCTCTTCTTTTTCTTTATTGAGCAGGGATTATCTTCCTTGTTTCCTTTTCATATCTCGTGATGATTACATTTCATACTTTCTTTTATTCATGTGTTAGTATGTGATTACTCATGTTTTACTTTATTATCATTTAGAATGTGATAAGAATCTCTTTGCCACATTTACGATATCATATTTCTCTTTAGATTACATCAAAATGACTACTTGATCAGAGTAATAAGAAAGAAAGTAATCTGAGAGTTACATACATACCTTGTCTTCAATAATTGAATACATGGCCATGTTATTCAAATATTGAGATTAGGTAGCATGCACTTCATTTTATACCATGTCTCTTATCTTAAACATCTCTTTTGAGTTTTTAAATTTAGTATCTCTGGCGTTTTCCAGATATCTCTTTCATACCTCTTCCTCTTTATGTGAGCAGAAGAAATTATAAAACCATTTAGAGAATACTGAACATAATATAAATTCTATTCCTCTTCATATTTTCTCATGTATCCATGGATAAACCAAAAGAAATTCAAAAAAAAACTATTCCTCTTATGATTAATAGGTAAAGTAAAGTGAAAACAATTCAAAATGAAAAAGGTTCTGTCTGACCTGCCACCCCTTGCAGATCATCTACCATCTCTGGTTGACTCACAACATGAAGTCTAATCATTTCTCTTCATTTTATTTGCCTTTTGGCTCTATTGGACTGTGACTTATTTAAGTCCTTCTGAGTTGGCCTAGATTGTTGAACCATCTCAACCTCTCTCCTTGGATAAAAGGGTCTAATATGCACAATATGTCCACATCTAAAACATGTCTTGATCTCACACCTTCGTCAGACTGGTCTTGTTACTGATGTAGAGGCTAAGTCAGAATCCTTTAAAGGTGGTAAGTTAGGACCATTGTCCTTACTTGACGATCTCTGCCCTATTGTACTGTGGGTTTTTCAAACTCATGGCATAGAAAACTTGAGCTTTTTAGATCTATTAGTCAACTATCCATGAGATTGTCTAGACTTTTCCTTAATACTCAATTCATTGTCCCTTTTTATGCATGGCCTCCTCAGATGTCCTACCTTTCTACATTGGTAGTAGGTTTTGTTTTCTTGCCCTACTTTAATCTTTCCCACATTCTTCATTGTTTTATCACATCATTGCTGTTTAGAGGGCTTACCAGAACTTAAAAATCTGAATTAGGGATAGGTTCCCTAGGTGGCATAGCTAGTATCATGTCCATTATATGCAGAACTTTTGTCATAACCTGCCCAATGAGAGCTTGAAAAGTAGGATTTTCTATCATAGACCGATCCAGCTGGGGATTGCCATGCACTTGCTCTCCTCTTGCCTAATCTCTTGCACCTTCTTCTGGTGCAGCGACACTGCTTTCAGCAGCATGTTCCTTGTATTCTCCGGACATCCTTAGGCTTTATACTTTCTTCTGCACAAGTAGAAGCAACTATTAGACTTACTGGAGGACACTTAGAGCATACTCAACAACCTTAATCTTATGTCCCTATAGACTCAGTGAAACTATAGCCCTGATACCAAACTTGTGACAACCACTATCCAATGATAACAATCATCATGCAAAACCATCCGAAAACAACCATGAACTATGAGTTACCAAAAATCACTAAAAATTAAAACCATTTTCCCACAAAGAACCACTTCCAGAAACTTGTCACAAAAGGCCCAAGGCCATATTTACATATGCATCATTGTCAGCTCATACACACATCATTCCTTCATATAGCAAGGATACGAAAGAACAGTTGCATTACCAAAAGTAGTCACAAAAGCAACATCATATATCAAGGCATTTCTAGCCAAAATATCAGATCGATCGTGAAACCAGATATACAAACTATCTCCCAAGGACTTGAGAGTACATGGACGACTCATAAAACTCTATTCTACTAGAAACATAACAACACACTCAACTTGAGCTCTTACTACTGTTCCTGCTGCTATTGCTCGCTCTCGGCTATACAATCACTATCTTCTTGTGCACATCCACCTAAAAAGTTGTGGAACCCATGGGGTGGGACAAAAAGTCCCAGTGAGAGATATAACTCTCCGCCAACATTATTATTATCACAGTTAAACTTTTATAAAAGAGAGCAGAAGAAACCTTTATTGAAATAAACATGTATAACTACTGATCATATACAAGATAGAACAATCTCAATATCTCATTAGTTTGATTATCTCTAACTGAGCAGTAGATCATTTAATCACTTTTAAAAGGAATATGAATAACAAGTATAACCATTGCAAACTAAATAGTATAAAATCAAAGCAAGGCTTCAACCAATATTTTTGTATTTGATCCTTTGATGCATGCCATTGTGGCATTAATTTTGGATAATGTTGCAGTCTTGATTTCATAGATTTTCTTTATTAATCGACTGACATGCAATAAAATAACTTCTATCACAAATAAATTGTAAGTTGATCTTATCAATATTATTTTATTGAATTCTTATAATATTTTTCTCAATTTTTAGGAATGAATGAATATAAGAAGAGATGAAGGTAGGAGGCAATTCAGTTTCCCGCAATGCTGACTTAAATGCATACCTTGCACCAAAATTGACATAACTCTCACATCCTAAGGCGGAATTTAATGTTCAAATATGATTTGGAAATGGAATTCAAAGGCCTACAGGAAAATCATATTTTCGGGAGCACTTTAAATTCTCTGGAGAACGGAAATGCGCTCGAAATTGCTGCTACGAGAATCTGCATTAAAGAAAGACAACCAAGAGTTTGTTGACTAGATCTGAAAATTCAAAAGGATGGCTCCCTCTCTTTTTTCCCCCTCTTTTTTTTTGGATAGCCTACCCCTCCTCCTATAAAAGGAGGGGCACTTACTCCTCTCTGGGCATCTCGGGTTTTCTTATATTAGAGCGCTGAAGCAATTGTTCTTGTAATCATCTTCTTATTCTGCAATAAAGTAGATCTCAGTTCAAGCATAACTCTTTCATACCTATTCTCGTCTTTTCTTTCTGCCTTGGTTTTAATCTTTTTTCTCCGTTCTTTAATTCTGGAGCAAGGAACAAAGAACTAAGCCATTTTATTGTATCTAGCAAAAGGATTGACTCCTAATTTTGGGCTAGACTATGGCTTCAATGCTTTCTTCCTCCGTCTCCCCTTTCTCCATGAGTGAGTAGACTTTTATCGAGGCAAGGGGAATAACCCCTTAGCCATGGTTTTAACGACTTCTTCTTAAACGACTAGATGGTAATCGATTTTAATTGACGATTGATCTTCGGATCGCATGTTAATCCGAATGGAAATGACCATAGAAATTCAGATTTAGAACAATAAAATCGATTACATAGACGTTTTGATATGACCGTGGATTTTCGTCTTTTAGGATGATAAACTAGGAAACATGAGCACCAGGACCAATGGGCTCATGTGGAGTTTATCTCTTGTGATTTTTTAATTCGCAAACCTTCTTCGAATCGTCGTCTAAGAAGTAGTTGTTATCGCCTAGGCTAAGGTGGTGAAAACCCCTACGAGCCTCGATTTTCCATCTCTTAATTTCAATCACTGACTTTCTTGCTTGCCTTTGCTTTCTTTAATTTTTAGTCTTTTCAATTCATATAGTTCTTTTTGTGCTAACAATAGTCTAAAATTTTCCTTGTGCAATTTTCTTTATTCTTGTTAGTGCATTTTCATTCATTCCTTAGTGTAATCACCAACCCCAAAACTCGATTATTTTACATTCTCGTTCCAAATCAAAAAATACAAAAAAAATTAATAAAAGTTCTTCAAAAATTTTGGGTTCTAAGAACAATCTCCAAATAGTTGTCCTGTGGGATCGACCCTTCTATACTACCCTTAAAACCGGAAGTAAAAAAGGTTTAAACTCTAGGATTAACCATCTTAGTGATTGATAGTGCAAAACGACGATTATCAATTTGGCATCGTTGCCGGGGACAACATATTGTTTTTTTTTTAACCCCAAAAACAATTTTGAATTTTTTTTTCCTTTTTTCATACCATCCGAGTAACATTCCGGAAGTGTATTCCTCTTTCTGCCGAGTTTCCATTTCGGCAGTCTGTTTTTTCTGCACACGATTAACTGCTTTATTTGTGCATGCGACGCCCGAACGACGATTTTCAACCGTTCGATCCGGAAATAGAAAGGACCTTTCATCGTCAAAACCGTCAAAATCTAGCAACAATGAATGAAGACGAGTTCGCCCGTAGAATCGACCAAGCTCTCGCAGCTCAAAGAGAGCTCATCCAAGCCGAACAAGCGGAAAGAGAAGCCGCTTTGTGAGCAACCTTTAGGGCTGAACAAGAAACCATAAAGCTGATAGGAGGGAAACTAAAAGGCAAAAACAATTAAAAGACTTTTCTGTCCCCAAAACAGCCTATGCACAACATCCTGTTATACCCCCTGATATCATGGCTCCACAATTCGAAATCCGAACACAATGGATCACCATGCTGCAAACTCACCCCTTCTCTGGCAACAATGGGGAAAGTTGTCAAGATCACCTTCAGAAGTTCATTGACCTTTGCTCTTTGAACAAAATCCCAGGTGTCTCTGAAGATGCCATCCGCCTTAGGTTGTTTAAGTATTCCCTCTCCGTCCAAGCCAGTAGTTGGTACAACACCATGGAGAGTGAGGAACATGTCACAACTTGGGAGGTTCTACAAAACAAGTTCCTTGAAAAATTCTACCCCCCATCTCTCACCTATGAACTTAGGGGTCAAATAACTCACTTTTCTATGTCCCCAGGAGAGACCTTAGGTGAAGCCTAGAAAAGATTCAAGGATTTACTTAGGAAGTGTCCCCACCATGACATCTCTCAAGCCCAACTCATAGAGATTTTCTATCGTGGTGTTGATGATGATACCAAATTTTTTCTTGACTCCTCATCTGGAGGAAATTTCATGCATCAAAGTTTAACTAGCGCATGGGAGGTAGTTAAACGGGCTTTCGAAACAAGGGCTAGAAGAGGGATTGGAGGAATCCTTAAGGTAGCCAAGGCAGAAGTTAATAATGATATCCAAAGCATAGCGGAAAGCCTAAAATTAATTGCCTTAAAACAAGATCGGTTAGAGTCATCCTTAGTCACCCTTAGGGAGTCACCCCAACAACTAAAAGCCATGGATTCCCTTTGTGGTATTTGCCAAGGATACGACCATAGCACCCTCCACTGTCAATACCTCTACAACATGCCCACGCAACCTGAAGTAGGTCAACAACCAGAAGACCTTAATTCGATCCATACAATACCAGGCCAAGGTTACTACAATCCCAACCAACCTAGAAATCACCCTGGTTTTCAGTATGGGAACCCTTCAGGCGCCGAGAACTCTACCCAACTTCAACAAAGGCCTCCCTACCCTCAAAGTCACAACCGACCACCACCTGGATTCCCATACAACAATCAAAGAAACTTTGGAAATCACCAAAATCGACAACCCTACCAGCAATTCCAAAACCTAAACCTTCCATCCCAAAATCCAAACCAACCTCAACCCCCCCAACCACCTCAAAACACCGTCCCTCCTCCTCCCCCTAGTCATCCCAACTGGGCAAGCATAGAACAAACCCTTGTGGCCATTCAAGCCCATCAAAAGGCAACTGACGCACAGTTAGCCCGTTTGTTTGCCCAACAAAAACCTCCTGCCGGGACTTTTGCAGGACAACCTGAAAACAACCCCAAACATCCTGAACAACTCAAGGTAGTCTCTACTCGTTCGGGAAAAGTGCACACCCCTTCCCCTTCAGAAAAATCTTCAGACCCACCTCTAGAATTCGAGGATGAGGACATGGTAGTTGTCGAACCCACAGTCACACCTAAACCATCCATCCCCGAAACCCCTCAAGTGGAATATGAAGAACCAGTTTACAAACCCCGACCTCCCTTCAGTTTACAAGACTTGATGCCCGCTTCATGAAGTTTAGGGAAGCTATGAAAAAAATACATGTCGACATTCCCTTCCTTGATGCTTTGGCAGACATGCCCGCCTGGTCCAAGTATATGAAATCCCTCTTGACTAGGAAGTATGTTACAAAAGAATACGATACTGTTAAACTTGCTAGAACTACCTCTGACATTATCCTAAGTAAGATGCCTAAAAAACAAAAGGATCCAGGTTCTTTTGGAATAGGATGTTACTTAGGTGACAATGCTTGTAGGAAAGGCCTAGCAGATTTAGGAGCTAGTATATCCATCATGCCATATAGTCTTTGCAAAAGGTTGGGATTCAATGATATGTTACCCACAGCCATGACCATCCAACTGGCAGACTCATCCACAACCAAGCCCATGGGGATCATAGAAGACATTTCGGTTAAAGTTGGAAATGATGCTTATGTCCCTTGTGATTTTGTGATCATGGATATCAAGGAAGATTTACGCTATCCCCTCATTTTCAGACGTCCCTTCTTAGCCACTGCTCGTGCCTTAATTGATGTTGAGGCTGGTACCATTGTGTTAAGACTAGGGAAGCGAAACCTAGAGTTTAGGGTGTTTGAAAGTATGAAGAGACCTAGCCTTGAGGAAGAAGTCTACCTCCTTGATTGCATTGATGAATTAAACCAATTAAGGCAAGAATGGGAATTAGTTGATGACCCCCTATGCACTGCTCTCACCATCCCCGCCGAATGTGATTTTGACAATGAACCATCAAATCAACTTAAGATTCACTTGGACAACTTTGAGGAAATCCCAAGTGCTGAGATTGAAGACCTTAAGATGATCTCCACCATTGAATAACAACCTGAACCACCTAAGGCCCCAGAAATGAAGGCTCTTCCCATAGGTCTAAAATATGTGTTTTTGGATGAACAACAATTATGCCTTGTTAATATCAATTCTGATCTTACCATTGAACAGGAAACCATGCTTATGGGAGAACTTAGGAAAAGGAGAACAGCCTTAGGGTACAAAATGACGGACTTGGTTGGGATAGATCAATCCATTTGCATTCACAAAATCCCAATGATTGAAAACAGTAAACCTTCCCGAGACCCACAAAGGAAACTCAACCCAAACATGAAGGAAGTCGTCCGTCTTGAAGTGATTAAACTTTTGACTGCAGGAATCATCTACCCCATCTCTGACTCTCCTTGGGTCAGCCCGGTCCAGATCGTCCCCAAAAAGGGTGGGACCACAGTCGTTAGGAATGAGAAGAATGAGCTCATCCCCACCCGTATAGTCACAGGGTGGAGGATGTGCATTGACTACAGGAAACTCAACAAAGAAACTAGGAAAGACCACTTCCCTCTTCCCTTCCTTGATCAAGTTCTTGAACGTTTAGCTCATCAACAATACTTTTGTTATTTAGATGGCTAATCGGGTTTTTACCAGATCCCCATTCATCCAGAAGACCAAGAGAAAACCACCTTCATATGCCCTTTTGGCACATACGCTTTTAGACGAATGCCCTTTGGCTTGTGCAATGCACCAGCCACTTTTCAAAGATGTATGTATGCCATTTTTTCAGGGTTAACTGAGACTGTCATGGAGGTGTTCATGGACGATTTCTCTGTCTATGGAGATAGTTTCACTTCTTGCCTTGGGAACCTCTCCCTTGTTCTTGACATATGCATTGAGTCACATTTAGTCCTTAATTGGGAAAAATGTCACTTCATGGTCAAAGAGGGTATTGTTCTGGGCCATAAGGTGAGCAACCAAGGCATTGAAGTTGACCAAGCCAAGATTGAGGTCATCACCAAGCTTCCCCCTCCCACCTCAGTCAAAGACATCCGAGCCTTCTTAGGACATGCCAGTTTTTATCGGCGATTCATCCGTGACTTTTCCAAAATTACAAAAACTCTCACCAATCTTCTTCAAAAGGAGGTGCCTTTCCATTTTGATATGGCATGCATGGAGAGCTTCTTATGTTTGAAAAAGGCTGTCACCACCACCCCATCATTCGTGCTCCTGACTTGGCCTTACCCTTTGAAATCATGTGCGATGCTAGTGATTTTACTGTAGGTGCCATTTTAGGACAAAGAATTGACAAAAAACACCATGTCATTTACTATGCATCCAAGACCTTAGATGAAGCTTAGCGAAATTACACCATCACTGAAAAAGAAATGCTAGCCATTGTCTATGCTTTCGATAAATTTCGCTCATATCTTGTTGGTTCTAAGGTTGTTGTTTATACTGGTCATGCAGCTATTCGTTACCTCATGACCAAAAAAGATGCCAAGCCTAGACTCATAAGATGGATTTTGTTATTGCAGGAATTTGATCTAGAAATCCTAGACAAAAAGGGATCTGAAAATGTCGTGGCCGACCACCTCAGTCAACTTAGCTACAACCCCATTGATGAACATCCCATAAATGAATCCTTACCCGATGACCAATTGCTCAAAGTTGACTCCCAATTTCCATGGTTTGCTGATTTTGTAAACTATTTAGCTGCAGGTGTATTGCATCCCGAGTATACGGGACACTCTAAAGCTAAATTTTTACATGATGTCAAAAATTACTATTGGGATGAACCTTATTTGTTTCGACTTTGTGCCGATGGTTTATATAGTCGTTGTGTTTCCAACGAAGAGAGCATCGCCATTTTGGAACAATGTCACTCTGGCCCCTATGGTGGTCACATGAGTTCCCAAAAAACGGCTAGGAAAGTCCTACAATGCGGATTCTTTTGGCCCACCATCTTCAAAGACTTGTATGATTATGTGCTTTCATGTGACCAATGTCAAAGAACGGGCAATATTTCTATGCGTGACCAAATGCCTCTCACCTCTTGGCAAGAATTAGAGATTTTTGATGTCTGGGGAATCGACTATATGGGCCCATTTACTTCTTCTTATGGGTTTACTTACATTTTAGTCGCAGTCGATTACGTGTCAAAGTGGGTTGAAGCCATACCTACTAAAACTTGTGACTCTAAACCCGTTAAGAAACTTTTTAAAGATGTCATTTTTCCTAGATTCGGAGTCCCTCGCACCGTCATTTCTGACGGGGGATCCCATTTTTTAGAAAAAAGTTTTGAGGCTCTTTTTAAAAAATACGGGGTCTATCACAAAGTCGCCACTCCTTACCATCCTCAGACCAGTGGGCAGGTAGAAGTATCCAACAGACAAATCAAATCCATTTTAGAAAAGACTGTTGGACACACTAGGAAAGATTGGGCGTTAAAAATCAATGACGCCCTGTGGGCATATCGAACTGCCTACAAAACACCCATTGGCACCACCCCTTTCAGACTGATCTACGGTAAGTCATGTCACTTACCAATAGAACTAGAGCACAAAGCAAGCTGGGCCATAAAAAGTTTGAATTTTGACCTTTCCATGGCTGGAGAGAAACGTTTTCTCCAAATGAATGAACTTGATGAACTTAGGATGAGTGCCTATGAAAATGCAAGAATCTACAAAGACCGAACTAAAATGTGGCATGATGGTCACATCAAGCGCAAAGACATTAGAGAAGGGGATCAAGTCCTAGTTTTTAATTCTAGATTACGACTTTTCCCTGGGAAACTCAAGTCACGATGGTACGGCCCTTACATTGTCAAGTGTGCTTATCCACATGATGCTTTTCTTCTTTGGGATAAAGTTCTGGGCGAGTTTAAAGTCAATGGGCACCGTCTCAAAAGATATATCACTACTGAAGATGTTCTCACTTCTGACTCAACTAAGTTTCCACCTTTACAGGATCTGAACCTCACTGACCCTTCACCTCCACCGCAGTGATTCTTCCCTCCATCTCGCTCTTAGAGTTTGCTCGGGTCGAGCAAAATTCTAAGTCCGGGGTGGGGGTGGGTGGTACGTAATCCACCCTTTATCTTCCATTTTCAACATTTCTTTCTGCATTTTATTTGTTTGTTTTATTTACTTTCAAATATAAGGCCTTTATCTAGTCGGCCGAATGTTGTACTTTATCTCCAAAAATCAATTGCATTATCAATTTTATTTCAAAAAACTTTGCAATATCAAGTTCCTTATGATCACGATAGCAATTCTTGGAAACGGTGGCAAGCCTTAGAGTATCAAATAGAATCAAATGTAGATTTTCTTAATTTTAGCATTAGATTAACTTATTTGTTTTTACACTTATATAATGTAGCTACATGTTTCTTCTATCTTATGTAACGACATTTCAAGCAAAAAAAAAGGGTTTTTTGTTGCACGGAAAAATAAATCGCATGCCAAACCCTAAGTCCGGGGTGGCATACCCTTCTTCCATACCCCACAAAGGGGCGTACCATCAAAAGATGCCAAAAAAAGAGCACACAAAAAAAATTGTGGTCAATGTAATCACAAGTCTATGAAAAATTATATCCCAAGTCGAATAGAGGAGGGATTTTTTCCGTCACACCTCAAATTCTCTATCCCCGTGCAGCAATCAACTCCTCAAATAAAAAATTTTTGAATGTCGAAGCGCAAGTTAGATCGAAACTGTCTTTACAAAGTATAAGTTCAAAAACTTTAAATTATGAAAAATGTTTTCTTGAGAAACATAGTGCTTGCAATTTGTGGTTCTAGGAGATGGGTCGCTTGGCCATGAAAAGGATAGAAGAACTGCTAATCTAGGGAGGATGAACTTGTTATTTCAAAAATTTTTGAATCATTTTGATTTTTTCAATTGCTTGAGGACAAGCACAACTTTAAGTCCGCGGTATTTTGATGCATGCCATTGTGGCATTAATTTTAGATAATGTTGCAGTCTTGATTTCATAGATTTTCTTTATTAATCGACTGACATGCAATAAAATAACTTCTATCACAAATAAATTGTAAGTTGATCTTATCAATATTATTTTATTGAATTCTTATAATATTTTCCTCAATTTTTAGGAATGAATGAATATAAGAAGAGATGAAGATAGGAGGCAATTCAGTTTCCCGCAATGGTGACTTAAATGCATACCTTGCACCAAAATTGGCATAACTCTCACATCCTAAGACGGAATTTAATGTTCAAATATGATTTGGAAAGGGAATTCAAAGGCCTACAGGAAAATCATATTTTCGGGCGCACTTTATATTCTCTAGAGAACGGAAATTCGCTCGAAATTCTTGCTGCGAGAATCTGCATTAAAGAAAGACAATCAAGAGTTTGTTGACTAGATCTGAAAATTCAAAAGGATGGCTCCCTCTCTTTTTTCCCCCTCTTTTTTTTTGGATAGCCTACCCCTCCTTCTCCTATAAAAGGAGGGGCACTTCCTCCTCTCTGGGCATCTCGAGTTTTCTTATATTAGAGCGCTGAAGCAAGTGTTCTTGTAATCATCTTCTTATTCTGCAATAAAGTAGATCTCAGTTCAAGCATAACTCTTTCATACTTGTTCTCGTCTTTTCTTTCCGCCTTGGTTTTAATCTTCTTTCTCCGTTCTTTAATTCTGGAGCAAGGAACAAAGAACTAAGCCATTTTATTGTATCTAGCAAAAGGATTGTCTCCTAATTTTGGGCTAGACTATGGCTTCAGTGCTTTCTTCCTCCGTCTCCCCTTTCTTCATGAGTGAGTAGACTTTTATCGAGGCAAGGGGAATAACCCCTTAGCCATGGTTTTAACGACTTCTTCTTAAACAACTAGATGGTAATCGATTTTAATTGACGATTGATCTTCAAATCGCATGTTAATACGAATGGAAATGACCATGAAAATTCGGATTTAGAACAATAAAATCGATTACATAGACATTTTGATATGACCGTGGATTTTCGTCTTTTAGGATGATAAACTAGGAAACATGAGCACCAGGACCAATGGGCTCATGTGGAGTTTATCTCTTGTGAGTTTTTAATTCACAAACCTTCTTCGAATCGTCGTCTAAGAAGTAGTTGTTATCGCCTAGGCTAAGGTGGTGAAAACCCCTACGAGCCTCGATTTTCCATCTCTTGATTTCAATCACCGACTTTCTTGCTTGCCTTTGCTTTCTTTAATTTTTAGTCTTTTCAATTCATATAGTTCTTTTTGTGCTAACAATAGTCTAAAATTTTCCTTGTGCAATTTTCTTTATTCTTGTTAGTGCATTTTCATTCATTCCTTAGTGTAATCACCAACCCCAAAACTCAATTTTTTTACATTCTCGTTCCAAATCTAAAAAAAAAAAATTAATAAAAGTTATTCAAAAATTTTGGGTTCTAAGAACAATCTCCAAATAGTTGTCCTGTGGGATCGACCCTTCTATACTACCCTTAAAACCGGAAGTAAAAAAGGTTTAAACTCTAGGATTAACCATCTTAGTGATTGATAGTGCAAAACGACAATTATCATCCTTTAACAAATACGCTCACATCTGATTACATCTTTAAACAATCCATCTTATTTCATACGATGATGGGAATATGCCTTTCATCTCCAGCTAAACACAGTGAGGTTTGCATCAGGTCCATATAGGTCTATGGAGAACCAGAATTCGTGACCTCATCTTCTTCAGTTAGTAAGAGAGTGGCACTGACATTTGAGTCAATCTGCATTTTAGCTAGCCTGGCATATAGAGGCTCTTCACTATAGAGATACAATGCGTAGCATGTTCTTTGTTCAGGGTATGACCTTTAGTCATCCTGCTTATATATATTGAGTCATGGCCTGCAACCATACTCTTCTTTGTATTGGAGCTATGACCTCAACCACACTCTTTTAGGAAATGGCTCTCAGCCAATCCTGTGGATTCATGATAAAATTTGTACCCCGCATATTCAACAATATGCGCTCTGAGTCAATCTCATTTCACCATTCAACAAACCCTCACACTGAATGGATCTATGGCCAGGACAACTACATTTTTAGTTTACTTAATAGATTAAGTGCATTAAAAAATCTTTTAGCATCAATCAAGTTACAAGCATGAATTGTAAATAAATGATACATAGAAAGGTATAACATATCTTTTTAAGAAATCTTGTATCAGTTGGAACATATCTTGTTGCACTTATCCTGAGATCTCAATCCCTTGATCATATTATTTGAAATCTCATCCCTTAAATATTTTCATAATGATCACATGTTTGGGCATCAAACCCTCAGTTCATCTTTGAACAATTTCACCTCTTACCACGCAACAATCATCTCTAGGTCATTAGACCCATATACTGGTTCATTACATACTACGGGGTTTTAACCTTTTTAGTTCATTACTGGACAATGTCACCTATCATTAGGCAACAAGAAGCAATGAAACATAAGACCCATAAAACATTATATATGCTGCTCAAGTATTTCACATAGCTCACAAGGCTGGTTCAATACATATAATGTCACATCACCATAGCCTTTAGTTGGCTTTGCTTATTATCTCAAAATATTTGCATTATTAGGATTTCATAATAAAAGATATATCAATTAAATGTTAGCACCACACTGTAAAACAATAATCCCTTAATTAATTTACCAATATATTAAAATGAAAGGTATATCATTTTATCTCAGATTCCTTAAAAGTTATAACACCTCTGTGTTACCCTATAATTTTCATCATGGGATATCAATCCCTCAAACTAACCATTGAATACCACATCATCTTCTAAAAAAATCACTACTACAGAAAATGCTTTTTACAACAGTTCCTTTTCTCAATTTACAACAGGTGTTAACTGTTGTATTAGATCGCGTGGTCTTATGGGGGGTGCTTTACACAACATGTGATCGCATGTTGTATAAGATGTATTTTATACAACAGTTGAAACATGTTGTCTTTTAAGGAATGACCTGTTGTAATATGCGTATTTTACACAACATGTGGTGCACCTGTTGTAATATATATTATACAACAGTTGAACGACGTTGTCTTTCGCTAAACACACCCGTTGTAATAGGGGTATTTTTTACAACATGTGGTTCACCCGTTGTAATATATATTATACAACAGTCGAAGCATGTTGTCTTTCATTAAACACACCCGTTGTAATAGGTAGGTCTATTACAACATGCAGTGCACCTGTTGTAATATACATGTTTATACAACAGTTGGAGCATGTTGTCTTTCCATACATTTAACCGTTGTAATAGGATTGTTTAGACAACATGGTGTGTGACTGTTGTAATATACACAATTTATACAACAGGTTATGCATGTTGTTGTTCACTAGAAACACCTGTTGTAATAGGTGTATTTTTTCCTGACAAACCTGTTGTAATAGGTGTGGATAACACAACATGTGTTGTTTGTTGTATAATCATATATTTTACAACATATTATTAACTGTTGTCTTTGATTAGAGTTTGACATGTCATATATCGAACCAATTGTATTGATCAAATTAACCATATTATTAATAAACTATAATAAATATGCAATTATACTTTTTCATTTCACAAACAAACACATAGTTGAATAAAATTTCCATCAAACCTTGAAAGAAAGTCATACTAAATTTAATTAATATTAAATCATCCATACAACGATTCAATAATACAAAGTACTGAGTATCCACTCTAGAATCAAACTGAAAATTAACTAAAAAAGTTTCACACATTGGTCTATGCTAAAGAACAAATGTCTCCCCCACATATCACATAATCTTATGTGTGCTCAAGAACACATGTCGCCCACTCGTTTCGGACCTCATCGATTTCTTCTTGTTTGAAGCAACGACCAATATACTTCGAATAATACTGCAATCATATGACAAATATATCAACATATTGTGATTTTTTCAATTTATTTAGAAATTTAAACAAACTAAAAGAATATAATGTTAAGTAGCTTACACATTTAGGAATATTTCTATTTCTCGCATCAAAGATGTCTTTCATATACTTCAGCACAAAATACCCGCAATATGTATTGTTCAGCTGCTTTGGACACTGTACAAAATAAATATAAATTTTTATCGAAATAATTGTGAGAACTTGTTAGCAAATAAGAGGATGGAAAGCTATAAATATCCAGAAAACTTAATAAAAAGTATGTGTAAACAGAATAAAAAATGCTATAAGAGTTGTGTTTTGGAAAGCGTGAAGCGTGCGGATTGCCCACCTTGAAGATTGAAGCGGGAAGCGGGTTTTGAAGTGGAACAAAGCGGGCACTTTTTGAAAAAGCAGTTTACATCATTTTAAATAAATCTGTAGTTTTGTGACTGTCGTACTACCAACAAGAAGAAATATTACTCAACAGTCAAGTGTTTTGAATAATATTTCACTGCTTCAAATGACTTTCACAGATCAAAATGAGTCTTAATATTGATTTCTAATTAGTAATTAATTAGAATAGTCATGTAATCTGTAATACACTTATTATGTATAATTTATTTCTGCTTATTTGCTAGGTTGTTAATTATTAAATACATTGTAGGAACAAAAAGTAGCACATGATATACTACTTAAGTACTACTACAACCGACTCACCGGCTAAGTAAGATAGCAACTACAAATTGCACAACCTTGCAATCTACGTTCCGAACTCCTAATGTCATCCACTGATAGAAAACTAAGAATCATCATAAAAATTTCGTGAAAGGAAATACATTATCCTCCCTGGTCTAAGAACAAAATACTAGATGATAGAGTAATTAGAGGCTTGCAATGCTCACGTTCAGTTATAAGTATGTATTAAATATAGAAGTACATATAGCTTCTAGAATATTATTGATGGTATTAGGAATGATATTACATAATACTATACCAGTTGCTTAAATGGGGAATATTATCAAAACAAAGACAATAATGTTTCCAGTGCCGAAAATAAATGTCCATGAGGACCTTATAGAATTCCCAGGATGAAGCTAGGCTCACATCTACACAGAAGCCCAGAACAAAATTTCATTCTCAGGTCTACAGGAAGGACTCAGGCCATTTCCTCAGCCAAGCAAATCAGGACAAGATTCAAAAGCATGAGGCTAGGTGGAGGAAGGTTGTTAATGATAAAGTGGTCTGGCCTCACATCGGCTATCATTTAAAGGTGTTTGGGGTCTTTAGACTATTCAGATAAAGCAACACAAAACACTGGTCTGGTAGATAGAGGTGATAGGAGGGAGACAAGCAATTTCTTGAAATTGCAAAAGAAATGGCATTGCACATATCTTATGCGGAGATGCTTGTGTTTCATAGGAACTAACTAGCAGTAACAGAAATGCGATCAATGTCTGGTGAGAACAAGTTTCATCGATGTTTTGTAAGCCTGCCATATTTAGTAAAAGTCTTGTTAATTTCCACAGGAGGCTAACTGGTGCCGAATATCTATTTCTAATCTTTCTCGGTCCCAAAGGATAGGTTTTACCTGGAATCGACAGATAGAATTTGAAACTTGAAACGCGTCATGAAAACTTGTGCCTTAACTTCTTCATAATGTTACACTAACGTTCAGATGGGAGGATAACGATATTCGGAAGGTTTGCAGTAAGATTGAATCAGCCAATCTAGGAAATTTAGAACTATGTTCAGATTCAGCAGGCCCTATATGTCATTTTGGATGATGTGTTCAATTTCGAATAGACATCACGCTACGTTAAAAGCAGAGGCAGTTGGTGGCGTAGCGAGTTCATCCTTTTATACTAATAGAAACAGTAAGGCGCTACATCTATCAAGCTGTTGGTTCATATAAATATCAATAAACTATTTTGAAATTAGATGAAGGGTGTAGGTATGTGCTCCGTCTATTGTTCTGTTTAACACGGTAGCTGTGCAGCGGTTGTTTGTTATTTGTGTACCAAACACAAGACATAAGACCGGATGCTGCTCTTTTATATACTGTGTATGCTGTGCAGTTCAGTACAAAAGATCGAGGTAACTGATAGGCATTGGTGTGAATCAGTATTGTGGATTGTTCATCAGCATCCAAGGCTTCTCCAAATGAAGCGGTTATGGGTAGCTACTGTTGGTTATTTATTCTCGTACAGACCAATGTGATATATATTTAGTTTGGTGCAGTCAGCGAGTTATTTACATATGCTGAGTAATTAGTATATCTTATTAGGTGGCCAAACAAACTTTATGATATTTATAGACATTTGTTCCCTCATATACAAATTTTAATATAGCTCTATATGTATATTTCTACATATACTTACTATGATATACTATCAAATCCCCTTATATACATGTATCTTATGGTATACAGTATTACATATTCCATTTCTGGAAATTTCTAAGTATAATAGTGCCAAATGCCAGGAGACAATATTTATAAAATAATGTAAGAGATATGGAATCAGTAAATTAAGATTCAGTGGAATAGCTTCAAGCCTTCAAGTCCTTGACAAATCAATTGTTGTCCTACATAACATAGCCCCTAAAACTAAAACTGAAGAGGACAAATCAAAACAGCAGAATATGTGCATTAAGAGTATTTGGTTAAGGGTAAAATTGATATATGACACATAACTTAGACAAAAACATTAAATTTGAACATTGTGACATTAATTATAAACCCATTAATGGTTGTTGTTCATAAGATAGCCTCCAAAACTGAAGCTGAACTGAAGACACATAACAAGACAGCAGAATTTGTGGTCTAAGATAACCTAGTTGCACCTACCCCATGCATGCAAAAGTAGACTGTATGCCTAGAAGAATGGTATATCTGCCACACAAAAAATGTGTGTTAACAATCAAATCAGGAGATGTCATCTTAGTTTTTTTTATCAATAATGATATTAGCATGAAAGTAATATTTGAAGTCAAGAAATTTAGCCAAAAACTCAAAATTATGAATCACTCTTCTATCTTAGAAATGATAAAGTCACCGTCACTTTGGTGGTCATCCCAAGTCTAGAACACAACATTTAAATTCAATTCAAACAGACCACTGTCAAGCAAACATTCATTAAACTCATGCATACATTCTAGAAGAAGACTATTTACAAACTTATTAAAAGTAGCGGAATCTGAAGAAACTAGAACAGAGATTGAAAAATATAATTCAATAGTTAGACAACCTTCGAGATATGCTTCAAGACCAGGAATGAAGAGAGATTCCCGAGGACAGGAGATGACAGGAGTCGGTTTGAAGAGAGGTCTGACAAATCGAGAGGCGACTAAGGAGGGGGGATGGCGACCTGCTCTGAAACCTACTCATCCACTATACCATTCTCGTTCAAACCCTAGCATCCCTCCAGGAAGAATAGGTGCTATGAAGACAGCGAGATGCTGGACAAATCAGTTTGCAGAGCAGAAGCAGTTTGCGACATGCAGTACATTGCATAGGGAAGATGATAAAGGTCTACTCCCAGCCAATGAGCTTAAAACTGATAAGCATATGCAAGAAGACACTTCTCTTATGAATCTAGCTACCAATAGCAATAGTGATCTAACAATGATGAGGATGAGCTAGCATGTACATCTCTATTTCTCTTAGCAGATGGTCGCATAAACCTATGTCGTGCCACTAGTCGATGTTCTCATATGTTGCCTACCATAAAAATATTTGTTCTTTTATAGTAAATTGTGACTATACCATCACCCTAGTCGTGGTGATGCTAGTAGAGGCTAGATACAAATGAAATTTCTAGTTTGTCCCTACTTTCAGTATGTGATTGATAACATCTCATGCATGGTCGCTTGATGATGCCCGGTTCATTTCTCCTGTCACTAACATTGCTAAATCAATAGGTATTAATGATTAAATGTTCAGTCTAGAATCAGGGAATGGTATGAGGTTCTTTATACATCTATATGGTTCTCCCTAAAATTGTTTGCAACTATCACATTATATCTTTCGTATGAGAAAACTGAGTAAACTAATAACTCTCTTAAGAGACTTAGGATAATTACAAAGAGATATTTGGTAATAACAATCTATTACTAGAATTAGTTTCAAGAAATAGCAAAATTAATCATATCTTATATATTAAGAGGTATCTTAATAGTGTTTTCTGCGAGGTATGTGTTCCTTATTCTGATGTGCTACCATAAGTAAATGTGCATTAGGATAAATGGTAGTGTCTGATCATTTTCATCTTTACGTATGTGCCAAAAAAATCAATAAACATGGGTATAAATCAATTAAACAGGAAGGAACCATATAAGATGAAAATCTCACATACAACTCTGGAGTGGAGATTCTTTGAATAGAACGAACAACCTGAACATATGTCAGCTCAATCCTAAGGAAATTATGCGGAAGCAATGAGTAAATATGGTACCACTAGCTCTTGTATCTCTTCGCCTTGGAAGGGGTAGTCCAAAAATCGGGGAAAAAAGCGACAAGCAGACACAAGACTGTCAACCATGTAATAAAAAATATTAACACAATGCCCAATAAAAACAACATATTACCTGAAAAGAAAATCCTAAACATGATATTATAATTCAAATAGTATGATCATAATGAGATAGTATGATTGTTGTTATAATGCATATTTATTCCTCACCTAGTGTTTACCAGTCGTGGTTTCCTGTCTTTCTCCATACCTAACAGTAGCCACAAATTTACGAAATCATAGGAAATGTCTTCCCCTGTTCTTTTCTGTGAATCAAGAAGAGTTAGCATTCTACACAAATTTCATAGAAACAAATACGTCTTAAGTATTAGTGCACTTTTATCTAAGTAATCTATCAAAGATAAGTCCCCTATGTGTAAAAGATTACAATCATTCATTTTTGGCTATGCTGAGTCTGAGTAAAAGTGTTCATCTAAAAGAAGAGCATGGAAACACATCCCCTAAATAAAAGCTCTGCTCTAATTCTCTCAAGTTCTAGGAGTTCAAAATCCATTTCTACTTTGATAATTGTTTGGAGATATGTTGTTGATTTTTGTCTACCTCCTTTGCTAAAACTAAGGTTAAAACTTTATTCATCATGTGGCTATTCCAATTTGTACTATCGAGATGGTAAAAGTTTTAATCATTCTATATGCTGGGCAATTCATGTGAGTCATATAAGAAGTTTCAGAATTCTCAAAATGGTTCAGAACATTTTATTCAATATCATCATTTTAAAACAAAATATGCCAATAAGCCATTAGACATAACCATTTTGTCTTAAAAGATGCCACTTCACTCTTTCATACATAGACCATGTCCAGTAGTAAATTTATCGAACAAAGTACTCAAAATTTGTGTGCCTCATCTAAAAGTATTGTAAGTGTCATAGCAGGAAAATGTTTAATGATGACTTGCCTCTATCAGAACTAGCATTCGACATTCACATATAAACTAAGAGGAGG